>OZ018326.1:179949652-180402152 GCA_963969495.1 Ceratothoa steindachneri
GGAACAGGATCAGAGCGCGATTTTGAATTCAACGAAGGAATGCATTTTTATTATTATTTTTCAAATGCTGACTTTTTAATAAGCCTGCAATAATCTCAATATTATAATATATATATATATATATATATATATATATATATATATATATATATATATATATATATATATATATATATATATATATATATATATATATATATATATATAAAGAAAGATCAAATACAAGTTCTGCGGTGATAACAACCACCACAGGGCTTTCGCCATATTTTTTCCTGCCTTCAAAACAATTTTGAAGACAGAAATAAAGGTGCAGAAACCTTTCATTGCAGACTATATAACAATGCAGTATAAGAAAGAGAAATTGGAGGCGAATGAGCAATGAGACAAGAAACAGGAATAACGTCAGATGAAAAAGTTTAAAATTCCTGGCCAGGTATCGAACGCCGCCATATAGCGTGTTATGGTATATGATAGTGAAACCACTGTATGGAGCATAGCCTTTATTTACGAGACTAGTCGCATAAGACTGAAGAGGGTATGATAAACTTCATACCGAAACTGGTCTCGTAAATAAATTCTATGCTCCTATATAGTGGTTTCACTATCATATATATATATATATATATATATATATATATATATATATATATATATATATATATATATCGTAGGCCAGGTAGGCTTCACTGACCTTCGCTTGCAAACCCTAGACGCGAGGGAGTCTCTTTTAAGTACGGGGGATATTCGAGTGCGTTTTCTACCGTTGGCAGACTTAGAAAATAGATCAATGGCTTTTTATGTGGTTCTTGGATTTAAACAAAAGAAATAATAATAATAGTTAATATTATACAAACAAATAACAGAATTTAACAATAATTTATACACTATGCGAAAACTAATCTTTCAGCAAAGGAATTAATTTATAATGAAATGCTTCCGCACGAGCTATGAGTAGCACAATATTTACCCGAAAGAAATGGAAGGAGATGATGAGGGGAAGCATCGTAGTCGGAAAGCGTCACGTCTCTTTGGCGTTGTAGAGAAAAAAATGTAATAGGCTTACTATTTACCAATAGGGAGAGGGAAGGCATCGAGTGGTTGTTCGAGGAAGTATCCTTGCAGGGCACGGAGCCAAGCGCGTTATTCCAGAATGAGTCCTTACGTCCTTGACTGCCGTAGTTCTGAACAACTGGTTTCTTGCCTGCGAGCTCTTGGGTTACCAGAGAGTTGCTTGTAAAGTGGCGCGTTGTGTCCTTTGGCTGGTTCCAAAGAATCCTCTTGACTACTGCTTGAATACTGCGTGAGCAGTGCCTGGCTCCTGGATGAATACATATTTAGTCGTTTCCGTGCTAGGAAATATATACGACTTCGCCAGAAGCGCGTCCCAATCAGATTCGAGGCGTGGCGGGCAAGGGCTTATCGCCCTTTCATTGAGTTGGGTTCCGGGCTCCAGTTTGATTCGTTTCGCTTCGTTATCGCCCCGGAAGTTTACCAACAGACGCTGGTTGAAGGTCCGTTCGTCCGTGAGATAGCCCCTTAGGCCTCCTTGTCATAGGTGGGCGTTATCACGATGACTATATCGGGTTATCGGTTATCCGATATTTCCCCCTCCGCGTTATCGATTCATCGGTATCGCCGATACATTTGGTTCCAAAGTAGCGATAATCGATAAATTGAGTGCCTTGGAGGCAGAAATAGGTAGGTCTGAGCTGGGAACCGAACGTATACTGAACGGATTGCGGGTGGCCGGTCTTGACGTATTCTCAAACGTTCGCTCAGCTTCAGTCTCTCACCAGCTGTCGGACGGTGGTCGCGAGGTGTTCCTCATGCACGCTACTGATTTTACACGTTCTTTTTCCCTATGTTCCCGCGCTTCTTCGGTTCTAATTTTTTGTGCACGTGTATATGAATCCATGTACTATTTGGTGCTATTATAGTATCGAAATTTTGAATTTATGGGTTAACACCTTATAGGGCGATAAATTTATCGCCAGTTATCAATTATAGGTTATCGCCGATAAGGTTCTCATTATCGATTTATCGGTTATCGTGATACATTTTTTCGTTATCGCGCCCACCAGTGCTCTTTTTCAGGGTGAATCTCTCTTTCTCTCTCTGACAATATATATATATATATATATATATATATATATATATATATATATATATATATATATATATATATATATATATATATATATATATATATATATATATGAGTGAAAAGTGAAAAAGTGAATGCGCCCTTTCTATGTACGACCGAAAGATATCGGGCTGTTGTGGTTGGCGAGCAAACTAGCAAGAATCTACCACGTTCAGTCTTATGCTGCCTAATAAAGGAGGTTTTTGCAAAGATTACTCATATCAGAAGAACATAGATCTTGCAGGAGATGACCTCGACATATTGAGAGAGAGGATGAGATTGAGAGAGATATTTAGATTGAGAGAGATTGAGATTGAGAGAGAGAGAGAGTTGAATTGGCAAAGCTTGGCTCTAAACGACCGTGGGCTAATTAATTTTTCCTGTGTGAAAAAAACATCAATGAAGTAAATGCGTTAGCCATTTTAAAAATTAGAACTAATAGAAAGTTTCGCACCAACAATGTTGTGACAACTCTTCTGAAGACGTCAATGCATCTCTCCTGATGAATAACTGCAATAGAATATCGCCTCTTAAATTTTTGCCATCTTCGGAGCCCTGCTGTTATCGACGCTTCGCCGCGAAGCCGCTGTCTCTCCTGACGACCTACCTCTCCACAGTAGATTCACGTCTAGTCAACCTAAGTTCTTGATTTTCTACTCCCCATTTTCGGTCTCATTAATACAAAACTCTAGTGAGTAGAACGATTCCGTGTCACCATCGACGTGAAGCCGATGGTGTCATTGTTGATCTGAGCCAATTTGTGGCATTTTCGTTCTACCTCCCCTCGGACGATTTTCTACTTCGGCAATCTTAACTTTTGTTGTTTTTTTGGTTTTTATTAAGTTTTTCAGCCGATTATGTATATTTTCATGTATATTTATATTCAAATAAATTATTAAAACGTCCGCCTATTACATTCCTTAAGGTTAGAGTGCAATGACACTTTCCTTCATTGGACGCCCTCAATGAAACCATAAACTTCCTTAGCTCACCACTTATAACACGAACCATCTTTTTATCAAAAAATCTCTAACAGACGTCTTTGTTGTTTATCGTTCTTTTTTGATTGAATAACAATCAAAAGTCGCAATTCTAATTAATCTTTCCTGTAGACAAAAGTACTCGGTTGGGCGTGTGTCAAGAATCGATGTGTGACAAGACAATATTGTGAATGGCTACAATAGAGTCTCGATTCGGTTCGAGTTGAGGGCGGCCGCAATACGCTGTAGAGACCCGTATTTCGGATCCCCCTTAAACTGTAAGTCCCCATTGAGAGATAAAAGGTATCATAAATAAGGGCAAATCTGTGACAAAGCCGAAAAATGAAGCGTAGGCCATGAGGGAGAGCAAAATAATGAGAGAATGAACGATTTCAACCGTTCTGTAGCAGCCGAAAAATGTTGTACCGGATTATTCACCTTTACTACATACTAAGACCCCCCCCCCCCCCCTCCCCATGAAGATGGAATGGAGAATCGATCAGACGTCAGTTTTGAAGAACATCTGCAGGAAGGAAAAGTCTACGGCAATCAAACTCCCACTGCGCAATATCTTCAACAAAGTCAGTCCAGCCTAAGCAGAATTTTATTTTGAGACCCCACACTGCCTCTCGCCACCGCCACCACTGTTGAATATTGTTAATTTTTTTATTATTCCCACATTTATAAATATAATATACCAATAATTATTTTTAGTAGTTGTTGTGTTGCTTACATCATACCATTGTCTGACTGGCATGGTTTTTCTCTTTATATGGTTTTAATCTTAAATGGAACGAATTCACAAGAGTGATCTAATGTTAGAATGACATTAAATAATGTCATACTGAACATGATGTAGTAAAAACTAAGGAACTAAACTAGTACTTAGTACACTTATTGTAAATAAGTTAACCACTTTAATTGCTGCGAGTTTCTAAAATGCAATGTGCAAAGCTGCAGGACAACAATCAACTACGAATAACATCAAATAACTTAACATACCAAGCAGATTCTTAAATAAAAATAAATGAAAATGTAAACCACAATGTAAATGTAAAAGACAAAAATTAATAAATTAAATAGATGCTTATCACTAACTCTATAATTTAAGAAGGGGATTCTTTGAGTATTTGAATAATAATTTCATCTTAGTTTGGTTATGACTTATGTTTTTTATCAAAGTTATTTCTAATAATTCATTTATAACATCAAACCAGGCAATGGCTTCACCACTGCCCCCTATGGGGCGTAGCTTGAGCTTTGCTACTAAGATTAAAATTCAAAATTTAAAGAAAAGCAGCCATGGTTTAATTTTTATCAATTTTCTGAACTTCGCCAATTATAATCATTTTAAAAAGGAACTCTAAACTAAATTTTTTCCCTTTGAAAATAATACTTTGCTAAAATATAGTTATAGAAGAAGATATATAAAAATAAATTTTCTGAACTTCACCATTTGTAATTCTTTGGGTTTTAAAAAATCACAAAATTTCGATACGAATATATTTATTTCTGAACTTCACCATTTTGTTTTTTGATATTAATTATTAGAAATAACTTTGATAAAAAACAAAAGTCATAACCAAACTAAGATGAAATTATTATTCAAATACTCAAAAAAATCCCCTTCTTAAATTATAGAGTTAGTGAAAACAAAATGATGAAGTTCAGAAATAAATATAAGTATCGAAATTTTGTGAATTATTTAAAACCCAAAGAATTACAAATGGTGAAGTCCAGAAAATTTAGTTTAGAGTTCCTTTTTAAAATTATTATAATTGGCGAAGTTCATAAAAGTATCGAGGAAACACATTCAAGCTAGAAGAAGGATTGCCGCAAAGAGGGTGTTTGAGTCCCATATTATATTCAATATATACGGTGGACATCCCTCCACCTATAAACGAGGGAAGCTTTAATATACAGTACGCAGACGACATAGATATAGTAACGAATGCAAAGTTTCAGGCCTAACCATCTCAAAAACAGGTTACAAGAAACACATAACAGACAGAAATAACAAAGGAAAAATGGAACTCAAACTAATCTTCAAATTAAGAAATCTTAACCTAAACCAAGCAATTATTCAATCGGCTTCAGTTTACCCTACGGTGGCAATGTGCACTATCTCTAAGACTAGAGATAGAGATAGTATCAAAACACACACTTACCGGGCCTACAACTTACACAAGTGGCAGGGGACCTAATTAAATAATGACTAGACCGAGATAAAAAAATCAAAAAGAAAATAAGATACACATCGTGGTTCGGATCCCACATTAAGCTGTAGGTCCAATGACTGCCTAGGTCACCTATATTGTCTCAGACTATATTTCTCGCTGTTCTATCCTTAACTTTTCTTCTTCCTCTCCCTCTCACTTCCACTCCTAGTCCCAGACTCGGGTGTAGGGGACTCGGAAGATTACAAGGGAGTACCGGGCCCTCGCCCTCCTTCCTTGCCCGGGGACTCGTGAGTGCCCGGGGAAAGATGGAGGGGCAGGGATCGGCCGATCTGTTTCTTTTTCTCCCACTTTCTTTTTCATTTCATTTCATAAAAATTTAAACATGGCTGCTTTTTTTTTAGATTTTAAATTTTAATCTTAGCTGCCAAGCCATTGCCTGGTATCTTAATAATTTACTCTTGGTTCGCGTATTTTCACATATATGCTTATTTTCTTGGCCTAAAGGCAGGGGGAAAAGCCTTTATAGGATTTAATTGAAATAGGGAAAAAACAATTCTCAGTTCTCTTTTTCCCATCTAAATTTGCTTTAATGATTTAATTTTGCTTTACTTGTTTTTAGGAGCCAGTAGCTATTTCTTCCTGCTAACGATTTAAATTGAAAATCTATTTTAGAAAGAACTTCGTTAAAACCTTCGAATATATGAAAACCCAACCCTAAAAAACATGCCTAAATTTTAATCAATTTCCTGAATTTTACTATTTTTAATACTTTTTTCTTTTTTCAAAAATTCCAAAACATTCGATGACCATATTTATATTTTCTTAACTTTTCACTCTTTGATTGGAATATTTCCAAGGTTAAAATATATCTTTATCGATACATTAATGTCAACCCTTTCCCGCCGTTTGATCTGGGTCAATTTGTACATACAAACCTTTTTTAAAACGAAAAATAAAATCCAGTGAAATTCCCAAGTTAAAATATAGTAAGGATACATAATAAAATATTGAATGTTTAAATTAAAATAGTGTTGCATTAGATTATAAAGGATTAACCATTTTATTGTAATTTATACATTACAACCGGCGCACAACACAACATGCAACTTAAATCTTATCCTAGGTTAAATATCAACCTAACTTATCTAACCTCTACTATGCGGCAGTTTAAAATTTTAGATCAACAAGAATTAAGTTTTAGTATATAATATTACTTCAAGTTTTGAATATTAATAATTATGATTCAAACATTAATTTTAAATTTTACCTAAAATAAATGTTAATTAATGTTTTAAAAATCGGAAATGAAGAAATCTTTCTCGAGTCAGAACCGATTCCTGACAAATGGTCGATTTGTTCGATTCTCGACACCGATTCTGATTAATGGTCGCATCGATGTCAACAACAAAGTTTAGTGTGAGATGTAGCTGAGCCATGGCATAAACAAGGCTGCCTCAAGAGAGGCAAGGAGACGGTTATTCTAAAGAGAAAGTGAAATAATGAAGACGTAAGAGGAAGAAATTAGAAGTTAAATGTCAAAATTAATGTAACTTACTTCGATTTTTTATTTCATTTGTTTTTAACCTTTTTTTTGCATCGGTACATAGTCTTCAAAAACAATTATTTTGCTTTATTTTTTATTATTGTATCTTTATTATCTTATTACTTGTTCATCTATTTATTGCATGTAATTATTAAAGCATCTATTTAATTTATTTATTAAACCTTACATTTACATTGTATTTTACATGTGTTTACATTTCTATTTATTTGTATTTAAGAAGATGCTGGGTATCTTAAAGCTACGAGTATTTATAGTCGATTGCCGTCCTGTAGTTTTGCGCATTAAATCTTTTAAACCAGCAGAAATTAAAGTGGTTAACTTATTTACAATAAATGTTTTCCCGCTAGTTTATTTCATTACTTTTTACTACATCACATTCAGTATGACATTTAGTAGTTACTTTGACACTAGATCATTCTGGTGAATATATATACAGTAGTGATCAAAAGTATTCGAACAAGTTCATTTTTTGCATTATTTTAAGTGTAATATAAAATTATTTTTTGATAAATAAATAACAAATGTAAGAAACTGGTTACTAATTTCATTTAAATAATCACAGCAAAATAGCAAGAAAATCAATATTTGGTATGAGATCCGTTTGCTTTAATCACAGTTCTCATTCTATCTGGAATTGATGAGACTAAGTTCTTTAAAGTTTCTTCTCGAATTTCACGCCAAGTAGCTTCTATTTGTTCTCAAAGCAACTTTCTGCTATTTAAAAAAATGTCCCGAAGTACCAAGAAGAAGAAACATGCTTAAATCTAAACAAAGGTCGTTCGGTGTCATGTGAAAATCATAAGAACAACAGAAAATATTGAAAATATTCGGATGAAACTTCTTCAAAATCCAAACGTATCCATCAGAAAGAATGGCTGGCAATTGGCAAGGTCAACATTTAACCGCATTGTTAAATACGACTTAAAATGGCATCCCGATAAGATGCATGCAAAGCACCAAATTCTTGAAACTGATTTTCCTCGTCGTAGACAATTTGTCGAATGGTTTCTCCATAAACCTATTCGTTACTTGTACAACATTGTGATTGGTGACGAGGCAAATTTTTAAAATGTTTAGACCAATAGACCGTTGCCAAAGCCAGATAGGACATTGGGCACTCCTCTTCACTTCATCACTTCACTTCATCATCATCATCACGAACTCTATAATTTAAGGCGATTTTTTTTTTAGTATTTGAATAATAAGTTCATCTTATGACTTATGTTTCTTATCAAAGTTATTTCTAATAATTTTTTTATAATATGAAAAAACAAAATGGTGAAGTTCAGAAATAAATATAAGAATCGAAATTTTGTGAATTTTTTAAAACCCAAAGAATTACAAATGGTGAAGTTCAGAAAATTTATTTTTATATACCTTCTATAATTCTATATTTTAGCAACGTGATATTTTGAAAGGGGGTAAATTTAGTTAAGAGTTCCTTTTTATAATTATTATAATTGGCGAAGTTCAGAAAATTTATAAAAATTTAACCATGGCTGCTTTTTTTTAAATTTTAAATTTTAATCTTAGTAGCGAAGCGCAAGCTCCCCCCCCCCTTCCCCGTAGGGGAAGGTGGCGAAGCCATTGCCTGGCATATAATATAATATAATATCTGGGAATGTTTAGTAAAATGTGAGCTTTCCCAAATACTTCGAAATCCTAACTCGACTTGACTAAATGCATAATAGCAATCGAAATTTGGATTTTAACGAGGATAAATTAGCTCCTGTTATATTTTGATAGCAATGTAAGAAACGATGGCTAGCTAGCTAGCTAGCAAACGTTAGCTGAACACACCTACATAGATTCAATAGATGACTTACTTGACACAGGTCATCCATCTAGTGAATATTTATGATAAAATAACGTTATTATAATCATCCATGCAAAAATTCCAAATTATCTTTGTTTGTTCTTTTCCTCTGTCTTCCTCTTATTTCTTCTCTCAGGACCAGAGGAGTATGTCTTTTACGCGATATTTTGCACTTCCATCAACTGTCTTGACTCTCTCTACTTGTATCTTGCTTCTAATGTCCGATAGTATACATATGTATGTATATACGTATGTACGTGATACCTGCTCTGTCACAAAGGCTGGCGGAATCAATTAACCCATCTTCCGAGCCTTTGTCATGATTGTTATTGACGCAATACACCAGTAATATAATTATATATATATATATATATATATATATATTTTTTTAAATAATCAACATCACGTGAGGCACTTGAATCGCTCTTGGGGGCCACCCGCTAGCCACGGGGGTCCGAAGCGGCAGCTTAATTGGATTATGCCTCGGGCCATCCCTGATCTTGACGTTCGTGTTGGAATGCTGCATGACGGCAAACTTGATCATTTCGGTGGCAGTGCACAAAGGAGAGGCTTCTTTAACATCTCAACAAGAGACTTCACCAGTCTTCACTCTTCTCCAGCAAACAGTAAAAGTGAGAAAGAGAAAAAAGTATTCGATTACGTATAGATGGGGTCTAGTCTCCCTATCATTAAAACTCCATTCTAACTGCCCAAGGACCTCTAGTGAGAAGTAATTCTTTGCTTGTCTTTATCGGTTGTAATGTCGGTCAGAGTCGGCTTGCGTATGCTGCCTTTTTTATTATTAGTTATTTATAAAAAAAAATAAGGTGAAAGCAAAGAAGACTATAGGATTTTCGCTAGAAAAGGAAAAGTGAAAAAATGTGGATTTATTTTTTGTTCCTCGAATTTAAACCGCAGAATATTTTTAAGGAGGAATCGGTAAAGTAGTGAAGATAGAGGAATTAAAAACATGCGGAAGATAACCTCATCTTCCCTCGAAATCTTTGGCTGGCGAGACAGCTTTGAGGTGGAGCTCCCTCTCCTTTGGAGGTGCCTCAACCGGCGTCGAAATTTGTGCTACCACTCCAACCATAAAGCCTTGCCGCGCGCGGCGCCATCTTGGGTAGGCAGCCGAGTTCGCTATAATAATGCCTTCGATATTTATTGGTTGTGACCGAATTACTCTTCAGTGTTGCATTACATCCGAATGGATGACGTGTTACCATTAACTGCTCTCGGTGTAATACAACTTCTAATTTTCCAGAATACCACTACCAATGACCTTGTGGTAACTCTTTAGTGGAAGCGGAAGTAAGTTTCCAGCAAACCATCGGTTTGTGGTAAAAGGATAAGTTTGACAGCCGTCGTTAGCTTCCGCCAAAAACCCTATGAATAATAATCAAGGATAGGTCAAATGTGCAATGGCGTTATCAAATAGATGCATTTTATCTTTTGTATTATTTTAGGTTAACCATTACTAAACTATAGAGTATAGTGGTAAGATTAAGATCGTTTCTAAAATTATGCATTTGGTCAAATTAGGGTTTTTTATTTTAACCGAGTTTCAAGCACAAATTTACAGCATAACATTTGGTCGTTTCCCTTGCTAAGGGGTTTGACCTCGTCAAATTTAGTAGGTCTCAAGTCGCTTGTTTTGCAAATTACCAACCACAAGTCTCCAATTTACCACGGTTGTCTTCATCTTTTGGTCTCAGTACTTTCAACGATAAACTTTTTAATTGCCCAGAAGAAAAGGGTAAACTGGTTTAGGGGTCGAACCATCGAGCGAGTTGTTCTACGGTAAAAATGATACACTGGCGTTTTAATGGTTTATTTAACAGAATATAAGTAATTAAACGCAATAAGGGATAATTTTATTAATACATTAGTTAAGATTGCAGCAAATAAAATTTCGCTCGTTTCGAGGTACATTTAATACTCTGAAATGACAATAAATCTCTCTCACCTAATCGTAAAAGAGTGCAAATGAATAAAAATGAATTCAATTTCCCCCCAAGATCCATGGATTTAAAATGCGCGCGGATGGTATCACCATGGAGGTGGTGTCGGTGCTTCCCTGGATGCAATACAAGAGAGACACCAAAAGTGGTGAGCAAATTCGCGTAGAATGTCGAAGGCAGAAGAATAACGAGGTGAGACTGGCCAATGAGAGGTACGGCGACACAACTAGTTCCTTCCCGTCCTTGAGTTGATCTCAGCAGACAGATGGCAGAAGCTTAACGAATCGAACATCACGGAAAAAGTCTTCAGACAAAGAAAACGATGACAAACTAGGGCCGTCATGCGAGAGTAAGGGACGACGACAGACGGCGATAGATTTACTTGTCAGAACTTCACTGTTAAATGAGGTAAAATCAAGTAGATGGAGAAGGAGCTTGCAGTATTCATACTGTTGTCGACACTCTAGCCACCCTGTAGGAAAAGAGAAAAAGAGTTGCAGAGTGTTCAGTCATGCCCAAGTGGATATGACGCGGCCACACCACCTGGATGCAATCCTGGAGTGGAACCACCCCACTTGGATATATTCTACGAGAGGCTAAATTGCAATAGAATCTCCACTCCCTAGCTGTTGCATAGACTGCTAGCACAGAGGGATGCTATAAAATTCCCACAGCATTCTTCAGCCTCCCTTCACTCTAACTTGGTCCCTCAGGACAGCCTCACAGAAGGTACGGCCCCACTTAATTGTGGTAAAGTGCACAGACTGCAGAATCCCTTAATCTCAGAAGCGGTGTGAGGCAGCAGAGTTCATCTGCTCATGAGCAGCTATAAACAACACTGCTATGCGGTTGTCAAAGAAGCCTGCCAAATAAAGTAAAATTTTGGATTTTTTTAGTTTTTATATTAGAGTGGCCTCGCCTTTGTTGCATCGGGCGTCGCTGTTTCTGCATCTTTGATGTCTGCCGGTCTCCCGGGTCTTGCTATCTATTTCTATTTTTTTTTATACCTGCCGGTCTCCTTGGTCTCGACACTTGTAGTCTGCGGCAAGCCATGCTGAGAGAGGATAATAACGATATTTTCCCTAAGAAAGAGTGAGGTCGCGCCCCAGTAGAGTGATGTTGTGTTCTCTTGGCGTTTACCCGCAAGGAGATTATCAGGTGATATCGGTAGGATTGTCGCGCTTCTGGCACTAACACTCGCAGTTTGCCGCCCCCCGTCCCCGCTCCCAATGCCTGCAGGTGGATCTGCAGCTATATATATATATATTACACCTATGTTCACTCCCTCCATCTTCACCACTCTCTTTCCAGATCTCTCCTTACAAACCTTCTGCGCGATGCGGCATTTTGGAGTTTAATAGTTTAATTATTAATATAATAATTGCGATTTAATTCCCCAAATATTAAAAAAAGTCGCAACTTTCAAGTAGTTTATTACCAAACAGAACTAAATTATATTAAAATAACAAAAATATCTTTCGAATTCATAAGCCGTGCTGCAACAATTAGCATCTCTCATTTATGGAATTGAAAGTAGTAAAAGGTGACTCACCTTAATGGCGCAGGTTTATCAAATCTACCAAACAACTATCATTAATTCGCAAAGGGATTAGTTTTATTGGTGGACAAATTGCTAATGGAGACCCACTTGGAAATTTACATTGTTGTAAGTCTGATTGGGCGAAGGTCGTGAACGATCGGAAGCCCCGAGCTACAGCAAGAAAGAACGAGCTACTAGTAGGTGTGTATGGTTAGTAGTAAGGGGGTAACAGAGGAGGAGATTATGAATCAGGGCCTCCGAGGGTTGGTACTAGTTCCCGTGATCGCACAATGTGCTATCGAAAACTCGGGTCGCGATTTCTATCGTCGAGTGGCGGGGGAGGAGAACCTGGTGATAGCCATCCTGATTCGGAGACAGCCCAAAATAGGAATGAAGTGGAAGAACAGGCAGATTCGGTGCCAGGCTCAAGGAGGAGAGGACTTCCATTGGGTTCGCAACTAACCCTAGGCGGAGTTAGAAGAAATGCACTAACGGAGGGGGGGTGGACGTAGATGCCAATTAACAGTATCTTTTGAAACTTCCTTGGGTTTGGGCATAGGTAGTGGTATGGCTTATTACCGTGGTTTTGCTTGGGGTTAAGGTGATCTTACTTTACTTTACTTTACTTTAGGTTAAAGTGGTGAAATTGTGTGGTAGGTATATAAAGGTGTGAATAAGTTTTCTAGTTTGCCCTGGTGTTAGGGCATCACTAGCATTCTTCATGTCGTGGTTAACTAAAAAAATTTCCTCCGTCAAAAAAGTAGCTGACAGTCATTGACAGTCAGTTTCCTCCGTATAAATATATATAAATAAATCTCTGTGTAATAAGTATTTCCACCTTCGGAGCATTCAAGCCTTTCAAGGTTGACTTTTCTAGCTGAATGATCTCAGTGTTGATTGTTCTTCAATTCCTTGTAATGTGGGCATTTAGCCCTTGTCTTAGTTTGGTATTCGTTGACTTGTTGGGTATTTGTTGACAATGGGTATTGGGGAGTTGGGCACTTCGCCTCTTTTAATTCTTGACTTTTTACAAATGGGAATTGGGGAGTTGGGCACTTCGCCTCTTTTAATTTTTGACTTTCAACTAATTAATTGTAACATGGGTGTTGGGGAGTTGGGCACTTCGCCTCTTTTAATTCTTTACTTTTGATTTTTAGGTGTGGGCACTTCGCCTCTTTTATATTTAATTTTGGTATTATTTTATTAATACTTGCTATGTAACTATAGGGGGGGGGGGGAGGGGACTTTAATGTGGGCACTTCGCCTCTTTTTCATTTGGTTGTTAAAAATGGTAAGAATCGATACCACTGTTGGACTGCTTGTCAACTTTTAGGTTCTTGAGTCGTGGACCTATTAGAGGAGTGGACTAACCCTATGTAAACATGGGTAGTACCGCTTCTCTCGCGCAGGTTCTACTGCTCGGGAACAGAGCAGTTCTACCTATAGCGCGTCTCCGGTTGGCACGTACATTGATGTTTAGGTTTATGTTTGGGAGTATAGTCTCGTCTATCTTGTCCCAAGTTTTTCTCCCTAGCCGTTGGATCTCCGTGTTGATCGGCTTTAGGTCGATTCTCTGGTGTAGAGTCGATTGCCGAATACGGTCGATCCTACGCGTGCCTGTTATCAGCAGCGTGGCACTATTCTGTACTCTCTGCAAAGTTCTGAGAGATGTACAGCTTGCCATCTGCGTGATCACGGCCGGGTACACCAGGACTGAGCGTACCAAGGCCATGTACAGTTTTTTGATATTAGGCACGCTGAGGCCTCGGAAACGGTAAAGTTTCTTCAGCTCTCGTTTGGCTAGGGAGACTCTGGTTTTCATATGAGTCGAATATCCAGACTTGTAGAGTCGCAATCCCAGGACATTACCTTCATTGGAGTATGGGTAGTGTTCATTGTCGACGATGACGTCATCGACTTTCCGGCGGTTCATCGGAATGATCGTGAACTTCTGGCGGTTGGTTTTTATCTTCCACTTTCTTTCATATCTGTTGATGTTATCAATTTCGACAGCTGTCGCCCTCGCCTGACTACCAGAGTTCCGAAATGGACTTAGGACGATTTGGGTGATGTCGTCTGCATATTGCAGATACATCGAATCGAACCTCACTGGAGCAGGTAGGTCTATAGTGTACACTAGGTACAGCAGAGGACTGAGACAGCTGCCTTGTGGAACTCCCGCCTCGAGTTCGAATTCGGGTCCTTTGCAGCCCTCGATTGAAATTCGGGCTCTCCTATCGGAGATATAATTGCAAAGGATCCTTTCCAGGAGTGGGTTAAGCTGGAGGTTAAGGATCTTGAATTGTAGTCCTCTCAGCCAAACCTTATCGAAGGCCTTCTTTACATCACGCAGCACTACGTCTACATACCGCCTCTCAGCTTTACTGCAGGCGAGTTTCTCCGCAAGGAGGGCGAGGGCCGTTTCCGTTCCTCGTCCCTTGCGGAACCCGTGCTGCTGAGGGTTGTGGACTCCCAGCTCGGCAAGTTGTTCTTGGAGCCTGTTAGCTAGGAGTCTCTCGTAGATTTTCCCAACGAATTCCAGCAGGGCGATGGGCCTGTAGTTTACCAGTTGATCAGGGGGTTTACCTCCCTTGGGTATGAAGATCATCTTCGCAATCTTCAAACCTTCCGGGAAGTAGCCCGTATTCAGGGAAGCGTTGTAGACGTTAACGATACCCTGAATGATCTGCTGTGGGGCGTTAACCAAGTTAATTCTGGTGATACCCGTCCAGCCTGGTGCCTTTTGGCGAAAGGCTTTCACAGTGGCCATGACGTCCTCTGATGTTATGGGGCGTCCATGACCCGCCATCTCCCTGCCCTCGTTGGCTTGCTGTAGTGGATGCGTGCGATGTATTTCCTGATTTAGTTGTTCAATCAGTTGACCTTCGAATTCCTGGTCGAACTCAGCGTTTTCCTCGGGGGTAATCCTGAAAACGCTTTTCCAGAAGTTCCTGAACCTATCCTCGAGAACCACCGGGTTCTCTATGTAGTCATCGTTCTCCTTTATCCGAGCTTTGGGTCTTGGAGTAAGTCCCTTTAAGTTCCTGACTTGGCGCCAGAACTTAGCCGGGCTAAGCTCGCTGTCGATTTTGGCTATCAAGGTGTTCCATATGTCCTCCTGTTGGAGGTTGATAGCCTCTCTAAGCTCTGAACTTAGGCGTCGAAGCAGCAAGCTCCTTTCCCGGCTGGGACCCTCCCGTCTTACATCCTCATACACTTCCCTGTGAGCACGAGCGATATCTCTCATCTCCTCGGTCCATCTGGGCTGAGGAGGTGTTTTATACCCTGTTACGGGTATGCTCTCGCGGTCCGCGTTTAGTATGGACGTTGTTATCCTTTCCAACTCCCTGTCAATCTCCTCTAACGACGCCGTGCTGAGGTCAGCTGGCGCATAGTCGCTGAGTCGCTGCTTGTAGCGATCCCAGTTGGCCATGGCGTAGTTTTTCCGGAGAGGGGCTGGGAGCTGGATTGGTGCGAGAGATATTGTTGTGAGAATCGCGATGTGATCACTAGGGACTGTTGGGCCTGGCTCGCTATGGTAGTTGAAGGGAAAGCCTTCACTTGTCAAGATTATGTCAGGTTTAGTGGCTGACCGGGAAGTGATATAGGTCGGAAAATCAGGCCCTATCCTTTGGATGTTTTTTCTTCCCATAATCAATTCCAAGTTTCGGCCTCTATCGTTGGTACTACCATAGCCCGCCGTTCGGCATCTGGCATTGAGGTCTCCCCCTAAGAATGCCATTCTGCGGTGTCCAAACAGTGTATAAAAATTACATAACGGGAGATATGCTCGTCGAGGGGGTTGATATGCTGCAGCTATCACGAGGTCTCCGACCAGGGTGTGAACCTCGATTGCCACAAAGGACTCATCGAGTTCTGGCAGTTGTTTGAAGGAGATGTTCCTCTTGACAGCTATTGCAGCACCATCAAACCTTTCCTGGGAATGATTCTTCATGAGCACTCTGTAGCCCGGTATTTTTATGCGACCAGCTGTTGTGTCGATACCGTGCTCTGTGATGAGAATGATGTCGGGGTCGAGCACACGGAATATGTTACCATATGCCGTGGCCTTATCCTCCCAACCATTCACATTGAGTGTCAGAATCCTCATTTTATTGCTTACTCTTTCCATCTTGAGTCACCTAGTGTTTTTGGGTGACGTTCTTCCTCCTCCCATTCTTCTTCTTCCTGAATTCAGCGTTAGAGAGCTGCTCGCATGTGTTCTGATGAAGGATCACATTCTGTGCGAGTAGGGCCTCTTCCACTGTACCAGGGTCTATCTCAGAGTCGTACTCCCATTTATAGATTTTTGCTTTAATCCCTTGGAAAATACGACAAGGCTCCATTTCCTCTGGGAAGGGGAATTGATCGCAGGCGTAAACCCTCAGGTTGATATAGTTCGCCCGCAATCTCTTGGATTTCTTCTTTTTACCCTTCTTTTCCAGGGGTTTGGATGCTTCCGCGTCTGAGGAGTCCGAAGAGTCTGATGAGCTGCTCGTTTCCGAGCTCGCTTGTTTCGCCGTGCTTGTCATAGATTGGGTGGGAGCAGGAGTTTTCGTCTCGACTGCTACGTTATTCGTTTTTTCGGTTTGTTGTTTACTTGGGTTAGCTTGCACCTTAGTCTGCTGGGCTTTTGGGGTCATCTGCAAATGCAGTACGTCCCCAGAAGGGGGATTATCCGGGAACCACATTTGTTCCATCCCATTTTTGGCCAACATCTGATTCAACTCGGTGGCGAATGTGCCTGGGCGAGCCAAATTCATGACGTGCGCATGAAGTATGCACGTCATGATTTTCGTAGATCCCTCATTTTCAATTTTGAGGTATGTTCTTCTGGCATCCACCTCTGAGATGGCTGCCTTTGCCGCTTGTGCGTAGGACGTGTTCGCCCTACGTGTGACCTCATTCCTCTTTGCCTCCTGCTTATTCCTCATAACTTCTTTCTTGGCGGGACAAGACATGGCCATCGTTCGGTGGCCCTGCCCGCAACTCACGCATTTTTCTGTTGTGCTGACACAATTCCGCCAATTGTGGCCAAGCTGGCTGCATTTGGAGCAGGTCTCCTGTGGCTCCTTGCAGTCCTTGGTGGCGTGTGTCTCCATCTTATAGCACTTGAAGCAGTATTGGACCGGGGTGAACTCACCCTTTTCCACCTGCTCCCCGCTAATTTTAGCGTTAAACATGAGGAGACCCTGCTCCTTCGCCTTCTGTGCCATGGTAGTCTCCGTGAAGACTACCTTAAACACGTGCGAGTAATCGCTGCCGTCCCTCCGATTCTTGAATTTTATAATTTCGGCTACCTTAGCCCAGGCCTGCCGTTGTTCTATCTCCACTCTTATCTCGCTTGCTGTATGCTGCCCAATCCACGGATCGATCCGGCGGCATACAACACTCCTGTGCGCCAGGATCTGGGGTGGCACTGCAGGCTGCAGTCCTATGGCCCGAAGGGCTTCGACTGCCTTCTCCTTGGCAATATCTTCTATATCCTTTTCGGTTTCGCATATTGCGATATAACCCGAGGGAATGTCCAGGAGTCTCACCATGGCTATTCCCAGTTTACCATACACGGCCTCGAAGGTGGATTCCCTGCTGGGCTTGGGTTGCCCTTCGACAACCCGCAGAGGAATCCGGGTCGTGTGATCTTGGGCCATCTCTTCTCGAGAGTGGCCCCTTAGCGTTGATGATTGGTTGCACCAGATGCTCTCGTTGTGGGGGAACTTGTTGTTGATCAGTATGGTGCACCTCTTCTTCTACGTGTTCTTCTGTGTTGGTTTATTTGGGGGGGGGCTCCCTCTACTTCGCCTCTAAGCTTACGTGAACTTTATTGCCAAATGGGGGGGATGAATGATGGAGGGTGAGCCCGGGCGAGGCCCCTCAGATGGGTGATGAGTGGCGGACTTGATGATGGGTGGTGTTAGAATCAACTACCACCACCCGGGGTGCCGCCCCATCTGGGGTTTGGATATCGATGCTGTTTCCAACTTACACAGGGACGGTTGTGTGTCCCCCTGTGGTCCTGGCCGGAAGTTACCCTTAGAGATTAGAGCGAACTCTTCCCCAAAGCTTTCAGCATCGCCTCGTAACCGGGCGGTCTCTTCCGTAGAGTTCCACAGTGGGCTAATCCTCAAACCTGCTTTCCTTTACGTCCCCAATTATGTCTATCAAATTGGACCGACATAGTTGTGGCGAGACTAGATGAGTGGCAGTTCAGTTCAATTCAGCGTCGCGACTCCGTAGAGGGAGGGGGGGGGGGGGGGTTAGCACGACATCTAGACTTCTAGGTGCCGGTGTAAAATTCGTTAAGGAATTCTCCCCGTAAGGATGATGAGGCTCCAAAAAATGGCGTTTTGAGCCTCCCTTGCCTCCGACTTTTCCTCCTTTTCCAAAATTGAGATCTTTTCAGCGTCGACTTTTCAAGTGAAATTATGCTGCCTTCAGGTGATCTTACGATGGGCAACGTGTGCTTAAATAGGCAGGGCTTTGGAACAAAATTAATGTGGTCTGCGTGTACGTTCTTATATCTATTATGATCACGGAGGTATTGAATCTCGTATCTGTTCTTACTGAGATCCTTATGATTCTATAGGTTCCGTCCCACTTGAGGTAGAACTTTTTGTGGCGTGCAGTGGTTTAACGCTTTTAATGTAAATCGCATCCCCAAGGCGAGTTTGCGGTGGATTGCTATACGATGCTGTTCTACCTCAATTTGTCTGTTACGGATCTCAAGGACTTCCCGAACTATGTGAAATATCCTGAACGCTCGTGCAGGATATTTGGTTTAGTATCAATCATTTCTATTGCAGACAATATGTGTCCGAAATCGCCGTCGGGTAGATAACAGGAAGAAGCTTGTCATAATGGTAAAACGCGAAGTGGGGAGTATCACCGATGGAGTTTTGAGGGATCAGGTTTCAACCTCTCGTATGATAATAAATATCCTAACTATACCAGAGATTCATGTAAGAAATTGAATTTCTTGAACTTCACTAACCTTAGCAGGTTAGTAAATCTGTCTTACTCTGTTATCTCCTTTAAAGGCCGTATGAATGAAAATCCTTAGAGCCAAGTATTGGAAACTAGTTGGGTAATTTTGAATAATATTTTCTGAGGAAAAATATTGTGTCCCAGGATGAAAAAATTGGAAAAGCGAAATGTTTCATGCACCCATAGGAGGGAGATGCAAATTATCTGATTAATATGAATGTTTTATTATCTGCTACCACTTAGGATGACTTTAAAAATGAACAGGAGGTGTACAAGGATGTAAAATTGGCCCAGCCTTTGCTCTCTCTCTATCAGTAATGCGTTTCAAGCAAAATGGAAATTACTGTGCATTGCCCTCCAGGCTGCTGAAGATAATCTGAACCTCCATTACACCAAGCGGCATGTGCTAATCGGTTGATAAATATTGTTATGTTATTTATGCTAATTTCACCCCCACAAGCCCAAATAACGCTACAGGATTGTCAAGGAGAGAGAGAGAGAGAGAAAGAAAGTAACCCCCCTAGAACCCAACGTCTACCCGTGGCGCCTGAGAAAGATGCACCTGCACGGCCAGACAGCTCCAAAGGAGCATCGAGACTTCGCGCGGTCGGTTGACCCGGATTGGGTTCTCTTTATCTTCTCGTCTCATAGTCTGACCGACGCCAAACCTACAGCGCCAAGGACCTTTGCACAAGGCTGTGAGGCAAACGAGACTATCCCCCTCCCCCCACCCTGGCGTGCTAAGTCTAATGAGGTCCTCGTCCCCTTTCCCCCAAATCTAAGCCAAACAAAGGAAAATTCTTCCCGCAAAAGGGAAACAAGTTTCCCAAGGTAACTGGAAGGGCGAAGCCGAAACCACTCTTTTCGTTGAACACCGGGATGTAAAACCGTTCTCTTCAGGACCCCTTACGTCATCTTTCTCCAGGATACCCATCATTTGTTTTTCTTGTAGTGTGGAGCATCACATGAAAGTGAACTGCCCCCAGAACTCTCAGTTCAGGAATAACTCTTCTCACCAGGTACACCAGATCTGTGCCACGTCTGCGCCTCCATCAACACCATCAGAATCTTATCCTCCCCCGAGCACCTCAAGTCCCAGCGGTTACCAAGTAAACTTCTTGTTCGATAAGAATAACCCTAGAGGCATTAAGTTCGAATTTGGAACGATTAATGGCTGCCGTGTCTCCACTCTTGCGAGAGATACCGGGTGCACCGGAATAGTGGTTTCGGACAAGCTGCTTCCCCCATTAACCCCGGACCATAATGAATTCGCCGTCGTGCACGACTACTTGGGGCGTGCCAATCGGTTGGTTCCCTGTCGTTAAGTGCTCATCGATTGTGCGTACTTCACTGGCTGGGCAGAAGTAGTAGCAGCCCCTATTAAATTATGCTCCATCCTCATTGGCCAGTGTCCTCGGGTCTCCCCAACTCTGTGGCCCGACCAGTGCTTACCCGTTTGCAACTGGTAAAAGATTCGAAGATACCCTCACCCCTAGAAACCTCACGTTCTTCAGAGTTCAAGAAGCTCATGACTCTAGACTTCGCAAGGAACCAAAAGAACTGTGATTCCATCTGATTCCGAGGAGACATGGTGATCTCCTACGAAGTTGCGGACGGCTTACTATACCGTGTATGCTAAAAAAACGGTAAACCCCCGATGCGAGTATTGTGTGTCCCGCGTTCTCACGTTGATCATATTTTAACCACTGCTTATGACAGCCTATTTTCAGGCCATTTTAGCCACCCGAAGACCACTCACAACATCTTCAAATACTTTTATTGGTCAGGCGCCCATGAAGAAATCCTTCGCTACTGTAGGTTTTGCGACATCTACCAAAAGACTGCGCCAGAGGACGATTTAAGCCCGCACCGTTGTGAAGAGGAGCTCTAATCTCAGAGTCGTTTTGCCCTGACGCGATTGATCTCAGCGGTCCGATATATCTCCCGTCGAGTGAAAGACACAGTCACGCGCTAACTTTAGTGGATTTTGCGCCCTGGTTCTCCGATACCGTGCCATTGAAGAATAATTTATTTTTATGTGCCATAATTTGTTTTTATTATTGTGTATATACTTTTGATGAGTTACCCTGTTCGTATGTACCTTTTTTTTGTATTGTGGGACCTTTTTTTTAATAGCCTTGCATGTAAGGTCCTGTTATCGAGACTATGATGACCTAGGCTATTAAAAACTATTCCTGTCTATCTTATTGTATTATTATTCTTGTAGTTTTGTGTAATGCCTTTTAAGAATATGTGACATTATTTTTTTATTATTGTGTATATATTTTTCATGAATTACCTTGTTAGTATGTACCCTTTTTTTGTATTGTGGGACTTTTCTTTTTATTTGGGGGGGGGGAAGATTTACTTGTTTGTAAGCCCCTGGTTAACGAGACTATTTTGACCCCGACTATTGATAACTATTCTGTCTGTCTTATTGTATTATTATTGACTTATTGTATTATTAGTCTCATGTCACTTCATTCGGAAGCTCAATCTTGGAAGGGAAGGAGATGTCAGAGAGAGAAAGTTACCCCCCATCCTCCTAGAACCCAACGTCTACCCGTGGTGCCTGAGAAAAAAGCACCTGCACGGCCAGACAGCCCCAAGGGACATCGAGACTTCGCGCAGTCAGCTGACCCGGGTTGGGTTCTCTTTATCTTCCCGTCTCATCGTCTGACCGACGCCAGACCTACGGTGCCAAGGACCTTTGCGCAAGGCTGTGAGGCCACCGAGACTATCCCACAACCCCTGGCGTGCTGAGTCTAATGAGATCCCCGTCTCCCTTTGGGGGGCCCCCGGTGACTCGCTTTCGCCGAGGCAGTATAGATTCTTCGAGAAAAGCTTTAAGAAACCAGTACCATACAGCCCCATTTTGGTTAGCAGTCACTTACAGTCTCGTACGCCCTACTCCACCTCTCAACGGCTTCCAACTACGAACGCTATACGTCACTTCTCTACTCGTCCCAGCTCGTACCCAATGCCAGAGTTCCTGCCGACAGACGATAGACACGGACAGGCATCTATCACTCAGTTATCGACTTCGTTCAACGACTAGAGTACTCTCTCGCTCATTTCTCAGCGAGGTTAAAGAAGAAGGAATCTTGCAAGTTCAACTTTGCAGAGCTCCGTTTCCTCGCCGTATTTAAGCCCCCAGTCAATTAGGCTTTCCGTGAGTCTCCCCTATAATTGCACTCTCCCATTTTCTCTGGAAGCAATCACCGTGCATCCTCTCTCGGACCCTCGTACCTGTCGAGTCAGTTGTACCCCCGCTCCCTGTTTGGTACCCCTGATCTCATTTTATTTATTGTCATTTATATACTTGTGCTATTAATATTTTCTTTGTATATAGTAAAGTTATATATTTTTCTACCATTAGTTTCTCTAATACCAGAACCTCCAAGAATTGATTATTTAGGCCAACCGCACTTGATTTTGTTTATTTAACCCTCGCATTGGGATCTGTATCCCGATTTTCTGGCGTGCCCTCTTCACGGTCACCCTACGACAAGGATAATGTTTCACTAGACGTCTGCCATTACTATCCACAAATTTGTAAAGCTTGCCCTCACGCTTTATCAACGGGAAAGGACCAACATATGGCGCTTCCAGTGGTTTGCGAACGCGGTCTATTCATACCCACACATGAGTTGCCTCACAAAGATATTTGCGTAGGAAAGGCTTGAGCACCGAGGGCAAGTGCTCTAAGGATGCCTGCGTGAAATTGAGTTGTGACATCGTTGTGGTTAATTCTTTAATAAACTTTTAATCGATCTTCAATGAGATGACGAAACAAAAGGCCTCGAGCACAAAAGTGTAGTTCCCGTGACTGCCATGAAAGGCGAAAATCCCAAGTCATTTAGTAAGGTGCCAATGCCCAAAACGATAATGGAAACGGGCCATTATAGAGTATTTAAAAATCATGTGTACTATTTCCACCATCCCGTTTGTGGACGGGCGATACGCTGTGGCGAGAGACCATGAAAACCAACGAGGGCAGACAATTCCTTCAAATTCTTGGGTTCTCTTTATCTTCTCCTCTCATCGTCTGACCGACACCAGACCTACGGCGCCAAGGACCTTTGCGCAAGGCTATGAAGCCACCGAGACTATCTCACCCTGTCGCGCCAAGTTTAAGGAGATTCCCGTCCCCCTTTGGGGGGCCCCCGGCGACCCCTTCCTTTGTCGGTCACTACGTAAAGCGGGACTCCAAATCTTGAAATCCACCCGTCTGGGAAAGCTAACGCAATCGTTGTGGCACTTACATATTTCCGGAATCGGTAACGCTTCGATACATCTCGTAGCTCGGTCGATGTACGATACTAAATACCGATTGTGCGAGGGATAGGATTGCCCAGGCAGTGTACACGGTGGAAGTGGTTCAACTATATTTCATATGCACTTTCGAACCTTAAAGATGGATTATCAATAGGCAGGGTCGGGGATTTCGTGTGGCGATTGATCTTGAAAGATTGACATGGGAGGCACTCCTTTGTCCTTGGGCGAATATCCCTGTCAATATTAGGTCATAAATATCAAGATTTGATAAGACGAAGTGATGCCTTGTCCCCAAGATGTGTCAGATTATATAACTGATTGAAGATATTCCTTCTGCACGCCATAGGGACAAACGGTCGTGGGTATCTTGATGTTAATTCACACCATAGTTGAGCTTCCCAGAGAAAAGAGAAAGATTTTAATCGTCATCGAAATTCCTTCGTTTCTTCGTCATCATTTTGCGCCGCCGCCAAAGCTCGGAGGTCAAATGAGTCCATTTGGCGAATACACCATCCTCGAAAGTCAGTCATCGACTACGTTGTCCTAACCACGCAGTTAGGTGATATCACTGATGTATTCCAAAATGGCTGTCCAATGACGTTGATGTCTGTCCGTTTTTGCACTTAATAGCGACCAAAAAGCCGATACTAATGGCTTGTGGTCCGTGTACAAGGTAACATGACGACCTTCAATCCTGTGACTGAAATGGATAACAGCAAGATACGGCGCTAGGTGCTCTCTGTCGTAGGTAGAGTAGTCTTGCTGTGTCTGGCTTAGCTTGCTCGAAAAGAATGCCACCGGTTGTGGCGATCCGTTTACCATTTCGTGCAGGGCAGCACCAGCCGCGTATTGAAAGCAATCCGTCACCAGCCTCTATGGTGAATCATTGGGTAGGGGGTGACAGAGTTTGACGGTGTTGATTAATGCAGATTTAGCATTCTTAAATGCTCCTCGTGCCATATCGTTCCATTCGAGCTCACGAGCCTTAGGTTGCAAGCGTGCAAGCTCGGTCAACGGGGCTGCAATTGCGGCAAAATTAGGAATCATCCTTCGGTAGCATCTCAAAAATACGCAAATATCGTGGTAATTCCTTGTAGTCGTTTGGTAAGGGTATGTCTCCAATTTCCTTCATTTTCTTGGTCGGTGGGCAAATTCCTTCCACCGAAATGTGATAACCTAAAAAATCAATTTCCTCCTTTGCCAACTCACATTTCTCCAGGGATATCTTCCGACCGTTTTCGACCAGGGTTTTGAAGATTTAATCCAAATGCCTCAAGTGGTCGTCCATATTGTACGAAAATATCAGGATGTAGTCTATATATACATAAACGAACTTTAATCCTCGAGGCAGGTTATCCATGTGTCGTTGGAATGTGCAACTTGCATTCCGGAGGCCATATGGAAGCTCCACATACTCCCATAATCCAAACAGCGTTATCACGGCAGTCTTCTCTATGTCCGCCGGGTTCAGAGGGATTTGATGGTAAGCACGAATCAGATCCAACCTTGAAAAAAATCTTTTACCATAAAGGTGGTTTGCCACACTTTGAATTCGCGGCAATAGATATCTGTCGGGCTTTGTGATCGCATTGAGCGCTCGAAAATCGCTGACCACCCTGTACTCACCGGGCGACTTTTTGGTACCATGTGAATCGGTGACGCTCATGGTGATTTGGATGGGCGCACGATTTCCTCTTCAATAGTGTTTCGAAAGTTGCTTTGGCAACTTGCAGCTTCTCCATTGAAAGAGGTCTCGGCCGCGTGAATGTCGGTGGAGCACTACCTGTCCCAATTGTGGGCGACACTGAGTTCGGCGAAGATGGTGTAAAGAAATGGCTACATAAAGCCTCCCAGAGGGCCAGGCGGACATATACCTTAATTACCCCCCCTCCCTCGTGTGGAGAACGCCGGAGAAGCGAGCCCCATGAGGAAACTCGTTGGGACGGTAGCCGGCGAATAACAGTAACTGCCTACCCTGTTTGATCTCCCCGCCGCTTAGGTAGTTTGAGCAGCCATATGTGTTAAGGCCACCACATTAGGCCCTTAAACGACGCTCTAACAATCCAATTACTTACGAGATCCATAAACCCGTGGTTATGTCACAAAAAAGCGGTGTTAGTCAAAAGGCACGCCAAGGAGTGTGGCGGTTGAGAGTCTCTCTAATTAGCAAGCCGACTTGGGCATTTCAGTGCAAACCTCTGCACTTCTTGTTCTCACCAGATGCGAACTCACCATTCGCGCTCCCCTCTGTGGCCTCGCCCCTTCCCCCTTAGATGGGGCGGTGGTCCAACTATAAATAAGCCCCGAAAAGAAAGAGAAGGGATTAGAATTTGATAAGAAAGACAAAGGTTTACTTCGTGAAGATCGATCCTTCAGCCAGACAAGACAATTTCCGTGAGAAACGATAGGATCAGATTGAGAAGATCAATCTCCCCTCCCCAGGCCGAATTAACATAAATCGTCAAGTTTTGTATCGGTGCCATACCGAAGAATCCTTTACAGACTTAGAAGTCTGACTGGAGAAAAGTAAACCCATTCACACTCGAGTGACTCTCACATCTCAAGCTCCATAAGAGTGAGAGGAGAAGAACCCAACCCCTACGAGGTCCCATTCTTTAATTGCGGTAAAAATATCATCAAATACCCCCAAATCTAGTTGGACACTCTACGTTGAAGAATAAGACACCAATAGGATTCAAGATTATACAAAAGAGGACTCTTGGAGCGAAGAGCATCATAACTCTCCGTCTTCTTAACGTAACTGGAGACAAATTTGCAATAAGAAGTTGACCTCACCCCACTTCTCTCTCCCGCCTTCCCATCTCTACGAAATTCTATCGGCGGCCACGGCATCCCTCCAAAGCGCTAGATAAGCCCTCCAGCGTCATCCGGCAACCCTTATTTCGTCTGTCATGTGAGTTAGCAAGAATATTTATATTCATATTGCGATAGTATGAGGTTAGTACGCTGCACGATTTTATAGAAGTAAAGACAATTGTGCGTGAACCCCATTCATATTTGTTGGTAAAAGAGAGTACTTTAATTTAATGTTTAATCAAAAAGGGTCACGATAAAAATACTAATCGGCAATTGGTGTGTTTACTGGGAGCCTATTTGTTTATTTTTGTCATTGAAGATATTGTAAGAGGCCTAGTTGCCAACCGGGATAGTCGAGTTTAGCTTGAGACAAGGATATAAATGTGATTACTGTTTGTTTTTCATAGTTAAGTGTTAAATTGAAAATATATGTTTATTTGGGGATAATTCCTGTGTGTTTCCTCTTATCCTTACGTGTTGAAGCGGCTCTTCATTAAAACATCAAAATTCGCACTCTTAGATCAAAGCCAACTTCATCAAACAAGTACATCACGACCACAAGGTATACTACGACAGATAGGGAGGGATTAGCGGGTGCAGGACTGTACAAAGCCTCATATTTCTCCAATATGGCTTTGCAATGTAGCAAAGCCATATTCTTTTTTTTTCGTCGATAAGTATGCCGAGCGCATAATCCACTAAAAGATTAAAATGCCTCAGAAAGTCAATTCCTAATAACGGTGAAGTGGTCTCCGCGACCACAAATGATCACCTGAATGATCGGCGAAGACTAAGGATAACTATATGCGTGTGTACCTCACCGTGCCCTTTTATTTCACCGCCATTAGCCGTCGTAATATTTACACTGGACTCGCGTAAATCACCCGAATTCACCAATTTAGCTGAAATTATCGACACACTCGCCCTCGTATCAACTAGAAATTCAAATTTATTTTTATTCACTTTAGCATGGACAGTGAAAACAGATGGCATACCATCGGCCACACTTGCAATGGCATTCCCTACTAGTTTTCCGCCGAGGCTGGCGAAGATGGTCTGAAGGAAGGAGCATCTGCAAGTGCTCTCCTCTCTTTGGCCACCTGCACCAGGGTTTGCAGAGTTTCGCATTCTCACCAAAGTACAAATGTGAACGGAAGACTACAGGTCTTTGGTTTCTTCGAAAAGGTCGCAATCCTACTGGTATGTTATAAGCACTGTAATCATTAGTTCGCTGCACAAAATTGGGACAGTTCCCATTAGGGTAGGCACCCATAGGCACTGATCGCGCACTACCCGTAGAATTCACATTATTTATATAATTATCACTTCTATTATTAGGATTAGGAATACACATATCGGACAAAGAAGTGGCACTACGTACTAAGGATTCATTGCTATAATTAAGATTAAGATACTGCTCTATAGAATGGCATTAGTTCATGCGAAAGCTTTCCTAACTAGGCTAGGGTAAGTTCGTTCAGGCTAGCAATTATGGGCGCGATGTTGGCTGGCAGTGTTGGATAAACTTGTGCCTTACGAGTTCATCACCAACTCCTAGCTGTAGAGCAGTTCTGCTTAACTCTTCCAAATTGGTAGAAGGTCGACCGGTGAGCCTGAAGAAGGCAATGGGCTTCTCGATAAGCTCGGGTTTCGGCCTCTCGAAGACCTCAATCACCTCAGTCCTTTTTTTCCCTATTTCAATTAATTCTTATAAAAGTTTTTTTCTTGCCTTTAGGCCTAGAAAATAAGCATATATGTACAAATACGTAGAACAAGAGTAAATTATTAAGATACCATGCAATGGCTTTGCTACTAAGATTAAAATTTAAAATCTAAAAAAAAACAGCCATGTTTAAATTTTTATGAAATAAAATGAAAAGGAAAGTGGGAGAAAAAGAAATAGATCGGCCGATTCCTGTCCCCCATCTTCACCCGGGCACTCACGAGTCCCCGGGAGAGGAAGGAGGGCGAGGGCCCGGTACTCCCTTATAGTCTTCCGAGTCCCCTATACCCAAGTCTGGGACTCGGAGTGGGAGTAAGAGGGAGAGGAAGAAGAAAAGTTAAGGATAGAACAGAGAGAATTATAGTCTGATACAATATAGATGACCTAGGCAGTCATTGGCCCTACAGCTTAATGTGGGATCCGAACCACGATGTGTATTTTATTTTCTTTTTGATTTTTTTATCTCGGTCTAGTCATTATTTTATTAGGTCCCCTGTCCCTTGTGTAAGTTGTAGGCCCGGTAAGTGTGTGTTTTGATAGAGGGAAAGTTCTTAGGTTGAAATGGAAGGAAGTAAGAGTGTAGAAGTCTAAGTACATCCATGCATTAGTGCATACATAAATACACGGACACAGCTGCGTGTCCCCCCCTCCCTTATTCCAAATTCGCCTTTTCGCATCGAATCTCCTTCACCCCTTTTCGCGCCGTCATAAACCCCGGTTGGAGACGAGGAAAGCTCGGATGGCGGCGAGGCGTAAATATTTCGCATGTCCTGGCAGCAGACAAAAGGTCTTTCGCGCGACGATAAGGATTTTATGAGAATCCAGTGCTCTCTCTCGATTTTAGCTCTTGAGAGAAATAAAAGGGAAAATTTTCCCTGGAGCCATGCAGAAGATCTTGGACCTACGTTGTGTGTGGAGCTAGTCTCACAAAGGAAACAGTCCACCCGTTGCAAAGAAGAAACTTCGGGGAATTGGTTGTTGCCGTCACGGTACTTGTAGGTGCCAAACTTCTCTCAGACGCCCCTTTCCCCTTCAGATAAAGAGGTTACACAGGACCCCCCTCTGCGGATTACCCTAGACGCAACTAGGTAATCATTTTGGCTACCCACTCCAAGTGCGAATAATCGGAACGGACACTTCGAGGAGAAGAATTCCGATTTGAGTCACCGTTTGACTCGCCTTCGCGATCCGGCCTAGGATCATTACATCAGGACACCGGTCTAAGATTACCCCAACATTCGGTAATCTCGGACGACCGGGCTAAGTGCGAACATCGTCAGAACAACAAGACATTCACCGTCATCCTCCAAATACTTACGAACTCCAAGGTATGGTTAAAGTGAATTATTTCCTTCCCTAAGCTCACCAGTTTGACCGTTAACTAGAATTTCCATCCCGAGCTCATAACCTCGATTATTTTCAAGTGATTAATTCAGTGCTTAATTTCATAGTATTATTCAATTCATTCTGTCGGGTGCAATATTGTCTTGTCACACATCGATTCTTGACACACGCCCAACCGAGTACTTATGTCTACGGGAAAGATTAATTAGAATTGCGACTTTTGATTGTTATTCAATCAAAAAAGAAGGATAAACAACAAAGACGTCTGTTAGAGATTTTTTGATAAAAAGATGGTTCGTGTTATAAGTGGTGAGCTAAGGAAGTTTATGGTTTCATTGAGGGCGTCCAATGAAGGAAAGTGTCATTGCACTCTAACCTTAAGGAATGTAATAGGCGGACGTTTTAATAATTTATTTGAATATAAATATCCCTGAAAATATACATAATCGGCTGAAAAAAATTAATAAAAACAAAAAAAACAACAAAAGTTAAGATTGCCGAAGACGAAAATCGTTCGAGGGGAGATAAAACGAAAATGCCACAAATAGGCTCAGGTCAACAATGACACCATCGGCTTCACGTCGATGGTGACACGGAATCGTTCTACTCACTAGAGTTTTGTATTAATGAGACCGAAAATGGGGAGTATAAAATCACAAACTTAGGTTGACTAGACGTGAATCTACTGTGGAGAGGTAGGTCGTCAGGAGAGACAGCGGCTTCGCGTCGAAGCGTCGAAAACAGCAGGGCTCTGGAGATGGCAAAAATTTAAGAGGCGATATTCTATTGCAGTTATTCATCAGGAGAGATGCATTGGCGTCTTCAGAAGAGTTGTCACAACATTGTTTGGTACGAAACTTTCTATTAGTTCTAATTTTTAAAATGGCTAACGCATTTACTTCATTGATGTTTTTTTTCACACAGGAAAAATTAATTAGCCCACGGTCGTTTAGAGCCAAGCTTTGCCAATTCAACTCTCTCTCTCTCTCTCTCTCTCTCTCTCTCTCTCTCTCTCTCCATCTCAATCGCTCTCAATCTCAATCTTTCTCAATCTAAATCTCTCTCTCAATCTCATTCTCTCTCTCAACTTCAATCTCTCTCTCTCTCTCTCTCTCTCTCTCAATATCTCGAGGTCATCTCTTGTAAGATCGATGTTCTTCTGATATGAGTAATCTTTGCTCAAACCTGCTTTATTAGGCAGCATAAGACTGAACGTGGTAGATTCTTGCTAGTTTGCTCGCCAACCATAACAGCCCGATATCTTTCGGTCGTACATAGAAAGATCGCATTCACTTTTCATTCATATATATATATATATATATATAATATATATATATATATATATATATATATATATATATATATATATATATATATATATATATACATATATTTGTCAGAGAGAGAAAGAGAGATTCACCCTGAAAAAGAGCAAGCCTGGGGGGCCTTCAATACGAGACTGGTACGGTGAATGGCTGCCGTACTCTAACCTAGTCCGAGATACCGGTTGCACGTGTATTGGGGTCTCGGGTATGCTACTCTCACTTGTAGCTCCGGCTCACGATCGGTTCGCTATCGTGCATGGTTACCTGGGACGCGCTAATCGGTTTCCCATCATTAAGTGCCATATAGACTGCGGCTAATTCACTGTCTGAGCCGAAGTAGTGGCAGCCCCCATCAAGTTTTGTGTCGCTCTGATTGGGCAGAGCCCCAAAATTTCTTCACCCCCGGTGGCTAAACTTGTGTGATCACCCACTCACAAGCAAAGCAGGATTTGGAAGCACCCGCACCCTTGAAGACCCCCGGTGCTTCAGAATATAGCAATATCGTAAACGATAACTTTGCTAAGAAACGGAAAGAGTGTGAATCCCTTCGTCCCCTGTGGATTAAGGCCCAAAATAAGACGCAAGAGTCCATTAGAGATGGCAAATTAATTTTCTTTATCGTTAAAGATAACCTCTACCGCATATGCTCCTAGGGAGATACCACCTAATCTCGAGCTTTGTGTTCCCCGCTCTCATCTGCGACTTATTTTACAAACTGCCTTTTCTCGGGTCACTTCAGTCACACAAAGACTGCCCAACGATTTTTTAAGTACTTTTATTGACCCGGAGCGTCGGATGAAATTCTTCGCTATTATCTATCATGCGACATATGCTAGAAAACTGCCATTAAGGGGCAAGTTAAGCCGCCCCTTGAAAAAAGGCCCCGTAGTCTCAGAACTCTTATCCCGAGTGGCAATCGACTTGGTTGGACCAATCCACCTACCATCTAGTGAGGGCCATAATTATGTCCTCACTCTGGTAGATTTTGCCACCAGGTTTCCTGTGGCTGTCCCCCTCATGAAGATCGACAGCATTTCGTGTGCTGAAACCTTTATCTCCATCTTTTCCCGAATTGGATTACCGAAGGAAATATTGTATGACCGAGGCCGTCGATTTACCTCCCATTTGATGGACCAGGTAGAAAAGTTTCTCATGTTAAAGCCCCTATTTACCATCCTATTTCACCCCAATGGAAATGGTATGTGCGAGAGGCTGAATGGGAATCTAAAGGCGATTCTGCGGAAGATTTTCGCCGAGCAGCCAAGAGAATGGCATCGTTATCTGCCAATGGCTTTTTTTTTGCGTATAGACAGATACCACATCTCACTATGGGTTTCGCGCCATTTGAGTTACCTTACGGTAGGAACGTTCGAGGCCCCTTGAGCATTCTCAAAGAACTTTTCACTAACCAAAAATTAGATCGAGAGGTACAATCATCATACTGGTACCTAATTAAACTCCATCAGAAGTTGGAAGAATTCGCCGAAATCGCTTACCAAAATGCCGACGTTAAACTGAATAAATATAAGGCTTACTTCGATTCTAAGTCCAAAGATCGAAGATTTAAACCGGGCGAGGAAGTTCTGTCATTGCTCCCAACCGACAATAACAAACTGCTAAGCCAATGGAAGGGCCTCTACCAAATAAGAGAAAAACGCGGTCCCGTCGATTATTTGGATGAAACACCCAAAGGGAGGAAGCTTTCCAATATAAGCCTCCATATAAACCTCAAATTACCTTTTGAACCCCCTAAGTTTAGTAGAAATTGCATGCGTAGGGCGAGATAGCGAATACCCCTTGCTTGTACCAGATGCGATTGAATCCTCGCGTACCGAGCTCAAGATAAGCAAATAGTTATCGTCCGTTCAGAGAAACCAGTTCACATCTCTCCTCAAATAAATTCGGCGACGTCATCTCAGACATTCCAGGTTGTGATACTCAGTTTGAGCACGATATTCAATTCACCACCCAAGAGGCTATTAGGTCCAAAACGTTTCTGTTACCCGTGCATTGAAGAGAAGCTCGTCACCGCTGCAGTAATTATAATAGGATGATGAAACGAATTTTAGATGGGCTAACCCACGTATCATTCTATTTCGATAATATTTACATGGCTAAAAATGAATGGGACCAGCACCTGGCCGCTCTTCAAGCGCTGCTGCAAAGGTAGGCACAGGGATCATAATTTGACAATTGGTCCGAGCAAATGTCATTTTGCCTTTAATATAATAGATTACTTAGGCTTCCGCATAACGAATAATCAATTAGCCCCTCAGGAGGAAAAGATACAAGCCATCGGAAAAATGCCGCTGCCCACAAACAAAGGGCAGTTAAGGTCATTCATGGGTTCCGCCTCCTTTTAGCGGTGATTCATTCCTAATTTTGGGAATGAATGAATGAAGAAGAAGGCCCCAGAACAACTAGTTTGGACTTCATTGCCAATCACAAGCTTCAAACAACTTAAAGGTAATCTTTTTTCCCCTGACGTTATTTCTGTCTTCTCGGTAAAAAGATTGCCTTCATTGTGCCGCCCTCTGCTCTCTGTGATTCTAGTGTTCCTCTAATGTCCCTTTCTCTTACCTCTAAAAAACTCCTGTTTCTTGTCTCATTGCTCATTCGCCTCCAATTTCTCTTTCTTATACTGCATTGTTATATAGTCTGCAATGAAAGGTTTCTGCATCTTTCTTTCTGTCTTCAAAATTGTTTTGAAGGCAGGAAAAAATATGGCGAAAGCCCTGTGGTGGTTGTTATCACCGCAGAACTTGTATTTGATCTTTCTTTGTATATATATATATATATATATATATATATATATATATATATATATATATATATATATATATATATATATATATATTATAATATTGAGATTATTGCAGGCTTATTAAAAAGTCAGCATTTGAAAAATAATAAGAAAAATGCATTCCTTCGTTGAATTCAAAATCGCGCTCTGATCCTGTTCCTGTAGGAGGTGAGTTTCAATCCCTAGAGCTTTGCTATTTTATGAAAATGGTAAAATGATGTCAAATATGGGTTAAATGAATGATGTTGGGTAATTATAATATATTTTGTAATATTTTGGGGTATAAATGAATGTTTGAATCTTTTTCAATTCCAGAAATGGTTCTTTACAAAGAAAAGCGTGCAACTAACCATTCTTGTTCTGCACTAAAATGTACTGAAATGCAAGGAGGTTATTTCATCAAGGAGCAGTTTATTTAGGGTATTCCTGTCCTTCTCTCGAAATAGTAAGTCTTTATTTATTTTCAATTTGTTGCTTTGTTTTCTTCGTCTGTTTTTATAATTTTTGCAGTATTTTCTTTGTAATCTTTGCATTGTAATTTTTGCATTCTTTCTCTAAAATTTACTAAACTTTAAATTTATTGCTATTCATTAATATATATTATCATTCAATAACTTTCTCATTGTTTTCTCTAAAATTTACCAAACTTTAAATATATTGTCATTCATTAATACATATATATTTCTTGCCGTAGGGTGACCGTGAAGAGGGCACGCCAGAGAAATTGTGATACAGATCCCAGTGCGAGGGATAAAGAAACGAAATCGAGTGTGGTTGGCCTAAATAATCAATTCTTAAAGGTTCTGGGATTAGATCAAATAATGGTAGAAAAATATATAACTTTACTATATACAAGGAAAATATTAATAGCACAAGTAAATAACTGACAATAAATAAAATGACACCCGGGGTACCAAACAGGGGGGAAGGGGGTACAAATGACGCGACTTCCGAGAGACCTAGAGAGGATGTACGGAGGTTGCGTTCAAATAAAATGGGAGAGTGCAATTATCGGGGAGACTCACGTAAAGCCTAATTGACTGGAGGCTTAAATACGGCGAGTAAACGGGGCGTGCCAAGTTGAACTTACAAAATTCCTTTTTCTTTACCCTCGCTGAGAAATGAGCGAGGGAGTACTCCAGTCGTACAACGAAGTCCATAACCGAGTGATAGATGCCTGTCCGTGTCTATCATCTGTCGGTGGGAACTCTGGCCTTAGATACGAGTAAGGCCGGGTAGAGGTGACGCGTCGCGTTCGTAGCTGGAAGCCGTTGGGAGGCGAAGAAGGGTGTACGAGATTGTACGTGGCTGCTAACCAAGATGGGGTTGTATGTTAATGCTTTCTCAAACCTTTTCTCGAAGTATTTATACTGCCTCGGCGGAAGCGGGTCGCCTAGGTCCCCCAAAAGGGGGACGGGGATCTCATTAGACTTGGCGCGCCAAGGGAGGGGGAGGATAGTCATGGCGGCTTCACAGTTTTGCGCGAAGTCCTTGGCGCCGTATATCTGGCGCCGAACAGACGGTGCGACGGCGAGGAATGGGACCCAAACGGATTACGCGGTCCCGCAAAAATTTTGAGGCTTCCTTGGGGCTATCTGGCCGTGCAGGTGTATCTCCTCAGGCAGACGTTGGGGTTCTAGGGGAGGGGAGAGTAAACCTTCTCTCTCTGAGATCTTCTTCCCTCCCAAGATGGAGCTTTCGAAGGAAGTGACATCACACTAATATAGGGCAATTACAAGGCTAAGTTTCCCATAGGGACACAATTACAAACGGGATGGTACCGGGTACTCTGCACTAAAATAGGTCAAACAAAGTGGACTCGAGAAATGCTCGGTATTCCCATTACCGAATACTTCATGAAAAAAATAAATATCATTAATAATACTATAAAACAGACATAATCGTTATCAATGGCAGGGGTCAACATAGCCTCGTTAACCAGGGGCTTACATACAAGGATATTCCTCCCAAAAGAAAAGAAAGATCCCACAATACAAAAAAATGTACATACGAACAGGATAACTCCTAAAAATATATACACAATAATAAAAAAAATAATGGTACATATTCTCATAAGGCATTAAACAAAACTACAAGAATTCTTGTGGAATATATACAAAAGTAATCCAATTATTCTTCAACGACACGACATCGTGGAACCGGGGGAAAAAATCCACTAAAGTTAGCACGTGAATGTGTCCTTCACTCGACGGGGGATATATCGGACTGATGATATCAATTGCGACAGGGAAAAACGGCTCTGAGATTAGGGGTCCGCCCTCCAACGGTGTGGGCTTAACTCGCCCTTTGACGGCAGTCTTTTGGCAGATGTCGCAAGACCTTCAGTATCGAAGGATTTCTTCATGGGCGCCTGGCCAATAAAAACACTTGAAGATGTTCTGGGTGCTCTTCGTGTGGCTAAAATGGCCTGAAAATAGGCTGTTGTATGCAGTGGTTAAAATGTAACCAACGTGAGAACGCGTGACCTACAATACTCGCGGCTGGGGTTTACCGTCTGTAACTTGGTAGGAGATCACCTTGTCTCCTCGGGTGGCTTCTTGCTCTTTTGACTGGGCCTTAGCCCACAAAAGTCGGAGGGAATCGCAGTTCTTTTGGTTCTTTGCAAAGTCTTCAGTCATGACCTCCTTGAATTATGAATAACGTGAAGTTTCTAGGGGCGAAGGCATCTTCAAATATTTTACCACTTCGAACCGGTAACCACGTGTTGAGCCACCGAGTTGTGGGAGGACCGTGGCCAATGAGGACGGAGCAGAATTTAATAGGGGCTGCTACTACTTCTGCCAGGCCAGTGACTTACGCACAATCGATGTAGCACTTAACGATGGGGAATAGATTGGCGCGCCCCAAGTAGTCGTGCACGACGGCGAATTCATTATGGTCCGGGGCTACTGGGGAAGGCAGCTTGTCTGACACCACTATGCAGGTGCACCCGGTATCTCTCACGAGAGTGGAGACATGGCAGCCATTAATCGTTCCGGATTCGAACTTAAGGCCTCCATGGGCTATTCTTATCAAACAAGAAGATTACCTGGTGTTAACGGAGGCGCAGATGTGGCACGGATCTGGTGTACCTGGTGATAAGAGTTATTCCTGAACTGAGAGTTCTGGGGGCAGTTCGTTTTCATGTGGCCCTCCACACCACAGGAAAAACAAATGATGGGTCTTCTGGGAGAAGACACGTAAGAGGGCCTGAAGAGAACGGTTTTACATCCCGGTGTTAGGACGAAAAGAGTGGTTTCGGCTTCGATGGCCCAGTTACATTGGCAAACTTGTTTCCATTTTGCGGGATGAATTTACATTTATTTGGCTTAGGTTTGGGGGAAAGAGATGCCGTTTTCTTTCATTCTTTCGGATAAAGGTTTTGGCTTGCTAAATAAATGTCGGACTCTTCTGTGCACTCCTTGAATGTGAGGCACCGCCGGTCTTTTACGAAAGATCTGACCCCAGCCGGAAGTGCAGCCAACAACTGGTCTCTCAGGAAAAAGTCAACGAGAGCATCGTAGTCATGCGAGATTTTAGAAGCATCGAGCCAAAAGTTGAGGTGACGCTTCAGGGTGTATCCAAACTGACGGTATGTATGGCCCAGCTGAAGGCGGGCATGTCTGAATTTAGATCGGTAAAAGTCTGGGGTCATGTTATATGCCCACAGTAACTCCGATTTTAAGGTCGAATACTCAATTGTTGCCTCTGAGGGGAGTGATATGAATAAATCTTTCTCGGACTTGGGAATTTAGCAAGGGCAACAATTGAGCTACTCCATCTGCCTCGATATTACAATGGTTGATTTCGAAGATTTTCTCGAAGTGGATTAAGAAGGCCCTGAAATCATCGCCTTTCTTAAAAACCGGAAGCTTAACAGACGCTGTAGGGAAAGGTTCGGACCTCGAGTTGATGGACAGCGTCTCGTTTCTGCTCCTACTCATTTCAAGTTCATGAAGGCAAATTCTTTCCATTCTTCTCTTTCTCTTTTTTCTTCTTGTTCTTTCTCTTTATTTTCTCTTTGTCTTCTCTCTTCTCTTTCAGTCCTTTCCGCCTGTTGGATATAAGATAAGAGGTCCTTGCCGTTGAGCCCAAGCGATTCTCCTTGCAACCTGAACGTGTTAAATAATGAGGAAATTTTATCGCGTTCGACCAGCTTTCAATAAAACCACCACAAAAATAGGGAAAATTAATTGATGCACAGGGAAAGTGCTTGTCGGCTTTGGTGGACCTACGATTCTTCACTTAAAAAACAAAAAACAAACACAGCGATAATTATTTCGCACGGCGCGAATTCTTAATTATGATCTAAATATTCATTCCGGAATTTAACGAGAGCCTGTGTTGCCCAATACGCACGATGAAAACGACAACACAATACAAAACAAAGAAATAAGATTAACTCCTTCAGAATACGGCAGAGGTTTGATGAGGTCTGGTAAGGGTTAAAGTTCATACGGTCACAGAATTCACTACAAAAAATGCACACAAAAGGGAAAAGTCTTTTCTACAGCTTCTAAAACCAGAACCTTTAATATACAAGAATACCACCCAATAGAATATGTCACAGGTTTAAAAGAAATGAGATCAGTTACTGCGGATGACACTAAAAACCTGACACCAGAATATAATATAAATGTAATATGGGGTCCGTGAAGAGGGCACGCCAGAGAAATTGTGATTCAGATCCCAATGCGAGGGTTAAATAAACAAAATCGAGTGCGGTTGGCCTAAATAATCAATTCTTAGAGGTTCTGGGATTAGATAAACAAATGGTAGAAAAATATATAACTTTACTAACAAAGAAAATATTAATAGCACAAGTAAATAACTGACAATAAATAAAATGAGACAAGGGGTACCGAACGGGAGGGGGGATAAATGCCTTAAAGGGTACGTACGAGAGTCCGAAAGAGGATATACGGAGATTGCTTCCAGAGAAAATGGGAGAGTGCAATTATTGGGAAGACTCACGTAAAGCCTAATTGACTGGAGGCTTAAATGCAGCGAGTAAACGGGGCGCTGCCAAGTTGAACTTACAAGATTCCTTCTTCTTTAACCTCGCTGACAAATGAGTGAGGGAGTACCCCAGTTTTAGGACGAAGTCGATAGCCGAGTGATAGATGCTCTGTCCGTTTCTATCGTCTGTCGGAGGGAACTGCGGCCTTAGTTACGAGCAAGGCCCGGTAGAGGTGACGCGTCGCGTTCGTAGCTGTTGGGTGGCGAAACAGGGTGTACGAGACTGTATGTGGCTGCTAACCAAGCCGGGGTTGTATGACACTGCTTCTCAAAGTTTTTATCGTATTATTTATACTGTCTCGGCGGATGCGGGTCGCCGGGGGCTCCAAAATGGGGGACAGGGATCTCATTAGACTTGGCGACAATCAGACGGTGCGACAGCGAGGAATAGAACCCAAACGGTTGGCCTAAATAATCAATTCTTAGAGGTTCTGGGATTAGATAAACAAATGGTAGAAAAATATATAACTTTACTAACAAAGAAAATATTAATAGCACAAGTAAATAACTGACAATAAATAAAATGAGACAAGGGGTACCGAACGGGAGGGGGGATAAATGCCTTAAAGGGTACGTACGAGAGTCCGAAAGAGGATATACGGAGATTGCTTCCAGAGAAAATGGGAGAGTGCAATTATTGGGAAGACTCACGTAAAGCCTAATTGACTGGAGGCTTAAATGCAGCGAGTAAACGGGGCGCTGCCAAGTTGAACTTACAAGATTCCTTCTTCTTTAACCTCGCTGACAAATGAGTGAGGGAGTACCCCAGTTTTAGGACGAAGTCGATAGCCGAGTGATAGATGCTCTGTCCGTTTCTATCGTCTGTCGGAGGGAACTGCGGCCTTAGTTACGAGCAAGGCCCGGTAGAGGTGACGCGTCGCGTTCGTAGCTGTTGGGTGGCGAAACAGGGTGTACGAGACTGTATGTGGCTGCTAACCAAGCCGGGGTTGTATGACACTGCTTCTCAAAGTTTTTATCGTATTATTTATACTGTCTCGGCGGATGCGGGTCGCCGGGGGCTCCAAAATGGGGGACAGGGATCTCATTAGACTTGGCGACAATCAGACGGTGCGACAGCGAGGAATAGAACCCAAACGGTTGGCCTAAATAATCAATTCTTAGAGGTTCTGGGATTAGATAAACAAATGGTAGAAAAATATATAACTTTACTAACAAAGAAAATATTAATAGCACAAGTAAATAACTGACAATAAATAAAATGAGACAAGGGGTACCGAACGGGAGGGGGGATAAATGCCTTAAAGGGTACGTACGAGAGTCCGAAAGAGGATATACGGAGATTGCTTCCAGAGAAAATGGGAGAGTGCAATTATTGGGAAGACTCACGTAAAGCCTAATTGACTGGAGGCTTAAATGCAGCGAGTAAACGGGGCGCTGCCAAGTTGAACTTACAAGATTCCTTCTTCTTTAACCTCGCTGACAAATGAGTGAGGGAGTACCCCAGTTTTAGGACGAAGTCGATAGCCGAGTGATAGATGCTCTGTCCGTTTCTATCGTCTGTCGGAGGGAACTGCGGCCTTAGTTACGAGCAAGGCCCGGTAGAGGTGACGCGTCGCGTTCGTAGCTGTTGGGTGGCGAAACAGGGTGTACGAGACTGTATGTGGCTGCTAACCAAGCCGGGGTTGTATGACACTGCTTCTCAAAGTTTTTATCGTATTATTTATACTGTCTCGGCGGATGCGGGTCGCCGGGGGCTCCAAAATGGGGGACAGGGATCTCATTAGACTTGGCGACAATCAGACGGTGCGACAGCGAGGAATAGAACCCAAACGGATTACGCGGTCCCGCGGAAGTCTCGCGGCTTCCTTGAGGCTGTCTGGCCGTGCAGGTATATCTCCTCAGGCGCCACAGGTTGACGTTTGATTCTGAGGGGGGTGGGGGTAAATCTTCTCTCTTTCTGAGATTTCTTTATGCATTCCAAACTTGCTTGTTCGATAATCATATTGTTTTGTTCCATTATAGGCTGAAGATGAAAATACCTAATGTTCGAATCTTACTCATAATGAGAAACACTTGTTAAACGAAACAATATTCTCCCTAGGAATCAATGTAAAATAGATAATGCATCCCATGCCTAGAAAAAAATATCCAAATAATTTGTAATAATATCTAAAATAGTTTGTAAAATTATAAACGCATAAAATAAAAATCTTATTAATATAAATCAACCTGGTAAAGAATAAATAATTAAAATAAAATAAAAATAAATACTGTTGCAACTTACGAAAAAAAAGTTAGCAAGGGAGACGGAGACGGGGGGGGGGGGATTATTGGCGTGAAGTAGGATAGCGGTTCTTCTTTTAAACTTTTCGAACCACCCACGGCTTGTTCTGAATGCTTCTTCGTCGTCCGTTGATGCTCCTGGCGTTTTCTAAACGAGGTCGGAGAAAATCACTTTTGCCTTCTCACAAATGATGCTCTTTAATATTGTCGCTTTACATTTGCTTCTCGTTGATCCATATGAGAAGCAACCTTTCAACATCGTCAAGAATACGTGGCCGTTGCATAAATATTCTTGTCACTCCCTTTGAAGCAATTATCTCCTTGATATTTTTCTTGAGGATAGTGCAACTTGTTTAGGTAATGCGATTGTATGTGCGTGCTAGGTCAGCCACACTCACACCTCGTTCTCAATAATTTCACTTGAACGGTGATTCCTCCTCTCTTTTTGCTCTTTTCGTCGGGAACATTATTGCAAGGGTTATTAAACTTTGCACTAAAAATAATTCACAAATAATGCGTCTGAACACAAGTTTGAAAAATGTACGATCACAAGGAACAGTAAGAGGCTGCCGGAAGGGGCGCTAAACACAGACTGATAGCCGAGAAGCAGGTGGGAGCGAGTCAGAAGTAGAATACAAGCATCATCGCGTTGTCTCCTCGTGACTCAAAGGAACCTTCACGTCGTGCATACGAATCACCGTAAAAAAGCGCACGGTCAATTTTAATTTCGCTTGTTATGCGAAACGTCGCTCGTTAAGCGATTCAAAATTTGTAAACAAAAATATATTATTCGTTATGCGAGCTGCTCGTTAAGCGAAGTTTGACTGCATATTAATCGAACTTCTCAACAACACTTCAATAACAATAATAAACGTGACCACTTCATAAATAATTTAGCACTATCGACCTGACGATGCCACCAGTTTATAAATCATGAATTTGGCATTCCCTTACGCCGAAATTACAAAGATAATCCTATCTCATTACTTTAAAATAAAAATAAGAAAAAATAAAATATAAATAAAACAATGACAACAACAAAAAAGGCAAGTCCGAGTACTCCGGCCAGCCTCCCTTAGGGACTTAAGCAGTCCACCTACAATTAAAAAAACAAGAAAAAAGGAAGAAAATAAGAGAAAAAAAAGGAGAGATGAGGCACCAGACCGATTGCCTTGTCCTTATGAACGAATAGTCCATAATTCTGGAACTCTGTGAGCTCATAATCGTATTTACGAGTGTTTGTGTTCTTTTTACGAACTTATTCCTCGAGTTTAGTAGGAAGATTTGATTACATTGCGGAGGAATTACAAGTTCAAGAGAGTTGCTCACCCTCTCGGTCCCGGGAGGTTCGCATCTTTGCAAATTTTGACATTCCCTAACTTCACCCTTTTCTTTGCAAAACCTCTCTAAAAACTTTATGCCAAAAGTGCTCGCGATTATTTTGATTTAGTACCCAGAGGCGAGGGGAGGGGGTATGGATACAGTCCTAATTCCTTTTCATCCATAACCGTTTTCCTTATTTTTTTTATTCATTAGTAATTTTCTTCTTATTTTATTTTTGTTCCATTTCCACGTTTGGATCTCGCCTGAGGAAGAGTGAAGGAGGGCATTAAACCCCCAATCCACTTCGAAATCGATTTTGCGTCCCACTTAGCCTCCCGGCGGGCCTCCTCGTGTCAGACAACCGTAATTCAGTCGGTCTCGGGTGGCAAATAATTAACTTTTTATTTGCGTTGCGAGAAACCCCTTATTACTCCTTGGCGGACGGTGGTCTGAAAAGGGCCTCGGGGGATGGATTCGCTCCATTATTTCGAATGAGGATAATTTCAGAGTCGCCAGATTGCGAATGGATTTAGAAACTATTACAGGAATGAAATGCCGCTAACCTATTGTTATTTTGCGGATTTTATTCACTTCAATCTAGACACCCACCGAGGGTTTGGGATCGGGTGAGATAAGGTGGTAGGATAACTGGATGAATGAAAGAAAAGTTGAGTTGCAGTGGAAGAGAGGAAAGATTAGAGGAATTACTGGTCCTTTTTGATGCTTTGGGGGAAATGGCGTACAATTGTAGTGCAAGTAGAGGGTTGTTATAGTTGATTGGAACAACCAAGTTTCAAAAGGTAGGTGGAAAACCACCAGAGTGGCACAGGATTGGAACTGTGCTTGTATATAGGGCAAAGATAATACCATCCTCAGGTGCGTGGCGTAAAAGGCAACTATAGCCGGATAATGGACGCTTGCCTCGGAAGCCGCGAACACTAAAGTTTTTTCCTCCGCGAGCAATACGCAATGGTGATAATACGTTGATGAGCGCCCACCCCACATCGTGGAAAAGCAGTTGAAGATAATAGTAATAATAATAATGAATTTTCCACCTGTCTTTTGAGCATAAAGTTCCCACTTACATTAAGTGGAGTCAAACCTCTTTAATTGTTCAATAGGTTCTGTCCTAACATCTTTCAATACACACTCAGTCCTCTTCAGAAGGATGTTATAACCATTCGCTCTCACCCTTTGGTTATAACAGTGCATTTTATCCTTATTCTCATGCACAATAATCACCTCTTGGTTATGTTAAGCTTACAGCTTATTGCACAGTCTAGCACATGTGTCTGTGTGAGCGTGCATGAACGCATGTATGTCAAAGGAGGATAGCTTGGGTGGGTTCTCTCTATGGCCCACTTTTTTAGCGATCGAAGACTGACCATATGGTTATACAATGGGGGAAAGGGCAGTTGGTCATCTTGGTAATCGAGACGAGACACCTATTCCTACCGTCCCTCACCCCCCTCGGTGTATTGGTTTATTGTGGTCACAGGGAGTTACGCGTTTTGGTTCTTGATGCCAGCCTTCCTCGTGTCATCCCCCTAATTATCCTCAACTCCCCCTCCCCTATTCCTTGAAAGCTCTCTTGCAGGAGCACCAAAAGGCAAGCCACTATTCATCCCACCTGGAGGAAGAAACAACTCGCTGAAACCCCTATCAATCCAAAACTCCTGGACTTTGGGCAGAACCGTTACGAATCTTGAAGAAGAAGGAGTCGTCTACATTCAAACTCTAGGACTCAACGGGACGGAAAACTTCTGAACTGGCGGCACTGTGAACGACTTCTCCTCCATGTAAGGTTCTCGTCCGCGTTCCCCGGCTAAGGTGAGCTTTTATACCTTCTTTCTCGCATTGGTTCTGCGAGTTCCCTCGAATTCCTAACAAACTCTCTCTTACTATTTTGGCCCCCTCTCTTGCCTAAATTCATTTAACCTTCGTTCCTTCAAACTCTTAACCTTCTATCTATTTCGTAACCATCAAACATCTCTCAAACTCTCAAATTATCCTTAAACTAAACTATAACTAACGAGGGCATTCAGAACTAAACATCGTTTCGAATAAGTTCTCTGGAGAGATCACTAAAACTTTCCAAATCAATTGGACACTAACGTCTTTCATTTAAGCGCTACCACTTTGCTTAGCCCAGCCCTGTTTTGGGGGTAATAATTCTAACATATATTATCCATTATGCAATTTTTTTTCAAATTTTGAATTTTCGTCTGTGAGTCACTTGGGTATATTTGAAGCTTTTATCCAAGTTCTTTTTAAGATATTCTTTACAGTTCCAAAAACAGCACACAGGGCTGTTTTTGGAACAGTAAAGATATTCTTAGAATATCTGAAAATAATATCAAACTTTTGGGACGTTGACCCGGGAATTTGCCAGATTTGGACCCAATAGAGAATTTGTGGTCCAATCTCAAACTGGTAGTTGATAATCAGAAGCCATCTAATAGTGAGCACTTGCATGTGCCTTTTGAACCAAAATGGAGCAAACTCAGTCAAGATATCATCAAATATTTACTCTCTATCATGCCAAAACAAATTGAAGCAGTTCTGAAGAAAAGGGACATCATTTTGAAAATATTGACTGCGCGCATCAATTGACAGAATGTATTAATAAAATGTATTTGGACTCTATTTTTCTACATTTCACCTTCACATTATGATACAAGATGCAAAGTTTGAATATTTCGATTAATTTTCTTATATGAAAAATGTAGTACTCTCCAAACTTTTGACCATGACTGTATACACTGTGGTCTCATCCTCATCACTTGTCAACCTCTAAGAATGGAAGCTCCTATTCTCAGTTATGGCATCTTTACTTAATTCTATACTAAGAATATGTTTGTCTCTATTATAATGTACAGATGGCAGATGATCTTCAGCAAGAAGTAAACAGTGATCCATAATTATTGGAGGTAGTTCCATCAAACAAATGTCAAGAACTAATCACTAAATTCATATACGAGTACATCAAATGAGAAGTTCGCTTAACTACTACAAAAGTAAACTACCTTAAGATCCAGAATTACCTAGTTAAGTAAATAAACCGAAAAATAAAATACGAGTGTAGTAGAGATACGCTGCCCTCATGTATTCCGGACTTTCTGATCTTACAACGTTAATTTAAATTTGGTACAATAAAGTGCCTTTGATAATTTGCAATTCATAATATTGTAGATAGAGGGGAGAAGGAAAAGGGGCAAGCAAAAAAAAAAAAAAATAATAGCGTAGGCGAGTTGCGAACAGCTTCCCGCGTCGCTGGACCACTGTTAGCCAGCGGCGAATCCACTCGGCCATTCTGAGTTTCAAAAGACTCATTCAAACGAAGCTTTTAGGCCGCTCGCCTGCACTTCTTGTACGCTATACAACCCCCGTCCTAGAAGCGGAGCGTATTTTGAAGAAATGAAGAGAGCCCATTTGGAAATGTTATCCAAGGGCTAACGCTCCCCCTCCGGGTCTGGGCACCATTGTAGATAGAGGGGCGTAGAAAAAGGGGCAAAGAAAAAATAATAGCGTAGGTGAGTTGCGAACAGCTTTCCGCGTCGCTGGACCACTGTTAGCCTGCGGCGAATCTACTCTGCCTTCCTGAGTCTCAAAAAAAGACTCATTCAAACGAAGCTTTTGAGCCGCTCGCCTGCACTTCTCGTAAGCTATAATATTTGGGAATTTTGAAAGATGAAAATTTGTATGAAAGATTTCTTCTATGATTCTGTTTTTATTTTTTCTGTTACTTGAAGTACAAACTTATGTCTCTTGATTAACAAACAGCTTCTCAAGACAAAGAATACTGATATATTTTAAGAGTGAAAAATGATTATGTAAACGGAATTTACTCATAAGGCTACATGTGTTGATATGCTTGTTTTAAGCACAATTTTAGGTATTTGATCTGGAAGCTGAATACACCAGTGCGGATATACTATGAGGGGGAGGGGGCTCTTTATTATAATTTTATTTATTTATCAATATTATTCTTGGTTTCACTTTATCGAATCTATTTAGTTCTTTCTTGACTGAAATTCGTTTTTCTTTAAGTTGCCCAAAGTTGATTTATGTATTCTTCTTGGCTGGGTTGATCCTTAATCTTTGTTTTTCTTTCTTGATGTTTTTTCTTCATTTTCTTCCAATTATCTTGAGTTGATGATTCCTTCGTGGTTCTTGATGAGTTAGTCATTCAAGCCGTTTTCTTTCCGTTTTTGTTTCTTGGGTCTTCTTCATAAAAGGTCTTGGACTGTTGAGTTTCAAACGCGGTACCGTTAGATTTAAACGCCATCACTCTAGCCTTCACGCCAAGGCTTAGTCCGTCTTGAGTTGGTAAATTTAACGGCTATTTAATTTATCGAGTTGGAAGGAATTTTTTCTATGATACATTTTTGCACCCCTACAATACTACAACGAACTGTTATATTTTTTGTTATTTTCTTATTTTTTTTCATTCGCAACTCCTTCTGTCTGATTCATTTCTCCAATATTAAACATGCCTCGTTGGATTACAGGGATATACCTTTTTCAGTATTTAATGGCAACATAACTTTAATACAGCTGTGTAATTTGATTTGTAAAACTAGTTGTCATCTGATTACTCCTATGACCTCCCCACTTCAAGGGGGTGATTGAACTTGCATTTGCTCATACTTGTCAATGCTCATACTTCAGTCTCGAGCACTTAAGGATTCAGGAATTTATGGCAGCTCTTTTTAGACTTAAATTTCTTTTTCTATTGCATCATCATTCTTTTGGGATTTTTGGATTTAAAAACACTAGCACCTGTCTATTTTAATTAAAGACATTTCCCTTTTAAATTTAAGATGGAATCATATTAACATGCAATTTGTTAGGTTAAAAATATCACCGGAGTAAGAATACTTTATTACTAAAGGGAATCAAATTACCTGCATAGACATAAAAATGAAGAAATGGCAGTTTCAAAATATACATTGGTTAATATCGATATATTTTTTTTCTTTTCTAATTATGGAAACTAAATTACAAACTACCCAAGCTCGAAATGGAAATTAGTTTCAGCCATAAATATGTTTCAAAATTATTACTTTATCTTTTTTTTGTTTTTTCTTTAGGAAGAGTTGAATAGATTCTATATCAAAGTTGACAGTCGTCAGGGTGTATACGGAACATGTCTTGCATTTAATGATTTTTCCATGTGTCCTGTACTGGCGTTTCTAGGATGCTCTAGTGTTCTGTATTTAGATTTTTATAGCATATGAATTGCAGAATTCAACAGTTTAGAGCGATATGATTTTGAACTTTTAGTAATTTCATTAAATTTAGTCCCATATAAAAACACCAATGTAGTATTCTCAAATCTGGTAACGCTGTCCTGTAAACAGAGCTAGTAACAGCATTAAGTTTACGCACGTTTTTTCCAGCTCATTTTAATTATATTGATGATAATGTAAGAGACAAAAGTATTGAAGAAATTACTTAAGCGAAAGGTAACACTTCAGATTCGGGGCGCACGGTAGATGGCGCTGTTAGTCGGCTACAATTTTGGGCTACAGCATATCTCTTATGACGTCAGACGGTAGCGTCAGATGTGAACAATATCGGCGTAATATTTTTTGTATATGAGTATTTACTAGGAGGCTTCGACCCCCAGACCCCCCCCCCCTTGATTGAAACTCAGGATCATCGCAGGGTGGTCCCCCTAAAGTGATATCTTCCCTACGAGCAGTCCCCTTGAATTTACTGGGTGTTTTTTCTCCCCAACAGCTTTTAACTGGCAGAAAAACTTAACCTAATTACAAACAATTCTTACTTCTATAGGTTTCTTGATTAGTTTATGTGCCTCTAGATAATCTTAAAAGTTTTTCACGATCATACAAAGTAAAGCCGAATTTGAATAACAAATAAGCACATGGAGAGCACGAAAACACAATTACGAAAGAAAAACATTTGCAAAACGGGTCCTATTTATAAGCTACGATGTTGCCAGTAAGAAGCTGTTATCATTCGCTGTAAACAAAAAATACGAAAACAAAACAAAAAACAAAAGACATCAAGAAACCTTACCTAACTTAGAAAAAAAACTATAAACGAGCAGAGCAAAGATATTTAGTAAATAATAGACTAAAAGTTACAAATCCCCAAAACAACAAAAAAATATAACACAGTGATTGTCACATCTGAGCCTACCGTCCGTGCGCCTCGAATCTGAAGTATTACCAAAGTTTGGGTAGTGTCAGTATCTTAAAAATTTGTGGGTAACTCCTATGTCAGAGGTGGGAAACTAGGTTTTGATAGTGGTCAGGTAAATTTAATGGCTCAAAGTGAGGCAGGGAAAGGAAGCAAACACAGATTTGTAGAAGGTAGGCAGGCTAATGGAAGTGCTTTAGGGTTAAATTACTTGAGTAGTCATAGTGGTCTTGGAAATACAAGAGTACAGGGTCGAGAAAAGAGATGCAGAGGAGATAGGCCTTCAGGGATAGGTGGGCTGAGTTGTCTTTACACAAATGCTCGTAGTCTTAAAAAATAAGAGGGATGAATTATTTAGTTATATCATTCATGAAGATATAGATATAATATGTATAGTTGAATCATGGGTTAATGAAAATATATTTAATGATAATGTCAGTGAATTTGAACTAGAAGGTTATACTATGGACATTAGTCAAAGGAGAGATAGGACTGGTGGTGGGTTGATTATTTATATCAGAAATGGCATTTCTTCAAATCTAAACTATAAAGCAAGGAGAAGGTGAATCATTATGGATAGATATTAAGGTTGGTAAAAATAGGAAAATACACTTGGGAGCTTTTTATAGACCACCAGGTCAGACAGATTGCATCGATGTTTGGGAAGAATGGATGTCTCGTGCGATTAAGAACATAAGAAAAGAAGGAGACTGCAAAAGACCATTCATGGCCTACACTTGGCAGCTCCTGTTCCAGTCAGCACACAAAAGATTTCTTACCAGAGAAAAGTCATCAACATTGTCACCTTTTACAGGAGTTCATCAGATCTAATCTACAATATACATAAAATGCATCCAGAGGATTATGTCCATTCATGCAACCGCAAAATATAATCTTCCCACTCCTTAGAAAAATATATACATATGTACATAAAAAAAAGTCAGTCCCATCTAGCAGCTTCATCCATATATTTATCTAATCTATTCTTAAAACTACCCAGAGAGGAGGCTTCTATCACATGCCTAGTGAGCCTATTCCATTCATCTACCACACGATTTGTAAACCAATTCCTCCCAATCTCCTTCCTAAACCTATACTAATCAAGCTTAAACCCATTGCTACGTGTCCTGTCATGTTCACTAAGTATAAGAACCTTACCCAGATCCCCTTTATTATACCCTTTTACCCATTTGAAGACTTCAATCAATTCCCCTCTGACTCTTCTCCTTTCCAATGTATGTAGATTTAGTTTTCTGAGCCTTTCACCATAAGGTAAGTTCCTTAGCCCACCAATCACTTTACATTTTTTTGCCTTAAACCTCAACTGCCACAGATTAGACCATTCACCTAGCTTCCTTAAATCTCCCTCCAAGTCCCGATGATCTTGTGATGTGTTTACTTCCTTGTAAATCTTTGTGTCGTCGGCAAATATTTTAACTGTACTTGATACAGCATCAGGTAGATCATTGATAAACCACAAACAAAATTGGTCCCAGAACACTTCCCTGTGGTATACCGCTTTTCACTGCTTTCCAGTCAGATCTGTCTTCATTCATGACTACCCGTTGTCTTCGGCCTGTCAAGAAGCTTTTTATCCAATAATAAGTTTTTCCTTCTATCCCATTAGCTTTCAGTTTACTTAAAAGTCTTTTATGAGGCACTCAGTCAAAAGCCTTCTGGAAGTCCAAATACACAACATCAAAGCTCTTTCCATGCTCCACAAACAGTGACCATTCCTCCAAACATAAGAGTGCTGAGTCGTACATGATCTATCTGGGACAAAACCATGTTGCAAATGATTTATACTATTTTTTTTAAGGTTTATAATAAATATTCCTATTTTGAAAAAAAAAAAAAAAAAAAAAAATCATGTGTTTGACAATATCGTCTCCTACCATTGTCTCCATAATCTTACACACAACTGCTGTTAGACTTATTGGCCTATAATTTCCAGGCTGCCGTCGACTTCCTTTTTTCTGGATTGGGGTGATATTGGCATCTTTCCAGCCTTGTGGAATTTCACCAGTTTGTTGAGATTTATTGTAAATAATATTTAATGGTAGGCTAATACTAGGTGCTATTTCACTAAGCATTTTTTGGTGAAAACCATCTGGTTCAGCTGATTCATTTTTTCTCAGTTTTATTAGTTTCTTTCTAACTTTTTCTTCACTAATTACCACATGATCTAATGGGTTACTGCCAACATATTTGTTTTCTAACTGTGGTATATTTCTTTGATCCTCCTCAGTGAAAACACTACAAAAGAAGTCATTTAATGTTGCTGCTTTATCAATATCATTTCTTGCTGTGTTACCATTGCCACAGTCCAAGTCACCAATCCTAGATCTTGTATAGAGTTTACTATTAGCATATTTCCAAAATGCTTTGGGGTTATGCTTAATCTCACTAGCCAGTTTCTTTTCAAAGTTTTTTCTTAAATTTCTTGTTAATTTTCTGAGTGCATTCACTTCACCCTTATATAACCTTTCATCTTCACTATGATGTGTGAGTCCAAAACGCTTCCATTTAGTAAACTTACATTTTCTTATTTTTTCCACCCTGTGATTTATGTAAGATCTACCATGTTCCTTGGCCTTCACTACAGGAATGTTCTCATCCATCTGCTCCTTCAAGTGATTGCTGAAAAAGCTCCATGCCTCATGCACATCCATGTTCATCATACAATTTGTCCAGTCTATTTTCCCAAGCTTCCATGCCATTTGTTTGTAGTTACCTTTAAAATAGTTGTATCTTTTCATTTCACTTTTCTGCATATTAGTATAAAGATTTATATCATATATTAAACACACATGATCACTCATACCCAATGGTGAATCATAATCTATGTTAGTGACCATACCTTCTTCGTTTGTAATTATTAAATCCATTAGACTTGGTTGCTCATGTATTCTATACCTTGTAAACTGAGTGACATGCTGGAATAAGAATGAGTCGTGCATTGCCAAAATAAATCTGTTTGCTCTATGATTGGGATGTTCTGATGAGTGCCAATTTGTCCAATCTATTTCAGGTTAATTGAAGTCACCTACTATCATAATGTGGGTATATTTCCTTGACTGCCACTTGTCATAATACTGTACATAAGGCTGAATTATTTTCCGCACTGCTATTGGGACTTCTATAAATACATCCCAGTAGCAGACAATCATTACCTGTAAGTTTTAAGCTGCACCATATACTCTCTTCAAAATCAGTTCTAATTTCCATATCACTTGCATCGATATCATTATCAATATACAAAGCAACACCCCTTCCATTTTCTTTTTCCAAGTTTGTAAATAAATAATAACCATGATTTTCAAGTTCAGATTTTAACATTGTTCTCCCAGGATTTTTAGGTTTAACCTCCGTCACTGCTATTACTTTTGGGTTGTGTAACTGAATTTTAATCTTCATCTCATGCATTTTATTAGGTAATGAATCTGCATTGGTGTATAATACATTGACTTTGTGCATCAACTTTTTAATTCTAACTGCTCTATTTACATGACTTTTTACAGTAGAGGTTAATCCACGACATGCTAAATATTTATTTTGATTTTTCCTATTTTTTTTTGTCCTGGGGGGCCTCTTACTCTGTATTGGAAATTTCCCGGGTAGTCATTCTGTTCCATTTCATTGGCTTGATCCTTCAGCTGTTTTATCCGGGCCCTCTGGTCAGGAGTGTAATCAATATCAATGCTCACTCCTAAATTTCTCTTCTGCATGTTTTAGCCCTGTTACATTATTGAGGACCTTATTTTTGGTTAAGACTGAATCCAGTGAGACAAGCAGAGGTCGTACTCTTCCCTCCTCCCTTTTGCCAAGTCGGAAACATCTAGTGATATTGTCTGCACTGAAATCATCCATTTCCAGTGGACCCTGACATAATTCTTGAATAAAAGCTTTATCATGGCCTCTAAATTCTTTCAAGTTGGTTGAGACACTTTCCTTAGCTCTATAAACAATAATATTGAGCTTTCTCTGCTCATCCTCCCTTAAGTCACTCATAACTCTCTCTCTCATGTTATTCACTTCCGAGGTTATGTCAGTATGACTGTCAACACTTACAGTAGAAGTAGTGCCTTTGCCTTTTTGTTGGTCTCTACTATATGTGTTCTCTAAATCCATGCATTTAGCCTCTAAGCTACCCATTCTTATTTCCTTATCTTTTCTTTCTTTCTTTTCCCGATCTGCATTTTCCCTTAACTCTGTTATCTCAACTTCCATCGCTTTCTGTTTCGATTCCAGCTCCAATTGTTGCTCTCCTAGTTGCTGGATGGTTTTAAACATTTTGTTGTACCCATTTTTGCATGAGTTGCATAGCCAAAGAAATTGCTTTCCTGCTTTTTCATCATTTATAAAGTTGTATACTGCTTCTGGTATGCCCTCACATACTATATGGAACCATAGCTCACATACCTCACATCCGACGGACTTGCTGTTATCTTTTAACATTTCTCCATTTACCATTTTGTCTCAGACAATTGGAAATCCTCTGCTCATGTTGCTAAAACTGCTGCTAAAGCTAATGTGATGTTAGGGAGGGTTAAACACACGTTTGCTTATATGAATGAAACTATTTTGATGAAAGTTTACCCTTCTTTGATTAGGACTCATATGGAGTATACAGTTCAAGCTTGGTCTCCGCAATTAAAAAAGGATATTGGAGCCTTGTAAAAGGTACAAAGAAGAGCCACCAAGCTTGTACCAGAATTGAAAGATTTAAGCTATGAGCAACGTGTAGCAGGGTTGGGGCTAGCAACCCTATTTGAGCGTAGATGTAGAGGAGATCTAATTGAGGTGTACAAGATTGTGCATGGCTTTGACAATGTGGATAGGGCAAGGTTCTTTACACTCAAAAGTGAGGTGCATTCATATGGTACAACAGGTCATGATTTGTGTATTGCTAGGAAGACACAGAAATGCTGCCAGGGGAGGGTATTTTGACATTAGAATAATAGATGATTGGAATTCATTACCAGAGAAGGTGGTGAATTGCTGATCAATAAGTAGTTTTAAGAAAGCCTTTGATTGTCTATAAGAAAAGGGGCGCATATTAGCTTCGGCTACCTAACCCCTCAATTATAAACTCGGTGAGTATAAGAAAGACTGGTGATGGGAACATAGATTTGTACATCATCAGCATAAAGGTGATAGCCAACTCCATGTGCCTTCATAATATTAACAAGCTCAGATGTATATAAGGAAAAAAGTATCTGACCAAGCACTGAACCCTGTGGGACACTGTATTTCAACTCCAGTGGAGATGACAATGAGTTGTTAAGAGAGACCATTTGTGTGCATCCCTCCAGGTATGATTTGAAAAGACTGAGTGCTTTTCCTTTGATTCCAGCTTTATCTAAGTCCATTAGAAGTAATGTATGATCAATGGTATCAAATGCAGCACTCAAATCCAGTAGAACAAGCATAGATGAGCTGTGATTTTGAAAGTTATACAAAAAATGGCACAATGCAGTCTCTGTTGAGTGGTTCTGCCTTTAAGCAGATTGAAAAATTGCTATATGATTGTTACTAGATAAGTAGGGGGTTAACCAAAGCACAATTACCTTTTTAATGACTTTTGAGAGAAAAGATAAATGGGATATCATACGATAATTTATTAATTCATCATTATTTAATGATGCTTTTTTTAATAGGGGCTTTACCACAGCAATTTTTTCAGACTGTGGAAAATTTCCAGAAAAAAAACATAAATTTATTATTGCAGTAAAAATGGGTATAAGATGCTCTATGGCACATGTTAATTTTAAGAAGTTGAATGTATCAAATTCACAGAAGGTTTTATTTACAGAGTTCAATATGGAACTAGTCTCTGAGATAGAAATTGCAGTGAACTCATCTATTTCAGAAAAACAATTGGAGTAGTTAGATATATAATTAAGATAAAGATCAGAATAGTTATTGATTGAGACTATATTATCAATTTCCTCCCGAATATTTTGAGTTTTCTGTATAAAGAACTCATTAATACTATGGGCTGAGTGAATATCAGGAATTTGAGGTTGATTATTACCTAATAGTCTATTTAAGACCAGCCAAAGTTTAGATTGGTTTGAATTGCAAGATATTATTTTATTCTTGAACTATTTTTTTTTATCTTGCCTAATTTTTAGAATAAGATAACTATTTGCATTGATATAGTCCAATCGTGCCTCGGTAGTTTTTAACCTATGCCATTTGCGTTCAGATTGATGACGCCGAATTAAACCAAGGGCTATCATCTTTTACACGTATGAACTTACTGACCAATGGCCAATATTTATTAAATATGTCAGAAAGTGACTTTTTGAACCTGGAAACTAAGTCATCAAGATTATGGTCATAATTCTGAGACAAAGCCATAACAGAGAGGTCCTCCTGTAGTTGATTAGCATTGATAGAATCATATGATCTGAATTTAATACTTTTTACTTTTGATTTTACCTTAGGAGGAAAGGAGAGACAAAATGTAATCAGAGCATAATCCGTGAAAAGTGAGTTTATAGGATGTATTGAAGTATTTAAATTTTTACTTGAGTACTGGATTACAAGATCAAGCACATGACCCCCCATATGAGTTGGGTTGTTTACAACATTAGAGCAATTATTAGAGTTTAAGACTTCAATAAACTTGTTGGAGTAGGGCTTGCCTTCAGGATAATCCATCCAGTAATTGAAGTCTCTGCATAGAATAAGGTTAGGAAGGTTGGTCAAATCACCTAAACAATCATTAAACTGGTCTAAGAATTGCAAATTGGTTCCAAAATTGTCAGAATGGTACATTACAGCCACATGAAAAGGTTTGACTTGGGATTGAAAAGCATATACTAAGATTTGATATGAGTTAGTATTGCAGAAATGCGAAAGTTTTTTTGGATTAAAAATGCAATCCTGAGATAAGTGCAACACCACCACCATGGTCATTAGGATTCTCTGACCGAGGAGAATGAACAAATGAGTAATTGGGTGGTAATGTAGCATTGATAATATCTTTATCTGCATCGTGAGTCCAAGATTCAGATATCATTAAGAGATCAAGAGAGTTCTCTGATAAAATTTCACAGACATAAGACATTTTATTTCTAATTGATCTGATATTTATATATCCACATTTAAAAGATGTGCCTTTACATTGAAAGATATGTAATGGTTCTGAATCAATATTAGGGTCACTACAATGAATAGATGGATTGGAGGAGTTTTCGAGTCATTCCAATATATGACTAACACATTTATTTATGACCTGAGTAAAGACTTCAACACCAAATTTGTTTGGGTGAGTCCCATCAGTGTTCAATAATTTTTTCCTGTTAAAAAATCTATCCCATAGGTTAATATAAGTTATACCAAATTTGTGAGAAATCTGCTGTAATTGATAATTTATCTCCTGCGCAGAAGAATACCAAGTTTTGTTATGGTATAGCTTAGGGATAATCCCAGTGATAAAAGAGGGCTTACAACTTTCCTTCAATAGTGAGAGTATTTGCTTAAGATTATTGTCTCACTTGAAGTTCTATGACCAATATCATTCCCTCCAACATGTACTATATTGATTTCTTGTTTGTCTTTCAAAATACCAGAATTGGAGTTATTGAGAATTTTTAAAATTCACTCAGTCTGCACCAGGGACAAGAACCTGTGTTACTCTGTTACAGAGATGCAACACAAAATAGATAAAGTAACATTTCCATATTCTATCATGCATTATCAAAAAATGATGGAACTAAAAGACAAAAAAAGGGGAAGGTCTATTGGTAATGCATCTAGAATTGGAAACCTTAAATGTAAGGATCATAGAAAATGAAAGTCCAGATAAGAACATAAGAAAAGAAGGAGACTGCAAAAGACCATTCATGGCCTACACTTGGCAGCTCCTGTTCCATTCAACACACAAAAGATTTCTTACCAGAAACAAAAGATTTCTTACCAGGGGAAATTGCTATTCAAAACTGTTATAAATTTCATGCTGATTATATGGACAGTAGTGACCAAAACAAAAATAACGGAATTATAGGAAACTTGGACCAATTAATAGAGAAATATAAGGATTCTAATCTTTTAGTCCTGGGGGATTTCAACGGACATTTAGGGTTCATTGGTGAACAAACTTTAAATTAAAATGGTAGATATGTAATAGATATTATGGAAAGATGTAACATGATTTTACTAAATGGCAACCCAATATGTAAAGGTATAGAGTGGGATAGTGTCAAATACCAGAATCTAAGAGATAATGGAGGTGCAACCGGTCGGTGAGTTTGTTAGATTTTCCCGTTGGAAATGGTTAGGTCATGTTTATAGAAAGCAGGATATAGTTCGTGCTACACCAGGGTTGGTGGCTCCTGTAGAAGAGGAAGACGTAGGCCTAGGGAGACTTGGATAAGGACTGTGAGGCGGGAAGCAGGAGATGATTGTTGGGAAGATCTTGACGCATTAGCTCAAGATAGAGCGTGGTGGCGTGAGTTCATTGAGGCCCTATGCATCCCTGTGGGTGTCACAGGAAATGATTGATTGATCACAACCAGGGAACAGAGAGGAGAGAAAAGTACTATTGATTTTATTCTGGTTAATAATAATTTATACAATAAATTTAGATTAATAAAAATAAATGAAAAGGAGAAATTTGATATATATGACCACTGCCTACTAGAGGGAATCTTTAATTTTCAAACACATAAAACTAACAAAGCAAGGAGAAGAGAGTACAAAATCATAGAATATATGTGTAAAAAATGAAAATCATAGGGAAAAATTCATGGCAGACATTGAAAAAGAACTCCAGGAGATAAACAGAAATAATGTCAGTAGGGAAATGGTAGAGGAGAAAATTATTGACAATATAGGAAAACATCTTAGGAAAAAATAAAAAGAAGGTACAAAGATAGAGAAGGAGAAAGCCTGGAACCTATATGGTTCCTAGAAGATATGAAAAAAATATCAATCCACCCACAAAATGCATCCATAGGATTGTGTCAGATCATGCATCTATAATATACAACTTGAACCATACACAGGAATGTGTCAAAAACAAAAAGCAGCATCATCAAGACTATACAAAAGCTTAGTGGTAAAAACATGAGTACTATAAATAACACCATTTATTCTGAAAATGGAGAAGAATTGGAAGAAATAGGAATAAAAGAGGCAGTGGCAACTTTTTGAAAGGGCATCTATCAAAAACTTTCAGCTGGAATTGAATGTAATTTAACCATAGGTTGGCTAATTTCAGATGCAGATAAACTACCAATAACAAGATGGAACTAACAAAACTCAAAGAGTAATGGACCCAGAAAAGTTTCAAGTTTGCGCTTAAAACTATGCACAGAACTTGCAGAAACAACCTCTTCAGGCAAAGAGTTCCATAAATTGATAGTTCTAAGTGAGCTCTGACATCAGTATTGTGAGGAGGGACAAAGGTTTTTTTACTGTGACCTCTAGTTCGATCAAGACCTCTGCAGTTGAATAGGTCAGCCAATTGGGTGCAATGACCATTTAGAATTTTTTAAACCATTATTAAATCAGCACAGATAAGACAGCCTTTGATTGAGAATAAACCCAATCTTTATAATCTTTCAACATATGGGAGATCCTCCAGGCGACTAACTTTTTTAGTCCTCTTTCTTTGAACTGATTCAAGAAGGTGCAGATCACCAATATAACCGGTATTCCATACAACACAGCCAAAGTCAATAATTGGACGAATATGCATAATGAACACCTGACACATAAACTGAATTGATCTACAAACGGTACCTCAGAGAATATTATTAGCAACACCATTAGCTTTAACAAAGACCTCTAACATGATGGAATTTTAGAGTTGTATTTACCAAAATGCCAAGGTCCTTAAAGGAAGATTTAGATGGAATAGCACCATCACCCAAGTAGTACACACCTATAGGGACAGCTGGTGATCAACAAAAGCGGATGTGGGTACATTTATTTACAGAAAAGGAAAGGCTCCAGGATTTACTTTATTGTAAATTAGAGAAACGTCATTTTGTAGAGAAACACAAGCACCATTATTATTAAACTTGCTCAGATCAACATGTGGGATAGCCAAATACAATTTCAAATCATCTGCAAACAAGACGATTTTACTGCTGAGACCAGCACAAATGTGATTTATATAAATTAAAAAAGAACAGGACCCACTACAGAACCCTGTGGAACCCCACTAGTAACATCAACTGAGTAGCTGGAAGAACTCTGCACTACAACCTTCAAACTTCTGTCTGTTAAGGAATCGCTGAACCATCCAAGCAATGAGTTACAAATACCAAGTTAAGAAAGTTTGATGATAAGCAATCTATGATTAATAACATCAAAGGCTTTACTATAATCAAAATAAAGTACATCAACTAATGCTTCAAGATGCACATTTTTGCTAATATAGTCATAAGTCAGTAGTAATTGATCAGGCACAGATAGGTTAGCACAGAAGCCAAATTGAGAGCGTGAAAGTAAAGAGTTTGACTCTAGATAATTAACATTTTTGAAACAATGACTCTTTCCAATGTTTTACAACAATTAGGCATCATACTAATAGGCCTATAATTGGATGGATTGGAATGAATGATACTCTTGAATAAAGGAAGCACATGAGCAACTTTCCACAATGAAGGAACAGTCAATGAAGAGAGGCTTTTACTAAAGAGAAAAAATAAGGGATAGTATAAAACAGTAGCACAGTTTTTCAGAACAATGGGAGGAATATTGTCAGGGCCACAGCTTACAGAATTTTGTAACATTTTTAATGCATTTAGCACATCAATGATTGTAAGATCTTCAAATGTCAACTTTGAAATAGAAAACTGGTGAGGAAAGAGATCTAAGGGCGCTTTCCTCACAAAAACTGATGAAAAATAGTCAGCCAAATGGTTGGCCACTGAACATTTATCATACACCCAGGAACCATTAGTGATCAAAGGTCCCATAGCAGGCTTGTCAGTCTTTTTATTCCTCAAATAACAATGGAGTCTCTTAGGATGATTATGCTGGGCTACCCCGTAAGGGGCGCGGCAATTTGCCATCCTGGCCGCCGTGCTGACGGGATCCAGCGCTCCGTCCGGCCCCAGCTTAGCCTCTCTTCCTTCCTTCAGATAGCCCGATTTCTTCCCTACCTCGTCGCTTTTCATACAACCTCTCCCACAACTTTCTCTGGTCAGCCTCTAATTTCACAGGGTAGATGCTGACCTTCTTCTCAAGCCAACCACCCCGGATCGGGGCTGGGGGGAGAGGGGACATTGTTCCCTAACCCCTGAGCTCCGGTTCGGGATGGGTTTTTTTTAATAACCTGCTTCATCCCCACCCATACCTTCCTCACATCCCCTTTCCTCTCCTCTTCACATTCTATCAATTTTACGCCGTGTCCAAGGTGGAGCCGCCATGCCGATGGACTGCCAGGCCACCAGGCGGGAGGGGTGGTCCCGAATGGCGGCGCCTGGCTCTGTCGGGCTTGTAAGCACCTCTCGCAGTGCGGCAACTGCAAGAGGTGATGAGCTATTGCGTCCCATATTAAAAAGAGGGTCACCATGCCCATGTATGACAAAAAAACAAAAAACCCCAACCCCCAACTTCCCCAAGAAAATCAACGGAGCCGCCCTCAGGCAGCTCCACCGAGAAAATGGAGGACCCCCCCTTGTGCTTGCGCAGGGGACCCTCCATAATTCTTTAACCGGAGAGGAGGCTTACTCCTCTCCTACGCCTACAGGTGTAAGGGACTCTCCCTCACCCCCTTCTCTGGAGGTGCTTTCGGGCACCTCCCTATCTCCAGCGGCAGTCCCTCCTTTGCTTTCTAAGGGGACTGCCAAGAAAGCCAGCAGGCAGCCCATTGCCGACCGCCCCTCGTGCAAGCGGCTCGGTAGGGCAAACTCCCTTAGGGGGGAGAGGGAAGCCAGGCCCCTTCGGTCGCTTCCCTCAAAAGAACTGCTGGCAAGGATATTGAACCTTGCCGGGGTTAAGGGCTCTGCCTTCCCACAAAAGACTCTTGACGCTGCCAAGGGGACCTGCGATGTCCTGGGAGGGGATGGCCAACTGGAGGCCCCCTACTGTGATAGACATGGTCCTTGAGGAGACCCAGCCTCAGACGGTAGGGCCTTCCATGGGGGGGGGGAATCAAGGCTCGGCGCCAAGCACCGAACCCGAATCCGCCCCTATGCAAGGTCCCCCTCAAACGGCTGAGGGCTCCGAGGCAGTACAAGGAGGGGAGGGATCTCCTCCGACAGGTGCCCCTACAACTACCAGGACCTTCTCCATTTCGGAGAGGGACCTGGCTGAGGCCGGTCCATCTGGCCTAGGGGCTTCTGCCGGCGGAGGTGAGAAGCGGGTTCATTCCCCGCCCTCCTCTGCAAAAACGAAAAAGACTAAAAAGACGAAGAAGACTCGGGGCTCCTCTCCATCCGCGGGGGCTGCAGGGACGGATGGGTCTGCTGCCACTTTGGTAGGCGACCAAGCCAAGATCGGCACATCCGGCCCCTCTACCCCCTCATGTGCGGAGCCCCTGACCAAGACTAACACCAAGAGTGCACAGGGCGGAGCCTCAATGACATCTGGGCCCCTGATTCAGAGGTTACCTGGCATTTTCGAGCCCGCTGGCTTCAAACGCTTCCTCGTTATTCGCTCCACTGATGGCACCATGTTGTCCAAGGGCAACATGATCCATCAGAGGAGAGGATTAGCTAGTGCAATTGGTAGAGAGCCGAAGGTGACCCGTTTCTCGGACGGGAGCCTTTTGGGGAATGCGGCGAATCCCGCTGAGGCGGCCAAGATATGTGCTCTTCGGACACTTCATGGCACCCCGGTGAGTGTGACGCTGCACTCTACCATGAACTTTGTGAAAGGAGTAGTTTATGCGAGGGAACTCGTTGACTACTCCATTGAGGACATCACCCTAGAGCTGGCTGACCATGGGGCGGTCAAGGTCGAACGTGTGATGAGAAAACGGAGGGGCTTCGAGACCCACCCCTACACTCTTCGTCACCTTCGACTGTGACAAGCTCCCTGAGTCGGTGCGTGCCGGTTGGTACCGCTACCGCGTGAAGGCATTCGTGCCACTGCTGCGGCGGTGCTATTACTGTCACCGCTTTGGCCATACGAATCACTCATGTAGACGTGCAAAGTCGGGGTCACCCGAAGTCTGTGTAAATTGCTCCAAGGTCGCACAGGCTAAGTCCAAATCGTGTGTGGCCAAGTGTGTCAATTGCGGAGAGCCGCACCCTGCTTCTTCGAAGCAATGTGGTGCATATCTCCTGGAGAAAGAAATCCTGGCCGTTCAGGCCCAGGATCGACTCTCATTCAGCGAGGCAAAGGACTTGGTCCTGGCGCTCCCGGCTCTGCGTGGGACGTCCTATGCTTCAATAGTTAGAAAGGCACCCTCTGCTCCTGGCCCATCCAGGCCAACGAGCACGGTTGTTTCCGCGCCTATTCGGAGCCCTTCTGCGGGCTCTACCCAACCCGGGCGCTCCCCTGGTAAAGCTGGCGGCAAAAAGGGTTCATACCCAGCCCCGGCTAAAACCAGGGCTCCCCCCTCTTCCTCCAGCGTGACCGTTTCCCCCAAGGCGAAACGGCCACGCGCCTCCACCGAGTCGTTAGACTCACAGGAGGCAACACCCCAGAAGATGGTCGCTAGGCCATCTTCGGGGGTTCCTAAAGCTGTCCCTCAAAAGGAGGACAGCACCAAAGGAGCTTCGGCTCCTTCGCCCACTCCCCGAGTTGGAGCGAGTGGCTCGGAGACGGTGGTTCCTCGAAAAGAGGGCCCCCCGCCTCCGAAGCCGCAGCGCCCGCCTAAGGTTTAGAGGCGGAGGGAGGAAAAGACTCGCATGGCAAGCCCAACCTCCCCCAATAATTCCTTGAAGGCGAAAGCGCCTCCAGCGCTTTGTCCGGCCAACAGCGCCCGGGGTTTTGCCCCCGGGAAGCGTACGGCCATTCCCGTGAGGGTCTACAGTTCGAGGAGGGCCCCCGCGTCTCCCCCGAGCTAGGCCTGGAGGGAATATTCCTTCAATGGAATTGCTGTGGACTCCGGGCCAACTGGGAGGAGCTGCGGAGGCTCGTCTCGTCCAGCTCCCCGTTAGCTATCTTTTTGCAGGAGACCATGCTAGGCGCGTGCCCCCTGGCCGCCCTCCCGGGGTACAGGGGTCTTGCGACCCCACCACCGCGGGATGGCCGGGGTGGGGGAAGCGCGGTTTACACCCGGCATGATGTCTCCGTTCTTCCCTTCTCTTTAGATACCTCCTTTCAGGCAGTGGCTGTGCAGCTGCACCTGGATAGGAGGTATACTATCATTTCTGCGTACATTCCACCGTCAGCTGACTTCAACGCGGGGGACTTCCGCCGCGTCGTGGCACGGTTGCCGAGGCCCTATCTCTTGCTTGGAGATCTGAACGGCGGGCATCCTCTCCGGGGAGATTACTCCATAAATCCCAGGGGACAAGTTCTTGCCGATCTGATCAAAGAGCTTGAGATGGGTGTCCTAAACGTGGATGAGTTTACGCATCACTGTCCGAGAACCGCTTCATTTTCTTGCCTTGACCTATCTTTGTGCTCTTCGGATGCACAGCCTGATGTTGATTGGGGGGTGGTCGATGACCTCCATGGTAGTGATCACTTTCCCATTCAAATATCATTTTCAGGGCAACTGCCGCCTGAGAGCCCACCTCGGTGGTGCTTGGCGCGGGCGCGGTGGCCTGCATTTCAGGAAATGACTGAATTCTCTATCTCAGTCGAGGAGTTTAGGTCGGTAGATGAGGCCGTTGAGTTCTTCTCCGGCAACCTCATCGCCGTGGGCCTGACTACTATTCCTAGGACGTCTGGCCGTTTTGCACGCAGACCACTCCCATGGTGGTCGGCCGAGTGTGAGACGGCCCTCAAACAGAAGCGTTATGCCTACATGCGCTATAAGCGCCGCCCGAACGATTTCACTGTCGCTGAATTTCGTCGGGCTAGGGCTAGGTTCCGGTATATTTCGAAGCACGCCCGCCGCTCTTCTTGGCGGGCATACGTGTCTTCACTTAACGGGAAGACCCCTTTAGCTGAGGTGTGGAAGCGAGTCAAAAGGATTCGGGGCAAGTTGTCGCAGGACCCCCCTCCCGTTCTCCAGGAGAATGGGACCGCAATCTCGGACCCCGCGTCCGTGGCGGAATCCTTAGCGACCGCTTTTTCCGCATTCTCTAGCCGTGATGCTGCTCCGCCAGCATTTAATGCACGTCGTGATTTCGCGGAAGGCCGCCGGCTGGACTTTACCTCCAGAGGCGGAGAACCCTTCAACGACAAGTTTACTGTGAGTGAGTTGCGTCGTGCTCTCGCTTCTTGCGCGGACACCGCCCATGGTCCGGACGATGTCCCGTACGCCATGCTTCGACACCTGGGTGAGCGAGGCATGGCCTTTCTGTTAGATTTGTTCAACAGGATCTGGGTGGAAGGTCTTCTCCCAGACTCCTGGCGAATCTCTACTGTGCTCGCCTTTCGCAAACCGGGGAGAGATCACTCTACTCCGACTGGTTTCCGCCCAATCTCTCTAACCTCTTGCGTGTGCAAGTTGATGGAGAAATTGGTAAATGTTAGATTAGCCTTTTCCCTGGAAAGCGGAGGCCATCTGTCTTCCGCACAGTGCGGCTTCCGCAAGTTCCACTCCACGTCGGATGCTCTGCTCCGACTGGAAAATGCCGTCTGCGAGGCTTTCCTTCGTAGACAGCACTACGCCACGGTCTTTTTCGATCTGGAGAAGGCCTATGATACCGCATGGCGATACGGTATCATGGAGACTCTCCACACGATGGGGGCGAGGGGACGCCTCCCAATGTTTATATCTGAATTTTTGCGAGATCGTCGATTCCGCGTACGGGTGGGGGGAGCCCTCTCCGGCCCAAAGGAGCAGGAAGAGGGTGTCCCGCAGGGAAGTGTCCTCAGTGTCACACTCTTTGCCCTGAGCATCAACGGCATCACCTCGGTGCTGCCGGAAGATGTTCTCGCTACGCTCTACATGGACGACCTTTCGATCTCTTTTGGCGCGGCCCAGATGCCAACTCTGGAGCATCGACTCAAACAGGCATTGAACCGCGTCTCTCGCTATGCCGAAGAGCACAGGTTTCGGTTTTCTTTTGCCAAGACTAAGGTGGTGCACTTCTGCCGCCATCCACGGCTTCACCCCGACCCAGATTTGTTTCTTAATGGGGTGCACCGTTTCCTTGGTCTTGTATTCACCGACGCCTCACCTGGGAGGCTCATATTTGCAGCCTTAGGGTCTCTTGTACCCGCGCCATGGACATTCTCCGCTCCGTGATGTTCAGCGCTTGGGGCGCTGATAGGGCTACTGTCTTACTTTTTTATCGATCCTTTGTTCGCTCGAAGCTCGACTACGGATGCGAATTTTATGCATCCGCAGCCAAGCGTTTATTGCGGAAGGTGGATTCGATCCACCACACCGGCCTTCGCCTTGGTCGATGCTGGGGAGATGCCACTCGCTCTGCGCCGCGTGCAGTGCATCACCTGCCTGTACGCGCGAGCCCGGCGCCTCCCTCAGTCACCAACAGCTCTCACTGCTTCCGCAGCTGATCTCGATGGTGCCTATGCCGCCGAGAGACGCCAGTCATACCCTAAGCCCTTTGGGTTTAGGGCCAGGAAACTCCTTCGAGAGGTAGATATAGCTTCGGGCCGGTGGCGCCCCTGGTTCTGCCCAGGACGCCACCCTGGAGGGTACCACATTTGGCTATTTGTCGCCACGCCTCTGCTCCCAAAGCATGTACCACGCCGGGAGTATTGCGTTCGACCTTTTTGGAGCACACATCGTGTCACGCTGGAACTGTGCCAGTGTATACGGATGGCTCCAAGTCCCAAGAGAGGGTCGGCTTCCACGCCGTATCCCCTCTGTTTGAAGTCAGCGGGGCTCTACCAGGCGCTGCGTCTGTCTTCACGGCCGAGCTGGTGGCAATACACCACTCGGTACGGGAGATTACGCGACGTGCCCGGTTTGGAGACCGGATTGTGATCTATAGCGACTCACAAAGCGCCCTGAGTGCTCTCGGGGCATTGGAATCTCCACATCCCCTGGTTCGCGATATCCGTGACGCCACGGTTTTGGCGAGCCGGGCGGATGTCGAGATTATCTTCTGCTGGGTTCCTGGACATGTAGGAATCTCGGAGAATGAGCGCGCCAAAGAGTCCGCGAGGATTCTGCGACCGGACCAGCGTTTCGCTCTTCCTCACACCGACTACATGGCAGGAATAGGGCAGCTCTTCGGACTGCTTGGCAAAGAAGATGGGAGACGGTCGAAGGGAACTTAAAGTTGCGTGCCATTGCGCCGCGACTGCTCCCATGGACCTATCCCCCAATGCCGCGGTGGCTTCAGGTTGCTTTCTGTCGTCTCCGAATCGGACACACTCGTGTGACGCATCGCTATTTGATGGAGCGCTCGCCTGCGCCCTATTGCAACGACTGCGTCGTCCCCCAGACTGTTCGGCACATTCTTGTTGAATGTCCCAGTCTGGGTGATCTTCGCGCACGATACCTGTCCCGGTACCGGAATGGGCGGGGTCACTACCGCCTGTCCCTTGTGCTCGGGACAGATTCGTGCACATTGACTTGTGGACTTTTTGGGGGAGGCCGGGCTTCTCCCCTTTATTTAAGGTTCCTTTTTTTTGTTATTGTTTTGTTTGTAGGTTGCACTCTCCTGCACCGGGGTGAGGGGGACCTCCCCCCACTGCCGGAGATTGCTTTGATTGTTAAGTTTTTCCAATTTATATCATTGTTAAGTTTTCATATTTTTACTTTAAAGTAGCCTAGTTCTAGGCTGTCGTGTTTTTTGGCGACTTATGCCCAAGTGGGTAGTTGCCAGATGGGCTCCATAAAAAAAAAAAAATTATGCTGGGCTAGAGATTCTTCGTAATTAGAAATTGCTGATAACATCATGTTTAAAGCAAATGTTAATTTTACGGAAGTTCAGCTAGGCTTGGACAGTTAAAGGAGAATTTTGACTGAAACGCATCTATATGATCTTATACCTACGCCAGGCATGACTTTTATTTATAAATGGCCAATGACAACTTCATAGTCCAAGGAGGCTTGAATAGGAAATAGCGGAGGACAAAATGGACAAAAAATTAGTATAACTCTGTTCGATATTACAACCATGAAATACCTCCTCTCAGTTGAAAGTAGAGAGAAGAGAAAGCAACCTGAAGCTGTCGTGTCATTGGAGAGTAGGTCCATGGGAATACTTATGACCTAATGACATGCAACTTTAGGTTCCCCTCGACCATCTTCCATCTTTGCCAAGCTGCCCATATTCCTGAAATGTAATTTATGTAAGGAAGAGCGAAATGCTGGTCTAGTTGCCCACACAGACTCTTTGGCGTGCTCATTTCCTACAATTCCTACATGTCCAGGAACCCAGCAGAAGATAATGTCAACATCCGCCTGGCTTGCCAAACTGTGGCATCACGAATATTGCGAACCAGGAGATGCGGAGATTCCAATGCCCCGAGAGCACTCAGGGCGCTTTGTGAGTCTCTATAGATCATAATGCTAAGAAAGATACTGAAACGGCAGTGGCCCCATCTGTCCCCATGGGTCCCACGGAACAAGAGGAGCCCCGAGTTATTTTTGTCTTTTTCCTATTCTTTAGAATGAACCCGCTTCTCTCTCCCTTCGGTAGGAGCTCCTAGGCCAGATGATCTGGCCTCGGCAAGATCATTCTCCGAAATGGAGAAGGTTCTGCCTCTTACACAGCAGCACCAAACAGAGGAGGAGATCCCTCCTCTACTTGTGAGGACTCAGGGACCCGTGCCGTCTGAGGAGAAGCCTGCGAATGTGTTCTGTGCTTGGCACCGAGCCTGGTTCGACCCTATGGGGGTTTCTACCATCTGGGTCACCTCAGGAAGGCCTCCATGTGCCTCTTCCCCCCAGCTCCTGAAACATCACTGACTCATTCGATGTACCTTTTGTCATCTTATCTTTGGTCAACAAACCAGCATCCTTTGGGGAAGAGAAGGCAGCACATACAGTAACCCCCTCTAAGCTCTTTATGCATCCCCGCATGTATTTGGAGGGCATGGACCAACAGGCCCTGCCTTCCTTCACTCCCCTAAGGGGGTTGGCCCTATTGTGTCACCACCAGGAGCGGTCAATAATTAATGGGCCACCTGCCTGCCTTCTTGGCAGTCCCCTTGGAAAGCAAAGGGGGGGGGGGGACTGTCACTGTGAAAAGAAAGTCGCCCAGCCTCTACCAGGAGCTGCGTCTGTCTTCATGGCCAAGTTGGTTGGAATATACCGTTCAGTACGAGAGAACTCATCGTGCCAGATTGTAATCTTCAGCGACTCACAAAGGGCCCTGATTGCTCTCGGTGCATTGGAATTCCTACACTCCTGATTCACTGTATCCGTAACACCACGGTTACTGTGAGCCGGATAGATGTCGAGATTTTCTTATGCTGTGTTCCTGGACATATGAGAATTATAGGGAATTAGGGTGCCAAAGAGCGCAAGGACTGGGACAAAACCAGTTTTGGGCTCTTCCTCACACTGCCCAGGGAAGAGAATACTCCTACTGGGCATGTCCCCTGGGTGGTGGATAGGGGAATGTCATCAGCTGGCCGTCTTGGCTGTTGTTGCTTTTCTGCTAAGAAAATGACATCCACAGTGGGATGGTTGGCTGAGGGTAGCTTTGAATAAATAAGAAGCCGTGAACCAATTAAAAAAATAAAACAATGAAAAGTCCTCTAAGGAAAAAAACGTTTGGTGGTCCCCTTCCTCCCATGAGCAGGAAGGGACTACTGCCGGCAGCGCTGATGTTCTAAGGGGTGCATCAGGAAGTCGGGGCATTGAGCCGAATCAAGCAAGCCCCCCAAGGAGCGGTGGTCACCAGGCTGTCTCTGGTTTCAATGCTACTGGGAAGCAGCCCGAGAAAGTTAAGAAATGTACATGATAATACTACACCAAATTGGAGGAACACAATATTTGGCCCAAGAGAGGATTATAAGCAATTTTTTATAGTAAAATCAAAGACAGACAAGACGGACATCAGTAAGATAAACTTTTTCAAATTTGATAGAGATGTTGGAGAACCAACTAAGACATATTCCAATAGAGATAAGACAGTGACTGTTCAAGTACGCAGCAAAGAACAAAGTGAGAAAATGAAAGAACTTGAAACCATATGTGGTATAGATGTTATAGTTGAGAACAATCACAAGTTTAATACAAGTCAAGGAATAATAGAACAGAGAACTTTTAGATTATACAGAGCAAGAAATTTTGGTAGGATTAGAACATAGAGGCGTAATAAAGGTAGAAAGAATAAAAAAATGTGAAGGCGACAAATTCAAATACTGTAGCTTTGAAGCTTACATTTGTTAAAGTGGATCTACCTGATGAAGTACAAATAAGACCAGGAATGCTGACAAAAGTGAAACCATATATACCTCTACCCAGACGATGTTATAAATGCCAGAAATTTGGCCATGTTGGTACCTACTGCAGGAACAGATATATTATCTGTGTGGTATGTGGACTACCAGAACATGGCTCTGAAGAATGCCAGAGAGGACCAACATGTGCCAACTGTGGCAGTCTCCATACTGCAAAGGATAGAACATGTGATAAGTACCTACTAGAAAGGGAAAAACTAGCAATAAAAACAAAAGACAGAATAAGCTTCAAGGAAGCAAGAGAAAAAGCATTATCTATGTTTGTGAGAGAAAGAATTACATTTGCACCAGCATTAAAGAACTGTGAAAGACCAAAAGTAGCCAACTCTCAACATAGCAGCAACTCTCAAGCCCAGGCTCTCATGTCAGTGGTGGCTATACCTCCACGGAAGACAGCTGGAGGATGGGCAGCATCCCCATCTGCTAAGGGGAATGCAAATGGAAGAGAAGCGCCAGACTTCTCGCAGAGAGAGGGCTGATGTGGGCATAACTGTACCTATACCACTTCAGGGAAATACAGACGATGAAGAGATAACATCATCTGCAGAAGAGGATGCGAGTGGATGTAGGGTTAGCCCTGCATCACATAATGGAGATGGCAATAACTGAGCATCGGCGACTGTGAGTTCTGGGATGACTACTGATGACTGTGTAACAGCATCTGAGTCATCTATGGGTGGTGGTTCTTGGGCCCCGACCCCTCCTTGAGTGGCGGATGGTGAATTTTTGAAAACAAAAGACTCTCACCTATCGACCAAACGCAAAACCTCAGAGCGAACAAAAAGGAGAATTTTGCAATCCCCTGCAAATTCTCGTGAAGAAAGGAAAATACGCAGAGGAAAACTTAAAGCCAAATTGGATGGATTACTCTGCTGGCCATGGGCACTCTGTAGATGGGGGAGACATGGACTGTCCTTAGGACGATCTTAAGCTGCTGCCAGCTGCAGACATGTCTCAGGCTGACTTGGTCCAACCAACATCAGTAAAACCACCAGAAAACTCCAAAACGACAAAAGAAAATGAAGAAAACCCCATAAATAGAAAACAAGCAATGAAAACAAAAGACTCAAAACAAGAGTCAAATAATAACCATGAGTCAGCAAAATCTAAACACCATACAGAAATTAAGAGTACATATTTCAGGGCACAGGACTCTTCCTTTGATCTCCAGAGCCTGCTACCCCATTACATGAAAACAACAGAACTGAAATATGATAAAATGAGAAAAGATAAAGATATAACTAAGATAGATCCCAACAAAACTCAACAACCTAAAGAACCAAGACTAAAGAAAGAAGAGAAGAAGAGCCAGTGGAAGTAAAATAGACTTTTCCTTTTTCTCTAAGATGTCTATTATTCAATGGAATATACGTGGATACCGTGCTAACTACCATCAGTTAAGGTTACTACTCAAGGACACAAATTGCAGTTTTGCATGGATCCAGGAAACCATGGAAGGCTTACATGAATTAAGACCTCCTGCCGGATTTAGTCTTTTAAACCAACATGGCCCAAGAGAAAGACATGCTTGGGGTATTGCAACTTTGATAAGAGATGGGAGGACCTATGACAGAATAACTGGACACAAATTTGCAAGCCACTGCAATTTGTATCAAACTGGATCAACTTTACAGTGTATGCAACATATATATTTCCCCAGATAGTCAAGTAAACCGCAGACAACTAAAAACACTGGCAAATCAGCTCCCAGAACCATTCCTAATACTTGGAGACGACAATGCCAGACATACTCTCTGGGGAGATTCAATTACCACCCGTAAGGGAGAGATAGTAGCGTCATTCCTAGAGAATAGCCCCTTTGATATACTAAATGAATGCCAGCCAACTCACCTTCATTTTCAAACTGGTACAACATCTCACATTGATCTGTCTATCTGCTCAGCTGATGTAAGACTGCATTTTGAATGGAAAATCAGTAAGGATCTATATGACAGTGATCATTTTCTGATTTTATTACAGCCATTGGAAGAGGTAATGTAAACATCACACACAAATTTATTATAGATAAACCAAATTGGCCACTATTTGCAGAGCGAGCAGTACCACTACATACTGTAGATGAATTTGACTCTGTTGATGCTGCTGTTGCTCATATCAATGAATGCATCAAAGGTGCAGCTCAGCAATCAATACCCATGTCGAGTGGAAAGATGAGATCCAAAGTGGTATCATGATGGTGCCCCAAACTAGCTAATGCAGCTAAGGAGAAAAATAGAAGACTGTATAAGTACTTAAAAACAAGACTAGCAATAGAAAAAATGGAATACAATAGAGCAAGAGCAACTTTTAGATTACTTATCAAACAGAAGAGAAAGTAATCCTGGTCAAATTATGTTTCAAGTATCAATAGTGACACAAACATCAATAAAATCTGGCAAAAGATCCATAGACTCAATGGTAAATACAAAACAACACCCCCACCTATGTTGAAAAGAGAGAATGGTGAGATAGTTGCTGACCCAGGAATGGTCGCAGAGATGTTTGGGACTACACTCTCAAATATCTCTTGTGGATCTCAACATCCAGTTTATGAGTAGAGTGACTGCTGTGCCACTCAATTTTGATGGAGGCGAGGATGAGGAATATAATAATGAATTTACATTGGAAGAATTAAAATATGCACTAAGTATTATAAACCCATCTGCCCCTGGTGAAGATGGAATTAGTTATATAATGATAAAACACCTACCGGACATCACTATAGACTATATACTTCAGCTATACAACCGTATCTGGATAACCCACAAACTTCCAGCATTATGGCTCTCAGCCATCATATTACCATATGAGAAGCCAGGAAAAGACCCCTTCATTGCTGGAAACTATAGACCAATTTCACTAACGAGCTGTATGTGCAAGTTGATGGAAAAGATGGTCAATAAAAGACTTGTATGGACTCTGGAGAATAAGAGCGTAATATCAGAGAAGCAATATGGATTCCACCAAGGTAGAAGCACAACAGATGTCTTAGTTAGATTAGACAGTGCTATCAAAATGGCTTTTGCAAATAAACAACATAAAATCATTGTGTTCTTTGACTTGCAAAAGGCATATGACACTATTCGGCAAGAAGGAATACTACAAAATCTTTACAAAGCAGGCCTGAGAGGCTAAATGTCTAAATTTATCAATAACTTCCTATCCAACAGGACATTTAAAGTAAAGATCAATAAAAACTACTCAGAACAGCATATTCAACATCAGGGTGTCCCACAGGGAAGCGTCCTAAGCTGTACTTTATTTTCATTAGCAATCAGTGAAGTCTCCACAATTTTACCACAGCACCCTATACGTAGATGATTTTTCTGTTTATGCTCACGGTCCTTGTTTGCCATCCTTAGTCCACTAGTGCTAAACAGAGCGTATAGCTGGCTAATAAATCATGGCTTTCTAGTTAATCTTACCAAAACTAAAGCAATGCACCTAACAAAACTAAGAGGAATGTATTCTGAACCTGACCTATATCTAGGTGGAAATCAGTTAGAAATGGTTGACCAAATTAAATTCCTCGGAATGACTATAGACATGAAACTCTCATGGAAGCCACATATAGTAAATCTACAGAATCAATGCCTCAAGAACATGAATATACTGAAAGCATTGTCATATAAGAGCTGAGGTGCTGACAGAGCATCTTTGCTCCACATCTATAGAATGATCATACAGAATAAACTAGACTATGGATGTCCTATATATGCATCTGCTCCAAAAACCACCCTACAACTATTGGACCCAGTACACCATCTTGGAATTTGTCTATGTACAGGAGCCTTCAGAACGTTGCGAATTCCCTTTATCATAGGAGAAACAAATTAAGCCTCCAACTATATACTACACTCTGTGGAATGCCAGAACACCAGCCCATGGTATCATTTCAGATACTAGTAATGACCACCTGTTTGCTAACCCAAGAACACACAACTCTTGGATATAGAATGAGACAATTAAATTCCCAGCTCAACTTAACAAATATTCCAACATCAATTATAGCCTCTGTCCATCACTATAGAGAGCCGTGATGTCTATCTTTGCAACCCCCATGTGAAAAATATACTGAAAGCAGAGCAAGTACTCCTGACTCTATTTTACGGATGGAACATGAAGCCCATAGACTCACCAAATATAGAGGACAAACTCCTATCTACACTGATGGATCCAGGCAGGCGGATGCTCAGCCATCTTTCCAGACCAATCTTACTCAAGACGTCTGCTCGGAGCCACCAGTGTGCTAACTTCAGGATTGCGGAAATATATATGGCACTTCCATATACCTTACATACTGGATCCTTAAACTTTGTAATATTCTCAGACTCCCAGAGTGCTATTACTGCTATAACAAATAAGTACTCCATCCACCCTCTAGTTCAAGAAATTCATAACTGGATGGGAATTTTATCAGCAAGAGGCATAAACATAAATCTTTGTTGGTCTCCTGGAAACGAAAGAGCAGATAGAAAGGCTAAAGACGCAACAAAGAATAGAAACTTAGACACTAGAGTAAAAATACCTGCAAAAGATCTTTACCCTGAAATCAAGAGGGTCATATTAAGAAAATGGGAAGAGGAATAGAGAAATACCTAAAGCGCAAAATAAACTAAGAAATATAAAAGACAAAGTGCAACCATTTAACACCTCAAAAATACCCAGAAATGAAACCCTACTACCAAGACTACGCATAGGACACACTTGAATCACTCATGGCTACCTACTGACAGGAGAATAACAGCCTTTGTGTGAAGATTGCTTGTACCTTTGACAGTCCATCATATTTTGAGTGAATTCCCTAATTATAGGCAGAGCTGAATAAGAAATTACAGAATGGATGGCCTCATTACACCTCTGAGCCTAAAAAGTATGCTAGGTGATGACTCTAATGTAACAGGAAAGATACGAAAATTTGTGGAAGAGGCTGAAATACTGAATGAAATATAGAAGGATCCGGAAAGGATTATGATTGAACAATAGAAAAAGAACTCACTGAGCCTAAATAAGGACTGTGCATATAAAACTATTAAATAATAAAAAAAAATCTTCCTCACACTGATTACATGACATGAATTAGGGCAGCCCTCCAGGTTGCTTAGTAAAGAAGATACAAGGTGCCTGAGGGGAACTTAAAATTGCATGTCATTTTGCTGTGACTGTTCCCATGGGCCTACCCTCCAATGCCTCGATGGCTTCATGTTGCTTTCTATCATCTTTGAAATGCCACGCTCACGGAACACACCGTCATTTGAATGAACGCTCGTTTTCATTTTATTGCTACGACTGCGTTGTCCCCCAGACTGTTCTGCACATTCTTCTTGAACTTCCCAATCTATGTGATCTTTGCACACATTACCTGCCCCAGTATCAGAATTAGCGGAATAATGCTTGTCCTTTGTACTCAACATGAGTTTGCGGACTGACTTTTTCTCCTCCATTTTACTGGGTGTTTAAAAAAAATTGATATCATTTTGCAATCTAATAACTTTGCCAGTTCCCATTCAAATGACTTCAAATTTTAACAGCATATGCAGAAACAGGTCAAGATTTTATGTTTAATGTTTGATGTTTTTATCTTTACAGGTATAGAAATGCCATTCACTGGAAGTGACAAGGTGTTTGTGTGTTGGAGTATGCTGGAACACAGTCAAACAATCCTGTGCAGCGTGCATTTGTGAGAGAGTTCTCTAAACAGCCACCAACGGAAATGCAGATTCGGACATGGCACAAAAAAATCAAAGAGGAAGGCTGTCTGTGTAGGGCAAAAGGATCTAGACGACCAATAACATTGTAAGAGACGGCCGAGTGGGTTTGCCAAAAACTTTTGTGAAGCCCCAAGAAGTCCATAAGAAGAACAAGTCTGGACACCCAGATTCCTCCAACGACAGTTTGGCGTGTTGTGAGGAAACGCTTTTTTAATGAAACCCTACAAGCTGCAGCTAGTTCAGGCCATAACGGCAGATGACAAGAGAAAGCGCAAACAATCCTGTGTTGATATGCAAGAGAAACTTGAAGAAGACGAGTGCAAGGAACATTTTGTTTCCAGTGATGAGGCCACATTTCATACGAATGGCAAAGTCAATAAGTATAATGTTCACATTTGGCACAAATAAAATCCCCATGCCACAGTTGAGCACGTGAGGCACTCACTGAAAGTGAATGTGTTCTGCGCCATTTCCAAGAACCATTTTCATGGCCCGTTTTTCTTTGATGGAAATGTGACTGGCCATGTTTATCTTCAAATGCTTCAGAACTGGCTAATGGATGAGCTCATTGCAAATGAACAAAAAGACTTCATTTTTCAACAGGACAGGGCTCCACCTCACTGGAAGCTCAATGGCAATCTGTGAGGAAGATGGATCGGGCGTGCTGGTGATGAAGACAATGTGCTGTTAAAATGGCCGCCACATTCACCTGACCTGACACCTTCCGATTATTTTCTCTTAGGCTATGTGAAGGGACTGGTCTATGTCCCCCCTCTTCCTGCAAACCTAGAGGAACTCAAGCACAGAATCACTACCGCACTGGAGACTGTTACCAAAGGCATGCTGTAGTGTGTTTGGGAGGAGCTGGACTACCGACTTGACATGTGCCGTGTCTCAGGCGGTGCACATATTGAACATTTGTGAAATCATTCATGGAATCCACATACTTTTGATTTTCTTATTCAAATTTGGAGGAATAAATCTTATGTTGGTTAACATTAAGCCTGTTTAAGTTTTATTTGCCTTGACTATGTAGTTTCTGTGATATTTACTTCTCAAATGATATCGATTTTTTTTAAACACCCTGTATTTGACTTTGTTGTAGGTTGTATGCTCCTACACCGGGCGAGGCGGCCATCCCCCTCACGCCCTAATGTGATTCCTTCTTGTTGTTTTTTATATTTTAGTATAGCCTAATACTAGGCTAGGATTTTAATTATGGTGACTTATTCCCTTGAAGGCAGTCACCAAATGGGCAATAAAAAATAAAAACTGGGAACCTCATATGCGCAGTTTTAGGGTTTCCGGTACCCCCGCCAGGGACATTTTGTTCCCTGCCCTTCAGCACTTGGGGGTGCTGCTAGGATTATTATTGCCTTACTTATATACCAATTGTTTTTTTTTGTTGAATTGGAATCTCCCCATCCACTGGTTTGCATTATCCCTGACGCCATGGTTGGCGTGAGCTAGACGAATGTCAATATAATCTGCTGCTGGGTTCCAGGACATGTGGAGAATGAGGCGCTAAAGAGTCCGCAAGGACTAGTCGACCAGATCACCGTTTCGCTCTTCCTCACACTGACTACATGGTATAAATCATTTCAGACCTCCATGCTGCCTGGCAAAGAAGATGGGGGATGCTGGAGGGGAACTTAAAGTTGCGTGCCATTGACCTACCGTACCCCTAATGCCGTGATAGCTTCAGATAGTCCTCGAATTTGGTACACTCGCGGGACGCACCTCCATTTGATTGGAGCGCTCCCATACTGAGCATGGGATGCAGGTCTTTCCCCGAAGCCGAGGGTGCTTCCTTCTTGCTTTTGTTTGTTTTTTTTTCATTTTTTGTGAATTTTAAAGTAGTCTAGTACTAGACTGAAATGGTAATTACGGCAACTTGTACCCTTCGTAGTAGTCGCCAGATGGTCACTTTAAAAAAAAATAATTCCAGGGGAAAGGTACCCCCCTCCCCACCTTCATTCTGCATAATGAAATTGAACCTCAATAATTGCTGAGTTCTGGTTTCTAGGTATGCTACTCTAATTAACATGGCAGCCCTACTTGCACCGCCTTAATGCTTACTGTTTAAAAACAATGTATATTTTGAAGGTTTTGTCTCTCACCTTATGGGGACACTGATAGATGTAAAAACAAAAGAACAAACAAACCACCCCTTAAGGGGCATGGCGATTTGCTCTCCTGGCCGCCGTGCTGACGGGACTCAGCGCCCCGTCTGGCCCCAGTTAGCATCCTTTTTCTCCTTCTGCTAACCCCCACTTTGTCTTCTGTACCAATTCTCTTTCACCCTGCATTGTCCTTCCATCTACATTTGTTTTTCCCCATAAGGAGCGTGGCGATTTGCCTTCCTGGCCGCCGTGCGTGCGGGACTCAGCGCCCTGTCCGGCCCCAGCTTAGCCTCTTATCCTTCTTTCAGACAGCCTGTATTTCTCCCCTACTTCCTCACTTCCCCTACAACCTCTCCCACAACTTTCTCTGATCGGCCTTTATTTTCTCAGGGTAGATGCTGACCTTTTTAGCCAACTATCCCGGATCGGGGCTCAGGGGTGGGAGGGACAATGTTCCCTAACCCCTGAGCTCCGGTTCGGGATGGTGGGTTTTTAACAACCTGCTTCAGCCCCACCCATAGCTTCCTCACATCCCCTTTCCTTCTCCCCGTAAGGGGCGTGGCGATTTGCCATCCTGGCCGCCGTACTGACGGGACTCAGCACCCCGTCCGATCCCAGCTTAGCCTCTTCTTCTTTCTTCAAAACACTTGTTTCCTCGCTTTTCATTCAACCTCTCCCACAACTTTCTCTGGTCAGCCTCTAATTCAACAGGGTAGATGCTGACCTTCCTCTCAGCCAACCGTCCCGCATCGGGGCTGAGGGGGGAGGGTACAATGTTCCCTAACCCCTGAGCTCCGGTCTGGGGTGGCTGTTTTTTAACAACCTGCTTCATCCCCACCCATACCTTCCTCACATCCCTTTTCCTCTCCTCTTCACATTCTATCAATTTTACGCTGTGTTCAAGGTGGAGCCGCCATGCCCATGGACTGCCAGGCCACCAGGCGGGAGGGATGGTCCGAAAAGGCGACGCCTGGCTCTGCCAGGCCTGTAAGCACCTCTTGCAGTGCGGGCAACTGCAAGAGGTGATGAGCTATTGCGTCCCGTAGCACAAATAGGGTCACCATGCCCAATGATGAAAATAAAAAAAACCCAACCCCCAACTTCCCCAAGAACATCAACGGAGCCGCCCTCGGGCAGCTCCACCGAAAAAATGGAGGTCCCCCCCCTTGTGCTTGCGCAGGGGACCCTCCATACTTCTTTAACCGGAGAGGAGGCTTACTCCTCTCCTACGCCTACGGGTGTAGGGGACTCCCCCTCACCCCCTTCTCTGGAGGTGCTTTCGGGCACCTCCCTATTTCCAGCGGCAGTCCCTCCTTTGCTTTCTAAGGGGACTGCCAAGAAAGGCAGCCCATTGCCGACCGCCCCTCGTGTAAGCGGGGGTTTCGGGGCTGCATGCGCAATATATAGCCTTTACGGCTACTTAGCCTCTGCACCCTAATTGTTGGCGCATTACCTGCTCGTGGTGCTCCTGCTTATACAGAAATTGTGTCCAACGACCGAGTGCCTGGCGGTATAACCTGGCTGGGCAGGTGGAGCTCATAGTCTTGGTTGACATTCCACCTAGGAGAGGGACAACTCTGACTACAAACCCGGGCAGATGTCGCTCGTTAGCCATGGTAGGCACCCTGTAGAGAGCGCGGCGATTTGCCTTCTTGGCCGCGGTGGTGACGGGCATCAGCGCCCCGTCCGGCCCCAGCCTAGCCACTTCTTTCCTTTCTACTAACAACCCTTTAGCCTTATCTGGCAATTTCTTTCCCAACTCTACTACTCCCTCTCTTCAAAGTCTTTGTTCCGATGGGATTGGACTTCTCTACTCGCGTAAGTGGCCCCGCGCCCGCGCCTACACGCCGACTGCGTCGTTTAGAACCGGTCCGTTGTCTGCGCCAATGGGCATTCGCGGGGTTAATGGAAACCAAGCAATAGGCCTTTCTCTAGAGTCTCCGGTCCGCTTGTTTAGTGGATCTGGCAAGACGGTACTTTCGCGGGCGGTAGACTCCTGTTCATGTTCGAACAAATTCTTTAACAAATCCCTCTTAAAAAACCCCAATGAAACCAGCAAAGAATGTCTTAAGCTGCGCATCCCCTCCTCTTTCCCCACCCCCCTTACTTCCCAGTCTATCGAAGAAAATGGATACAAACCTACTAGCTCGAGGAAAGAAAAGAACACAAGACGTGGATAAAACTGGTGGGAGAACTTTAACCACAAGATCGCCCCCCAAAACAACTGCACGGATAGAAGAAAATTGCATAGAAACGAGCAAAGTCTCAGGAAATCAAAATTCACCACCGCAAAAACGAACAAAGTCGGTAAGAAATCCGCCGGAAGTTTCAAACTCACAGCAAGCAGCAGGTCCAGGACGATCCACCAAAACGTTACCTGAACTGCTCTCACTGCAGGTACTCCCAGGACAATTTGTTGATCGATCTTTCAGAAGATTTTACCTAATAAAACCAGAAAGCCAACAAACAAACCTAATGAAGACATGCATGGTCAAACAGAGTAAAGATTTCCAAAAACTATTTCAACTTCCCAGATCACAATTTCCACCTCTCTTGCCTCAATCAGATGTTAGCATACTAGTCGAAGTTACAACAAAAGAGCAAGCCGAAAAAACCTTATTATTAAAAGAACTGGCAGGAGATAAGTTAATAGTAACAGCACATCCCTCCTTTAACATGCGTAAAGGCGTAATAATAGAACCAGACTTCGCCCAATACTCAGAAGCGGAATTAATTGAAGAATTAAGCGAGTACTCTCACTCGAGTACACAGAGTACATAAAACTATAAACAACAGCAAGATACCAACGAACACTTACTTCGTATCATTTGACCTAGATATCCTACCAAAATATATATATTTAGGATGGCGCCGCTTCACGGTTAAAAAATTTAAACCTAGCCCCAGAAGATGCTACTACTGCCAAACTTTTGGGCACTCTACAAACACCTGTCGTCGCAGGATTCAGGGCTTTGCGTCAACTGCGCAAGTGCACTACACCCTGAACAAATCGAAAATTGCCCAACGAAATGTGTAAACTGTGGAGAGCCCCACCCAGCATCAAGCAAAAAATGTAATGTCTACAAATTCAAAGAAGAAGTAGCATCCATACGTGAAAAAGAAATCAGTGCCAGAGAAAAGGCACAGACTTCTATAAGAACCCGAGGAAACTCTTATGCCTCTGTAGTTGAAATGAGCAGAGTGACCAGACCCCCATACCACGGGGTTAAAGCAAGAACTCAACCGCCCCTTCCCGAGGAGCCTGCACCACAGGCCCCGAATATTGAACTCTCCTACCCCACGCATATGGTCGACAATCGACCATCTCCCTCGCCCCCCCAAAAGCAGTTGCCGCATCGCGAGGCACCTGCACCCGATACCTCGATGCTAAACCCCATCCCTAGCAGAGAGGTAAACCTAAAATCGCAACCACAGCAAATCCCTAAGCACATCGACCCCCACCCCGAACAAATGGACACTCAGGTTAAACCAGAGATCGTCTGCCCACAACCTCGGTCACCCCGTGACAGTGTTTTGCCACCACCAATCAAAATGCCTACCACTGACACCATCTACGAAGAGAAGGTAGAAGAGGAAAAAGAGACCCAAGACCCACGTGGAACAGACCTCGTCCCCACCAAACAAATTGAAGCTCGAACCATATCTCCAACGAGCCACCTCCCTCACCCACCAACAGAAGCAAAAAAAAAGATAATCCGTGCTCCTATTATGGACGGAACACCAACACTGCCTCTAACAGTAGATACCCAAGACACAAACAAGAAAAAAGGTGACAAAGAAGAACCTAAACCTCAAAGACCAGTCCTCACCAGACTCCAGTGGCCACAGGGCCCTAATAAACCAATGGGCACCACGACCTCCGCAAAAACCAAATTGCTCACTTCTCGAACCAAACCAAAAGAATAATGAAAATAATCCAGTGGAATATCCGCGGAATCAGAGCCAACTGGGAAGAATTAAGACTTCTTGTAGCGGACGAGACCCCCCGCCTGCGTCTGTCTCCAGGAAACCATGTTGGGAATACATCCACCACGAAAGCTACCCAATTACAGTTGCGTAACCACCTCAATACCAAATGATGGCAGCACATCCGGCGGCTGTGCCATATACATCCATCAAAATGTCCCCACATTACCCATCAGATTAAATTCACCTTTGGAAACAATTGCCGTGACCATGTATATCAAGAAACGATACACGATCGCAAATGTCTACCTCCCACCCACAGGGCCCCTTCCAGTCACCGCCTTACGAGACTTGATCTTGCAACTACCAACTCCATTCATTCTAATGGGGGACTTTAACAGTCGTCATATTGAGTGGGGCGACAGAATATGCAACGCCAGAGGAAACGAGCAATCAAAGCTAATAGAAAACCAGCAACTTGGAATCATCAACCAGGGCGAAGGTACTAGATTTAACATACAAACAGGTACCCTATCAGCATTAGATCTAGCCCTCTGCTCACCCGACATCACAGCGGACTTTGAATGGAGAATCTTGGATGATCTAAAAGGAAGCGACCATTACCCGATCACCCTCTCCTCAGACGAGGGTTTACCCACCTCGGGTATACCACGATGGAGACTGGACCAAGCAAACTGGCTAAAATTCAACAAAATCACTGATATCCAAGTTGATGACATCCTGGAGACGGAGGAAGCGCTGGAAATCTTTACATCCATTATATATCAAGCAGGTAAAACATCCATTGCAACCAGCTCAGGACAACCCAGTCAGAGATCTACCCCATGGTGGAGCCCAGAATGTTCTGCCGCACTGAAAGAAGAAAGGAAAGCCTACCGAACATACAAACGATGGCCAAATCCGATGACTAAAATGGGATCTAATAAAAAGAGAGCTAAATATAGATACATACTTAAACAAAGCCGCCGGAAATCATGGAGAGCTTATGTCTCCACGATAAACTCTAAAACCCCCATCCACCGCACATGGAGCAAAATCCGAGGGATGCTAGGTAAACCCAGCCGAGACCTTACCCCCGTACTTCGGATAAATGGAAACACTATCTTAAACTCAATCGATGTAGCAGACACGCTAGCGACTCACTTTGCCAAAATATCAAGTAGAGCGAACACAACCCCCGAGTTCGCCCAATACCCGTTGGAGAGGGAGTGCTCACCTCTAAACTTCGCATCAAAAGAGTACAAATCTTACAACGAAGAATTCAGCAAAAAAGAGTTCGATGCAGCTCTTGCATCATGTAGAGACACTGCTCCAGGCCCAGATAATATACCTTATGCAATGCTACACCACCTAGAGGAAGGGGGTAAACGCTTCCTCTTAGATATATTCAATAAAATATGGATGGAAAATGCCTTCCCAGACACCTGGAGAAGGGCTACAGTTCTAGCTTTCCGGAAACCAGGAAAAGACCCAACCAGTCCCCAAAACTACCGCCCAATCGCTCTAACCTCCTGCATATGTAAGCTCATGGAAAAAAATGGTGAATGTACGCTTAACATGGTTCCTTGAAACGAAATCCAGCATATCCCCATCGCAGTGCGGATTCCGAAAATTTCACTCGACCACGGATGCCCTTATCCGTCTGGATTCGGCGATATGCAACGCATTCGCCAGGAGACAGCACGTAGTAGCTGTTTTCTTCGACCTCAAAAAGGCATATGATACATCATGGCGTTATGCCATCTTAAAAGCCCTCCATAACCTCGGATTACGCGGACAACTACCAATTTTCATCCAAAATTTCCTAACCAACCGCACCTTCTCTGTAAGATTAGGTAGCGCGAAATCCAAATCATTTATACAAGAAGAAGGCGTTCCACAAGGCAGCGTCTTAAGCGTGCCCCTGTTTGCTATAGGAATTAATGATATCTCACAAAACCTCCATCAAGACATTAAAGCCAACCTTTATGTAGATGATTTTTCTCTATCTCCCTAGCAGGTTCCGAAATGGCAACAATAGAACGTCGCCTCCAGATCGCCATCAACAACATCACGAGATGGTCTACTACTCACGGCTACCAATTCTCAGCTGAGAAGACCAAAGTGGTCCACTTCTGCCGTCGTAGAAGATGTATTAGGGAACCTGACCTATACCTATACCAAAAGAGGATTGCAGTCGTTGAAAGCTATAAATTCCTAGGACTAACATTTGACAGAAGGTTGACATGGGAACCACATATAAGAAGCATTAAAAACTCTTGTAAGAAAGAAATGAACGTCCTATGTACAGTATCACGCCACGACTGGGAAGCTGATCGCGAAACACTTCTGACTCTCTACCGCTCTTTAGTGCGACCCAAACTGGACTACGGATGCGAGATCTACTCCTCTACTTCCAAGAGGCGCCTTGCACTCATCAACACTGTGGCGAATGAATGTCTCCGCATGGCTACCGGAGCCTTCCGATCATCACCCATACCGAGCCTACAATGCGATACCGGGGAGACACCACTAGACCTCCGTAGGATGGAACTCTCTCTACGCCTCTTTAGCCGCATTCAGCGACTCCCAACATCGCCGACTTCGACCGCCATCATGAATGACCAAATGGAATTCCTTACTCACGCAGCAACACATATGGGTATACATATATACACCGACGGATCAAAATTCATAGACGGAACAGGATTTTCGGTGATATCAAATAACTACACATTCTCTGAAAAACTACCCCAAACATTATCAATCTTCAGTGCCGAGTGCTATGCCTTAAAACATGCAGTACATTGGGCATACAATAACCCAACATCAGATGAATTCACAATCTTCACCGACTCCTTCAGCAGCCTACAAACATTAGAACGAATGACAGACATCCATCCAATTCTGTTAGAAATAAGAAACTACGTATATAGAGCAGCATGCGAAAGAAAGAAAATTTCCTTTTGCTGGGTCCCAGCACACGTAGGGGTAGCTGGAAATGAGCAAGCTGATAGAGCGGCAAAAAATGCCGCCCTTCGTCAAATCAGGCCCAATGATATCCCAATACCATATGAGGACTACATCATTTCAATAAAGGCCGCCATTCGAGAAAACTGGATGGCCAGATGGGCCGATTTATACGGACAAAATAAGATGCGACAAATTTTCCAAAAGTTATCGCCATGGAAGCCTCGAGAACTTACCCGCCAGCAAGAGGTATCCGTATGCAGATTACGCATCGGACATTCACTACTCACACATGGATACCTAATGGAGAAAGGCTATCCCCCCTACTGTGAAGATTGCATTCTACCCCTCACAATTGCACATCTCATCGCGGAATGCCCAACCTATGGAGAACTCCGACGAAGATACATACCCATCGATGGTGGGGTACCCTCGATATCCTAAGATTTGCACTAACGGCTGAAAATATCCGCCCTGGCAGCGGAATCATCCGCTACCTCGAGGAGAAGAGACTATTAAAGAAGCTATAGATTGGTCTCCAGTACAAGATCTAAGTTTTAATGAATTTTAATTATTTTAACACATTATCATACCATTTATTCATCTAGTACTTAAATCATCCCTGCATAATCACAACCTCATGATATCAGACACAACTTTTATAACTCGTGTTTAAAACTTTTACTACAAAACAAATTACGGTGCAATCACCTCGCAGTGAGCACAAGGTCCTTATAAATAAACCATCCATCCATTCCTCGTGTAAGCAGCTCGGTAGGGCAAACCCCCTTAGGGGGGAGAGGGAAGCCAGGCCCCTTCGGTCGCTTCCCTCAAAAGACCTGCTGGCAAGAATATTAAACCTTGCCGGGGTCAAGGCGTGTGCCTCCCCACAAAAGACTCATGACGCTGCCAAGGGGACCTGCGATGTCCTGGGAGGGGATGGCCAACTGGAGGCCCCTCCTGTGACAGACATGGTCCTTGAGGAAAACCAGCCTCAGAAGGTAGGGCCTTCCATGGGGAGGAGTCCGGGCTCGGCGCCAAGCACCGAACCCGAATATGCCCCTATGCAAGGTCCTCCTCAAACGGCTGGGGATTCTGAGGCAGTACAAGGACGGGAGGGATCTCCTCCGGATGATGCCCCTGCGACCACCAGGACCTTCTCCATTTCGGAGAAGGACCTGGCTGAAGCTGGTACATCTGGACTAGGGGCTTCTACCGGCGGGGGTGAGAAGCGGGTTCATTCCCCACCCTCCTCTCCAAAAAAGAAAAAGACCAAAATGACAAAGAAGACTCGGGGCTCCTCTCCATCCGCGGGGGCTGCGGGGACGGATGGGTCTGCTGCCACTCTGGCAAGCGGCGACCAAGCCAAAATCGGCACATCTGGCCCCTCTGCATCCCCGGTTGCGGAGCCCCTGACTAAGACCAAAAGTGCACAGGGCGGAGCCTCGATGACATCGGGGCCCCTGATTCAGAGGTTACCTGGCGTTTTCGAGCCCGCTGGCTTCAAACGCTTCCTCGTTATTCGCTCCACTGATGGCACCATGTTGTCCAAGGGCAACATGACCATCAGAGGAGAGGATTAGCTAGTGCAATTGGTAGAGAGCCGAAGGTGACCCGTTTCTCGGACGGGAGCCTTCTGGCGAATCCCACCGAGCCGGCCAAGATAAGTGCTCTTCGGACACCATGGCACCCCGGTGAGTATGACGCCGCACTCTACCATGAACTTTGTGAAAGGAGTAGTTTATGCGAGGGAACTCGTTGACTACTCCATTGAGGACATCACCCTAGAGCTGGCAGACCATGAGGCTGTCAAGGTCGAACGTGTGATGAGAAAACAGGGAGGTGCCTCGAGACTCACCCCTACACTCTTCGTCACGTTCGACTGTGACAAGCTCCCTGAGTCGGTGCGTGCCGGTTGGTACCGTTACCGCGGAAAGGCATTCGTGCCACTGCCGTGGTGGTGCTATTACTGTCACCGCTTCGGCCATACGAATCGCTCATGTAGACGTGCAAAGTCGGGGTCACCTGAAGTCTGTGTAAATTGTTCCAAGATCGCACACGAAAAGTCCAAATCGTGTGTGGCCAAGTCTGTCAATTGCGGAGAGCCGCACCCCGCTTCTTCGAAGCAATGTGGTACAAATCTCCTTGAGAAAGAAGTCCTGGCCGTCCAAGCCCAGGATCGACTCTCATTCCGCGAGGCTAAGGACTTGGTCCTCGCGTGCCCGGCTCTGCGTGGGACGTCTTATGCCTCAATAGTTAGAAAGGCACCCTCTGCTCCTGGCTCATCCAGGCTAACGAGCATGGTTGTTTCCGCGCCCATTCGGAGCCCTTCTGCGGGCTCTACTCAACCCGGGTGCTCCCCTGGTAAAGCTGGCGGCAAAAAGGGTTCATACCCAGCCCCGGCTAAAACCAGGGCTCCCCCCTCTTCCCCCAGCGTGACCGTTTTCCGTAAGGCGAAACGGCCACGCGCCTCCACCGAGTCGTTAGACTCACAGGAGACAACACCCCTGAAGATGGTCGCTAGGCCAACTTCCGGGGCTCCTAAAGCTGTCCCCTGAAAGGAGCTTCGGCTCAATCCCCCACGCCCCGAGGTGGAGCAAGTGGCTCGGATACGGTGGTTCCTCGAAAAGAGGACCCCCCGCCTCCGAAGCCACAACGCCTGCCTAAGGTTTCGATGCGGAGGGAGGAAAAGACTCGCATGGCGAGCCCACCCTCCCCCAATAAGTCCTCGAAGGCGACAGCGCTTTCTCCGGCCAACAGCGCCTGGGGTTCTGCCCCCGGGAAGCGTACGGCCATTCCCGTGAGGGTCTTCAGTTCGAGGAGGCCCCCCGCGTCTCCTCCGAACTAGGCCTGGAGAGCATATTCCTTCAATACAATTGCCGTGGACTCCGGGCCAACTGGGAGAAGCTGCGGAGGCTCGTCTCGTCCAGCTCCCCGTTAGCTATCTTTTTGCAGGAGACCATGCTAGGCGCGTGCCCCCTGTCCGCCTTCCCGGGGTATAAGGGTCTTGCGACCCCACCACCGCGGGATGGCCGGGCTGGGGGATGCGCGGTTTACACCCGGCATGATGTCTCCGTTCTTCCTTTCTCTTTAGATACCTCCTTTCAGGCAGTGGCTGTGCATAGGAGGTATACTCTGATTTCTGCGTACATTCCACCGTCATCTGAATTGGACGCGGGGGACTTCCGCTGCGTCGTGGCCCTATGTCTTGCTTGGAGATCTGAACGGCAGACATCCTCTCTGGGGAGATTACTCCATAAATCCCAGGGGACAAGTCCTTGCCGATCTAATCGAAGAGCTTGAGATGGGTGTCCTAAACGTGGATGAGTTTACGCATCACTGTCCGAGAACCGCTTCATTTTCTTGCCCTGACCTATCTTTGTGCTCCTCGGATGCACAGCCTGATTTTGATTGGGGGGTGGTCGATGACCTCCATGGTAGTGATCACTTTCCCATTCAAATATCATTTTTAGGGCAACTGCCGCCTGAGAGACCACCTCGGTGGTGCTTGGCGCGGGCGCGGTGGCCTGCAATTCAGGAAATGACTGAATTCTCTATCTCAGTCGAGGAGTTTAGGTCGGTAGATGAGGCCGTTGAGTTCTTCTCCGGCAACCTTATCGCCGTGGGCCTGACTACTATTCCTAGGACGTCTGGCCGTTTTGCACGCCAACCACTCCCATGGTAGTCGGCCGAGTGTGAGACGGCCCTCAAACAGAAGCGTTATGCCTACATGCGCTATAAGCGTCGCCCGAACGATTTCACTGTCGCTGAATTTCGTCGGGCTAGGGCTAGGTTCCGGTATATTTCGAAGCACGCCCGCCGCTCTTCTTGGCGGGCATATTTGTCTTGACTTAACGGGAAAACCCCTTTAGCTAAGGTGTGGAAGCTAGTCAAAAGGATTCGGGGCAAGTTCTCGCAGGACCCCCCTCCCGTTCTCCTGGAGAATGGGATCGCAATCTCGGACCCCGCGTCCGTGGCGGAATTCTTAGCGACCGCTTTTTTCGCATTCTCTAGCCGGGATGCTGCTCCGCCAGCATTCAATGCACGTCGTCATGCCGCGGAAGGCCGCTGGCTGGACTTTACCTCCAGAGGCGGAGAACCCTTCAACGACAAGTTTGCCGTGAGTGAGTTGCGCTCCGCTCTCGCTTCGTCCGCGGACACCGCCCATGGTCCGGACGATGTCCCGTACGCCATGCTTCGACACCTGGGTGAGCGAGGCATGACCTTTCTGTTAGATTTGTTCAACAGGATCTGGGTGGAAGGTCTTCTCCCAGATTCCTGGCGAATCGCTACTGTGCTCGCCTTTTGCAAACCGGGAAGAGATCATTCTACTCCGACCGGTTTCCGCCCAATCTCAATAACCTCTTGCGTGTGCAAGTTGATGGAGAAATTGGTAAATGTTAGATTAGCCTCCCTGGACTGCGGAGGCCATCTGTCTTCCGCACAGTGTGGCTTCCGCAAGTTCCACTCCACGTCGGATGGTCTGCTCCGACTGGAAAATACCGTCTGCAAGGCTTTCTTTCGTAGACAGCACTACGCCACGGTCTTTTTCGATCTGGAGAAGGCCTATGATACCGCATGGTGATACGCTATCATGGAGACTCTCCACACGATGGGGGCGAGGGGACGCCTTCCAATGTTTATATCTGAACTTTTGCGAGATCGTTGATTCCGCGTACGGGTGGGGGGGGGGAAGGCTCTCCGGCCCAAAGGAGCAGGAAGAGGGTGTCCCGCAGGAAAGTGTCCTCAGTGTCACACTCTTTGCCCTGAGCATCAACGGCATCACCTCGGTGCTGCCGGAAGATGTTCTCGCTACGCTCTACGTGGACGACCTTTCGATCTCTTTTGGCGCGGCCCAGATGCCAACTCTGGAGCGTCGACTCCAACACGTTTCGGTTTTCTTTGGCCAAGACTAAGGTGGTGCGCTTCTGCCACCATCCACGGCTTCACCGCGATATATATTTGTTTCTTGATGGGGTGCGCCTGGTTGTGGAGGAATCGCACCGTTTCCTTGGTCTTGCATTCGACCGAAGCCTCACCTGGGAGGCTCATATTCGCAGCCTTAGGGTCTCCTGTACCCGCGCCATGGACATTCTCCGTTCCGTGACGTTCAGCGCTTGGGGCACTGATAGGGCTACTGCCCTACTTTTTTATCGATCCTTTGTTCGTTCGAAGCTCGACTACGCATGCGAGTTTTATGCATCCGCAGCCGAGCGTTTATTGCGGAAGGTGGATTCGATCCACCACACCGGCCTTCGCCTTGCGACCGGTGCCTTCCGCACCTTCCCCATTGAGAGCTTGTTGGTCGATGCTGGGGAGATGCCACTCGCTCTGCGCCGCGTGCAGTGCATCACTCGCCTGTACGCGCGAGCCCGGTGCCTCCCTCAGTCGTCAACAGCTCTCACTGCATCCGCAGCTGATCTTGATGGTGCCTATGCCGTCGAGAGACGCCAGTCATACCCTAAGCCCTTTGGGTTTAGGGCCAGGGAACTCCTTCGAGAGGTAGATATAGCTCTCGGGCCGGTGGCGCCCCTGGTTCTGCCCAGGACGCCACCCTGGAGGGTACCACATTTGGCTATTTGTCGCCACGCCTCTGCTCACAAAGCTTGTACGGTGCCGGGAGTATTGCGTTCGACCTTTTTGGAGCACACATCGTGTCACGCTGGAACCGTGCCAGTGTATACGAATGGCTCCAACTCCGAAGATGGGGTCGGCTTCCACGCCGTATCCCGTCTGTTTGAGGTCAGCGGGGCTCTACCAGGCGCTGCGTCTGTCTTCACGGCCGAGCTGGTGGCAATACACCACTCGGTACGGGAGATTACGCGACGTGCCCGGTTCGGAGACCGGATTGTGATCTATAGCGACTCACAAGGCTCCCTGGGTGCTCTCGGGGCATTGGAATCTCCGCATCCCCTGGTTCGCGATATCCGTGAAGCCACGGTTTTGGCGAGCCGGGCAGATGTCGAGATTATCTTCTGCTGGGTTCCTGGACATGTAGGAATTGCGGGGAATGAGGGCGCCAAAGAGTCAGCGAGGGCTCTGCGCATGACCAGCGTTTCGCTCTTCCTCACTCTGACTACATGGCAGGAATACGGGCACCTCTTCGGACTGCTTGGCAAAGATAATGGGAGACGGTCGAAGGGAACTTAAAGTTGCGTGCCATTGCGCCGCGACTGTTCCCATGGACCTATCCTTCAGTGTCGCAACGGCTGCAGGTCGCTTTCTCTCGTCTCCGAATCGGACAGTCTCGGTAGCTCGGTTTTGGATCCGAGGACTTCGTCACCTAGAGACTGACGTATACTACCTCGATTTTTCTCAGAGTTCCTCATTTATACCTCGCACCCCCACTGGGGGAGTGGTAAGGGGGAGAGGGGCTTGAGGACGGCCCCAGGAGAGTTCTTTTTCCAAACGGTCTTTCCCACGAAGTCAAACATCGGCTCCTCATTAGCCTTCGAGATTGGGAGAAACACGTCTCCAATTTCTTATTTGACGTGAAACTGGATCTCACTCTCCTGGGGGAGATCTTACATTTTGACCTTTAGGGTCTTTCATGGCAGGTGCCACGTTGTGGTTACGCTTTTGACTCGCCGATGCCTGGGGCGGATGTCCTTGCGGTAACCGCCTTGGGACTGCATCACGAGTGAACGGGGGGGGGGGGGGGAGTGACCATTCCCCTACACACCTCCCACCGAAGAACTTAATGGAGAGCGGGGGATGCTCCCGGGAACTCAAAACACCTTACTCAACCTAGTCGAGCTTAGCAAAGTTGTATTTCTTTGAGCCCTCTCTTACATTAAGTTTCCTTACACATGAGCGCCCACGCGCGCGTTTACACAGGCAATGTGTCGAGCTAGACCTACTCGCAATACAATTTTACATAGAAAATTAAAAAACCTTAATTCATCAATTACCCACAAAAAAAAACAACAAAACAAGCTACTTCCTTACCTTTCTAAGTTTTTGAGAACTTGAATCCTACCGATAAATATTAACACGAACAACAAATGAAAACATGGTTTCACCCTCATTAGGTACTGAAATAACCCTCAATGGTTTTTCGTCTCCACCTATAGGGCAGCTGTACATTATCGGCTCCTTTGATGTAGCTGATCCTAAAATGGTGCTCTGTGACCATTATTCTACCGCGCCTGAGTCGGCCGTTCTGGTTATTGAGTCTACCCAAGTATGGTACTAAATGGTAGCGGTATTTCAACCTACTCGAATTACCCTTCTTATGGTACTTGACTACCTTTAAACTGACCATTATGGCTAGAGCGGTCTGTTGTAGCGGGGCATAATTGATGGGAGCGTAGGTCCCATAGCTCTCCTTTAACCAGGTACACGGGAAGATCGTGTCTGGGTTCGATCTTTGGGGATCGAGAAAATTTTTCCCTGCGAGGTCGTTAATGGGCTTGCGCTCACTACAACTTGGCGATTTAGCGTTAACTCCGTGGACGTTCCGTTCGAGGAGGAGACTACTAGGGGTAGGGGATACTCATCCGCGTCTACCATTTGATTAGTCTTACCTGGGTGTATCGCAATAGCACCTCTTTCCTCCTTCCTTGTCAACTTATTTGACTCACTTCTCTTAGTATGTAGTTTCTCAGGTACACCTGCTCGTACCTCTACTCTACCTTCAACTTCTTCCCTGATAACCCTATTTGGCTGGGTTCTCCTCGTAGGTTCTTCCTTTGGTACTCCTGCGAGTACCTCTTCCCTACTTTCTACCTCTTCCATCGTTACCACAATTGGCTGGGTTTCCCTCGATGGTCCTTTCTTAGGTCCAGGCCGGGCTCCAACTTCCTCGGCCTCTATGAGATTCTCGATAAGTGCTCTTTCGAGTGCGAGCAATCTTTAATTTTCTTCTCTCTTTACTCTTTCAGCTTGAGCAAGTTCTTTTTTCCTCTGTATTCTACTTTCATCTATTTCTTTTTTAATCTTTATTCTCCTCTCTTTAGACTCTTTTACCCTCTTCATTCTCCTTTCCTCGGCTTCTTTTTCTGCTTTCGCTATTTCGTTTTCCCGTCGAGTTCTTCTTTCTTCATCTTCCAGCTTTATCTTTAGTCTTCTTTCCTCATCTTCCCTTTCTATCCTTATTCCGAATTCTTTTGCTTCTCTTTTCAACAGTATTATTCTTTCGTTTGTACTAATTCCGCTTGAGAATCTTCTTTCCTCTATTTCTATTTCCAGCTGTATTCGGGATTCTTCACTTTTCCGGTTCATCCGTATTTCTATATTTTCCCTTTTTCTATCAAACTCTATTATTTCTTCTTCTTCTTCTTCTCTTTGTATTCTCAATTCTTCAAGGATGTAGGCATCCATATCATCGCCTTCAAATCCCAGAATTTGGGCTTGTAGGTAAAATCTTTTGACCGGATCCATTTTGTGTTGGTCCGTCGAATTTTCCTTACTGTACTCTCAGGTAATTATGCCACCACTCACCAGGTAGCGCTCAGCATAACTTACCCTTAATCCCACTACTATGCTGATTGAAATATCACTCCCGACAATAAATTTACCACTTGGCCTACCAATTACCTTTAGATTGTTACCACCCCTAACTCTACCAATTTTCCTCTCGTCAATTATTCTCTTACTCCTGATATGATGGGGGCGATGGGGAATATCGCGCAACTCATAGCCTATGTTCCCTAAATGTTGGCACACCACCTTCACGTGGTGCCCCTGTTTTTTAACTGAGCGTGTGCCCAACGTCCGAACACCAGGCGGGATATCCTGGTTTGGGTATCTAAGGGTACCCACCAACCTTTTGGGGCAGTTGTGTGTATGGACACCAGCACACTTCTGGCCCATATGGTTGTCTTTGCTGTGGCCCTGCAGTTAGTGAATGGCATCACAAGGGCTAGGTGACCTCACACCAACATAAAAGGTGGGGAGGGGAACCCCATGAGGCGGTTTGATGACCAAACACTGGCATCACTCCGGCATCCCCAAATAACCTTGTGGGGCGATTGTGTGTCTGAACCCCAGCGCACTTTCGGCCCACTTGGTCCTAGTCAGTATGTGTACTCTGTACGAGTCGACGGATGTACCCACTGGGGGGCATCGTCCGCAGGACCGTGCCACGGAGGTAGGTTTGGTTGCCTGGGTCGTTGTTTTGCTTTCGGGAGGTCTTTGCACCGCAGTCCAGTAAAACTCCGTTATGCGGCTCCGCTGTTTTTGAAACAACAGTGGGAGTCGGGGGGCGGGCTACCCTGTCTGGACTGTATGGGCGCTCTCCGGACTCACGATGGCGATTTGGTACATGCCCTCGGCTCCAGAGACACCACTTATAAAAATAAATATCATATGGGTAAACTTGCAAAAAACTCATCCCAGAGACCGCCGGCCTCTGGTCACCGTGAAAAAAGCAGAGATCTTCGTCGCTTGGATCCTTTTGGATCAGAAGTAGACGAAGAACTGGATTATGACCGCTTTATTGTACTCAAATCCAGCAACGAACGTTGTCCTCTTAGTAAAGCTGACATCTTTGATGTCTTTGACGACTTCGTAAACAAGTGTGGCGAACCTGCTCAAATGTGGCCGCGCAATGATGGCGCATTGATTGTCGAGGCCAAGTCTAATGAGCAGCAAAAGAGAATTCAATCTCTCGAAAAGTTAGCCTCAGTGAATGTATCATCCGCGTCTCACCCAACATTTAATACCTCCAAAGGTGTTATTCGATCGGGTGAACTCATTGAGTATGATATTGACAGGTTGGTGACAAAACTTGCCAATCAGAAAGTAACAAGTGCACATCGCATTTCTAGGTTTGTGAATGGCGCTAGGGTCCCTACCGCCACCATAATCCTAACTTTCAACAGATTGGAACCGCCCAAGTACGTCAAGGCTGGCTACCTTAACATCCCAGTCAAGCCTTACGTCGAAAACCCCCGGCGGTGCTTCCATTGCCAACGGTTTGGCCATGTAAGCAAGTTTTGTAAAAGCGAAAGGATATGTGTAAACTGCTCAGCAGAATTTCACGGAACACCCTGTTCCAAACAGCCGTGCTGCCCCAATTGTGGCGGAGACCACTCTGCCACATCACAGCAATGCACCTTCTTCCTCTACGAGAGAGAGGTCATTGCTGTTCGAAATAAAAACAGGGTGAGCTATAAAGAGGCTAGACGAAGAGTTAGAGAGACTTACGTTCAGCCTGGCGTGAGCTTCGCGGATGCTCTGCGCACCGCCACGCCAAAGAAGGGAAGAAGCCAGAGACCATCTACAGGCTCTCCTGAACAAACAAGAAGTCCTCCACAACCGAAACCCAGGTCTCCGCGCAGAGATGTGCCTCAACAGGTAAGGGGTTCTCCACACCCTAAACCCGCATCTCCACGCACACCTGAAAAGGTTAAGAGCCCCCCTCGACCGAAACCACGATCAATCGGTAGAGAAAACTCTTCACCAAAATCTAGCCCAGCTTCTGATGGCACAAAGAAGAGGAACCTTCCATCCTCTCCCGATTCACCAAGAGTGGCAAAACACTTTGCCACCGCCCCACAAGACGTGGATGTGAATCGGATTGGGCCGCAGGTGGTGTCTATTCCAGCTCTGGACATCCATCCTGCCCCAAAAGAACAGAGAACTACAGCCCCAAAGCGAGTAGTCAGCAACCCACCCCTTGCTGATACTGCTTTGGAACTCCTTCGAGCCCTAAGTGAGAAGGAATCAACCTGTACCCCATCACAGGAAACAGCTGTAGTAGAGGCTGCCCCCTTATCCAAGGAGGAGCCAAACCAACCATCAGATTCCAAGAATCCTTCGCCAGCCGAACAATCGCTGCCACCATCACCAGCCAAGTCGATGTCATCGGCTCACGAAATGACTGATGGAGATGCTCCCACATCTGCTTCTCCAGTCAAGACAGTCATTTCGTATAGCCAGCTAACAAAATTGCCACGCTTAAAAGAAAAGCCGAGAGCTAAATTAACGCTCCCGATGCCTCCAGAGTCATACCCAAAACCGGTAATTGGTATGACCAAAACTACCCCTACGGGTAGTATAAAACCAAAACCTCCTACCCCTAAGGGTAGGATGATTGTCTTAAAGAGGTAAGGATGTATCCAATAATTCATTGGAACATCCAAGGTCTCTTCCCCAAGTGGGAAGAACTCAAGCTCCTGTTTAAAGACTACAATCCTGATTGTATAGCTTTACAGGAAACTTGCTTGGGTACTCGTAGTGTACCCAATATTCCTGGTTTTGTGGGATACTATAAGAACCCTATAGAACCAATCCATGGTTCTGCTGTGCTCATCAACAGCAGGGTTCCCCACAACCAGATCGACCTTGCGACAGACCTGCAGGCGGTCGCTGTCCGCCTGTTCTCCCATCGCCACTATACGGTCTGCTCGCTTTACCTCCCTCCTAGTGAGGAAAAAGACACAGCCTCTCTAGCTAGAAAACTAGTAGAGGTAATTAAACAGCTCCCTCCCCCCTTTCTATTGATTGGGGATTTTAATGCTCGACACCCCCTTTGGGGGGACCATGATAAGAACCCTAGGGGAAACATGATTGAGAAATTTCTGGGCGAAAATGATGTCTGCCTTCTAAACGATGGCAGTCATACATCATTTCACATCCAGACGAGCAGCTCTACATGCGTGGACTTGTCCCTCTGTTCACCAAGCTGTAGAGCTGATTTTGACTGGGCAGTGGATCCTGACTTGCGAGGCAGCGATCACTTCCCCATTATTATAGCGCCATGTACAGGTGGCCCCCCTCCACCACCTAGTAAAAAATGGAATGCAAAAAAAGCAAACTGGCCTAAATTCAGGCACCTCTCGAGCCATGACGGGTCCTTCCCTCATGAAGATATTGACGTGGCTATCGATGACCTCCTAGTCCACGTCAATAAAGCGGCTAACTCCTCCATCCCGCTCTCCGGCTCAGCCGCTCGCGGACCACAAGTTCCCTGGTGGTCGGCTGAATGCTCGAGAGCCGTGACTGAATGTAAAATGGCTTGCCGACGTTACCATCGCTCCCCTACGATGGTAAATAAAATTGCTCGTAACAGAGCAAGGGCAGCACGGCGACGCATCCTTCGACAGGCTCGAAAGACCTCGTTGGAAGGTTACATCGCGTCCATAAGTTGGCAAACGCCTATAGACAAAGTGTGGAAAAGGGTCAAAAAGCTATTGGGCAAATCCAATGGCTTTACAGCTCCCAACATTGTCCAAGCTGGAGAATTGTTGGGGGACTTGTCCCATATTTCCAATGTCTTGGCCAGATCATTTGCTAGCATCTCAAGCCCAGATAATTATGAGATGCAATTCCAGTGCTTTAGGCTACAACAGGAGCAGCAACCGCTCAACTTTATGGAGCCTAACATGGATAACGAGTCTTACAACCGACTCTTCTCTATCCATGAGCTCCATAATGCACTGAAGCACTGTAGATCCACTGCCCCCGGATCGGATGGCATTTCCTATAATATGATTAGGAATATGCATCCATCCCTTCTCTCTCATTTACTGGACATTTACAACTGGATTTGGATCAAGGGCCGCTTCCCTTCCATGTGGAGAGAGGCCATAGTCCTTCCATTCCGCAAACCAGGAAAGGACGGGACGGAGCCTACCCATTACCGCCCCATTGCTCTTACAAGTTGTCCATGTAAAGTGTTTGAGAGAATGGTCAATTTCAGACTCGTCTGGTTTTTGGAGACTCAAAATCTCATATCTCCTTCTCAATCAGGGTTCAGGAAAAAGCAGAGTACGACAGACCTGCTTGTCCGAATGGAGTCACTCGTAAGAGATGCTTTTTCAAAGAAACAGCACGCCATCGCTGTCTTCTTTGATATTGAGAAAGCATACGATACCACCTGGAGGCGTGGTATCCTTAAACAACTCCATGATTGGGGCCTGCGGGGTTACCTCCCCAGGTTTGTCGAGCAATTTCTGATGCGACGCACACTACGCGTAAGGGTTGGAGGCACCTTATCGGAGCCCGTGGACCAAGTTGAGGGTGTGCCACAGGGAAGTGTCCTCAGTGTCACCTGCTTCTCTGTGGCCATTAATAGCATTGTTAGAAATCTCCCTCCCGAGATTTCGTCGACGCTATATGTGGATGATCTGGCGCTCATTTGTTCTTCGCCCAGACTCCCATTTATCGTCCGTAAGCTACAGCGAGCTATAAGCACTGTAGCTGAAAATGCTTCCTCCAAGGGTTTCCGCTTTTCCGCAGTAAAGACCAAGGCTGTTCACTTTTATGGGCATAAGTTAGTGACATGGGACCCCCCCCATTTGTCGCTATATGGTGTGCCTATAGATTTTGAGCCCCACTTCAAATATCTGGGGGTCATATTTGATTCAAGGCTTTCTTTCCGGCACCATGTGGACGCCTTGAAAAGGTCTTGTTTAAAGAGAATGGACATAATGAAACTGTTGTCTCACACTTCTTGGGGAAGTGATCGACGTACTCTGTGGCTCCTGTATCTAGCATTGGTCCAATCAAAGCTAGACTATGGATCACAGGTGTACTCCTCTGCCTCGCCATCCATTCTCGAAAAACTAAACACTGTGCGTAACCAGGGTGTGCGCCTGGCTTCTGGAGCCTTTAAGTCCTCCCCAGTGTGGAGCCTCTACGCAGAGAACGGGGTTCTCCCCCTTCCCTATCACAGGCTCAAGTCTAATTTAAACTACCTCCTTAGACTTGAGCAACTACCGCAGACGCCAGTGTATGAGTGCATGTTCAATACACGGACAGTGGCCTCATACGATAGATCTCCATCTCTGGCTCGCCCCTTTGCTCTGCGTATGGCCGAGCACACTGCGCAACTAAGGGAGTTCTCAGTGATTCCCTTTACCATGCCAAAGACCCCCCCGTGGCTCATACCACCTGTAATGGTATGTAGGGAACTAGCTGATAGGCCCAAGGATCACCTGCCTGTAGTATTGAGAGCCATGTATGGCGACCACTCCTCTCAACATCGGCATAGCACTTTTGTGTTCACCGATGGGTCCAAGTCACCGGACAGAGTTGGAGCAGCTGCTGTCTTTCCATCTGAGATAGCATTGGTCCGCCTGCCAAACGCAGCTTCCGCATTCACAGCGGAACTCGTTGCTATTAAGGCGGCACTGACTATCATAGCTGGCAGGCCATCTGGTTCTCATACTATCTTTACAGACTCCCTTTGTTCGCTTCAAATGTTGGGTGATGTTGGTTCGAGCCATCCGTTGGTTTCCAAGATCCAGCGGTGGCTCCTACGACTATCGCCCATCCACGAGATATCCTTCTGCTGGGTGCCTAGTCACGTGGGCATCCCAGGCAATGAGAGGGCAGATGCTGCAGCCAAAGAAGCAGCATCACTGGGGACAGCTCCAGTGGCCCCAGTCCCACTCTGCGATGCCTATCCTCTGACCAATGAATACGTGGTCGGCCTATGGCAGAAGAGGTGGAGTGAGCTCCCTCCCACCAAGCTCCACTCCATAAAACCCTCCGTTGACCCATGGCCACGTACAACTAGACATCGTAAAATGGAGGTTGCGCTTGTCCGTCTGAGGATAGGCCATTGCCGGCTCACCCATGAGCATTTAATGAGTGGGCTGCCCCCACCCATGTGCATTCTGTGTGGGGTACAAATATCTGTCCTCCATATATTTGTAGAATGCCCATTACTAAGGAATCTCAGAAGGACGACTTTTCCCTTCATTACCAGAGAGATGGCCCCCCAGCAGGCTCTGCGGGGCATCTTTTCCGAGACCCATTGCTTCTTTGACGTGACTAGGATACTAACCTTCCTAAAAGAAAGCAATCTTTTAAACAAAATTTAAAATAGTTTTATATATTTATTGTTGATCTATTTATAGTTTATGTTTTTACATTTTGTTGAATTTTTTAATAGTCTATTTTTTGTTAAAAGATTTTAACTGACTTAATATTGCCTATTAAACTAATTTTGGTACCAAGGACATTTCTACTTTTTCATGTATTTTAATATGGCAATATTTTTAAAATAATAATTTTAAATTCACTGCCCATAAGTGAATTTGGCTGCGAGATAGCCCATCTGGGCTACGCAGCTTTTAAATTTTAAATGCACTATTCATTCATTCATTCCCGAGATTTCGTCGACGCTATATGTGGATGATCTGGCGCTCATTTGTTCTTCGCCCAGACTCCCATTTATCGTCCGTAAGCTACAGCGAGCTATAAGCACTGTAGCTGAAAATGCTTCCTCCAAGGGTTTCCGCTTTTCCGCAGTAAAGACCAAGGCTGTTCACTTTTATGGGCATAAGTTAGTGACATGGGACCCCCCCCATTTGTCGCTATATGGTGTGCCTATAGATTTTGAGCCCCACTTCAAATATCTGGGGGTCATATTTGATTCAAGGCTTTCTTTCCGGCACCATGTGGACGCCTTGAAAAGGTCTTGTTTAAAGAGAATGGACATAATGAAACTGTTGTCTCACACTTCTTGGGGAAGTGATCGACGTACTCTGTGGCTCCTGTATCTAGCATTGGTCCAATCAAAGCTAGACTATGGATCACAGGTGTACTCCTCTGCCTCGCCATCCATTCTCGAAAAACTAAACACTGTGCGTAACCAGGGTGTGCGCCTGGCTTCTGGAGCCTTTAAGTCCTCCCCAGTGTGGAGCCTCTACGTAGAGAACGGGGTTCTCCCCCTTCCCTATCACAGGCTCAAGTCTAATTTAAACTACCTCCTTAGACTTGAGCAACTACCGCAGACGCCAGTGTATGAGTGCATGTTCAATACACGGACAGTGGCCTCATACGATAGATCTCCATCTCTGGCTCGCCCCTTTGCTCTGCGTATGGCCGAGCACACTGCGCAACTAAGGGAGTTCTCAGTGATTCCCTTTACCATGCCAAAGACCCCCCCGTGGCTCATACCACCTGTAATGGTATGTAGGGAACTAGCTGATAGGCCCAAGGATCACCTGCCTGTAGTATTGAGAGCCATGTATGGCGACCACTCCTCTCAACATCGGCATAGCACTTTTGTGTTCACCGATGGGTCCAAGTCACCGGACAGAGTTGGAGCAGCTGCTGTCTTTCCATCTGAGACAGCATTGGTCCGCCTGCCAAACGCAGCTTCCGCATTCACAGCGGAACTCGTTGCTATGATGGCTGCACTGACCATCATAGCTGGCAGGCCATCTGGTTCTCATACTATCTTTACAGACTCCCTTAGTTCGCTTCAAATGTTGGGTGATGTTGGTTCGAGCCATCCGTTGGTTTCCAAGATCCAGCGGTGGCTCCTACGACTATCGCCCATCCACGAGATATCCTTCTGCTGGGTGCCTAGTCACGTGGGCATCCCAGGCAATGAGAGGGCAGATGCTGCAGCCAAAGAAGCAGCATCACTGGGGACAGCTCCAGTGGCCCCAGTCCCACTCTGCGATGCCTATCCTCTGACCAAAGAATACGTGGTCGGCCTATGGCAGAAGAGGTGGAGTGAGCTCCCTCCCACCAAGCTCCACTCCATAAAACCCTCCGTTGACCCATGGCCACGTACAACTAGACATCGTAAAATGGAGGTTGCGCTTGTCCGTCTGAGGATAGGCCATTGCCGGCTCACCCATGAGCATTTAATGAGTGGGCTGCCCCCACCTATGTGCATTCTGTGTGGGGTACAAATATCTGTCCTCCATATATTTGTAGAATGCCCATTGCTAAGGAATCTCAGAAGGACGACCTTTCCCTTCATTTCCAGAGAGATGGCCCCCCAGCAGGCTCTGCGGGGCATCTTTTCTGAGACCCATTGCTTCTTTAACGTGACTAGGATACTAACCTTCCTAAAAGAAAGCAATCTTTTAAACAAAATTTAAAATAGTTTTATAGATTTATTGTTGATCTATTCATAGTTTATGTTTTTACATTTTGTTGAGTTTTTAATAGTCTATTTTTTGTTAAAAGATTTTAACTGACTTAATATTGCCTATTAAACTAATTTTGGTCCCAAGGACATTTCTACTTTTTCATGTATTTTAATATGGCAATATTTTTAAAATAATAATTTTAAATTCACTGCCCATAAGTGAATTTGGCTGCGAGATAGTCCATCTGGGCTACGCAGCTTTTAAATTTTAAATGCACTATTCATTCATTCATTCCTGATATGATATTCCTTTACGTGTTGGCTCATTCTAAATTAGACACTGCTGGGTTCTTTCTAATAACAACCTACAAAACCTGACACCACTTTAATTATGTCGTAGAATTCTTTCTGATAAAAACCCTACTTTCCTGACACCACCTTTATTTAGTGTCGTAGAATGCTCTCCCTTTTTTTTTTGTTCTATTCTAAGAGTGTCTAATATATTGATATTATAAGAATATCTTAAAGAACAGAGCCGTTCTGCAACACGTAAGGATATATATATATATAAGAGAAACGAACATTAATCCCAAAATAAACTTATATTTTACCTTTATCAATTGAATACATAACATTTAGACATTAATTACAGCAATACTCTGAAGATTATCCTAAACAAGCATTAATTAAATTAGTTTCCCCACAAAAATTGGTTAACGTTTTCTCTAGACAAAACAATAATATAAGAATTAGGCTTACGGACTCATGTGGAGTTTAAAGGGCCTCAGAAATGTTATTGACTCACGACGCGAGCCGTGTGTCCAGTTGTAGATGGGCGAAATTCCACGGTCGTTTTGGCGAGGGTAGCAGCTGGGGGGTCCACACGTTCTTCCGGGGGGGAAGGGTTCTTTAAGAACGAGAACCAAGACGGTGCTTTATGCAACACCTAGGCAGTCGTGGTCTCTCTGGCGAGAGTGAGTCGAACTTGTTTCTTAAATCAAGTTAACTTGGAGTGCGGTGTGATCACCGAGTAACGAGCTCGAGGAGGAGCTTTTCTCCTTCGTTACTTATTTCCTTATGGACGAGGACTGAACTCGGGGAGGTTCTTCTTCAAGGGCGAGGATAACGGAGGGGGGTTTCTCTGGCGAGAATAAGTTACTTAAAGTTTGGTGTGGCCACCGAATAACGGGCTCGAGGGGGAGCCTTTTCCTTCTTCTTTTCTTAATTCCTCAAGGACGAGGAATACCCCTGGTGTTTAAGGTGCACCAGGATATGAGGAGTCTCTCTGGCGAGAGTAAGTTGAACTTACCAAAGTTCACTTATCGTTTGGTTTGATAACCGGGGACTTAGCTCGAGGATGAGCTTCTTCTTAACCCCTTAAGGTAGGTAGCCCTGCCTCTCTTGCAGGGTACTTCTTGGTCTGGCGAGCCAAGTACACTACCTCTCCAGTCTCGGTAGCTCGGTTGTGGATCCGAGGACTTCGTCACCTAGAGACTGACGTATACTACCTCCTTCTTTTCTTAATTCCTCAAGGACGAGGAATACCCCTGGTGTTTAAGGTGCACCAGGATATGAGGAGTCTCTCTGGCGAGAGTAAGTCGAACTTACCAAAGTTCACTTATCGTTTGGTTTGATAACCAGGGACTTAGCTCAAGGATGAGCTTTTTCTTAGCCCCTTAAGGTAGGTAGCCCTGCCTCTCTTGCAGGGTACTTCTTGGTCTGGCGAGCCAAGTACTCTACCTCTCCAGTCTCGGTAGCTCGGTTTTGGATCCGAGGACTTCGTCACCTAGAGACTGACGTATACTACCTCGATTTTTCTCAGAGTTCCTCATTTATACCTCGCACCCCCACTGGGGAAGTGGTAAGGGGGAGAGGGGCTTGAGGACGGCCCCAGGAGAGTTCTTTTTCCAAACGGTCTTTCCCACGAAGTCAAACATCGGCTCCTCATTAGCCTTCGAGATTGGGAGAAACACGTCTCCAATTTCTTATTTGACGTGAAACTGGATCTCACTCTCCTGGGGGAGATCTTACATTTTGACCTTTAGGGTCTTTCATGGCAGCGAGTTGTGCCACGTTGTGGTTACGCTTTTGACTCGCTAATGCCTGGGGCGGATGTCCTTGCGGTAACCGTCTTGGGACTGCATCACGAGTGAACGGGGGGGGGGACCATTCCCCTACACCCCCCTCAATTTTCCCATGTCCATAGTCGGAGCCGCCCTCGGGCAGCTCCACAGAAAAAATAGAGGTCCTCCCTCTGTGCTCTCGCAGGGGACTTTCCAAATCTCTCTAACCGTAGAGGAGGCTTACTCCTCTCCTTCGCCTACGGGTGTAGGGTACTCACCCTCTTTTCCGCGCTTGTTAGATCCATTCGCAGAAGAGATAGATCCTGATTTCGATTATCCTCGTTTCCTGGTGCTGAATTCCAGTTCCGGGTCTCCGGAGCTGGACGTCTTTGATTTAAATGAGGATTTGAGTCCCGCCGTAGGTGGGCACGTAGTAGAGGCTATTTAGTGGTTCAGGTATCTTCGCGAGAGCAGTTGACGCTTGCTGGATTTGTCCTCCCTTTCGGAGGTTTCGGTTGTGCCCCACCCTCGCCTTAATTTTTTTAAGGGAGTGATTCGCTCCAACGAATTATTGCAATATGATGTTTCGAGACTAAAAGATAAACTTTCGCCCCAGAGGGTTACGGAAGTTTATAGGTTTTTTAAGTCGCTTGACCCCACTAAGGTGCCTACGAGTACGCTTATCGTTACCTTTGAGTGTCAGGATATACCCCAGTTTGTTCGTGCTGGTTACTTCTTGTCCCTCTGTCCCGTTATGTCGAGCTCCCCAGAAGTTATTTTAATTGCCACCAGTTTGGCCATATGAGCAGCAATTGTAGGCAGGCTCGTCGCTGTGTGGCCTGTGTGTCGGCGTATCATGGCTCCTCTTATGGGAATCATGAATGTTGTGCCAATTGTGGTGGTTCCTATAGCGCGGCTTCGCGTTCTTGCTCCGTATTCCTTTTTGAGAAGCAACCCCTGTCTCTTCGCGACTCCCTCAGGGTGGACTTCCGTGCGGCCCGCTGTAGGGTGCGTGGGCAGATTGACGTCCTCCCTGTCGCCCCACTCCTCCTTTGTCTTCTCACGGTCCCTCTTTTGCCTTCTCACGGTCCCTCTTTTGCTCCTTCTCCCCTGCCTTTGGTTCCCCCCGTAAGGGGCGCGGGAATTTGCTATCCTGGCCGCCGCCATGCTGACGGGATTCAAGACCCCATCCGACCCCAGCTTAGCCTTTTCTCCTTCCTTCAAAACACTTGTGTTTTCCGCCGTTTTCCTCGCTTTTCATACAACCTCTCCCACAATTTTCTCTGGTCAGCCTTTAATTTCACAGGGTAGATGCTGACCTACTTCTAGGCCAACCGTCCTGGATCGGGGCTGAGGGGGGAGGAGACAATGTTGCCTAACCCCTGAGCTCCGGTCCGGGATGTTTTTTTTTAACAACCTGCTTCATCCCCACCCATACCTTCCTCACATCCCTTTTCCTTTCCTTTTCACACTATAAATTTTACGCCGTGTCTAAGGGGGAGCCGCCATGCCGATGGACTGCCAGGCCACCAGGCGGGAGGGGTGGTCCTGAATGGCGGCACCTGGCTCTGCCAGGCCTGTAAGCACCTCTTTCAGGGTGAGCTACTGCGAGGGGTGATGAGCTGTTGCATCCCGTAATAAAAAGAGGGTCACCATGCCCAATAATGAGTAAAAAAAAAACCCCTTTAATTCCTCCTGTACCAACGATGGAGCCACCCTCGGGCAGCTCCACCGAAAAATTGGAGGTGCCCTCCCCCTGTGCTTGCGCAGGGGACCCTCCATATTTCTCTACCTGGAGAGGAGAATTACTCCTCTCCTTCGCCTACGGGTGTAGCGGACTCCCCCTCACCCATTTGTCTGGATGTGCTTTCGGGCACCTCCCTTTTTCCAGCGGAATTCCCCTCTTTTCGTTCCAAGGGGACTGCCAAGAAAGCCAGCAAGCAAGCAGCTCATAACCGACCGCCCACTAGTAAAGCGGCTCGGGAGGGCAAACCCCCTTAGGGGTAAGAGGGAAGCCAGGCCCCTTCGGTCGCTTCCCTCAAAAGACCTGCTGGCAAGAATACTAAACCTTGCCGGGGTCAAGGCCTGTGCCTCGCCACACATGACTGGTGACGCTGCCAACGGGACCTGCGATATCCTGGGAGGGGGGTGGCCAACTGGAGGCCCCTCCAGTAATAGACATGGTCCTTGAGGCAACCCAGCCTAAGACGGTAGGGCCTTCCCTATGGGGGAATCCGGCCTCGGCGCGAAACACCGAACCCGAATCCGCCCCTATGCATGGTCCTCCTCAAACGGCTGGGGAGGGATCTCCTCCAACCGGTGCCCTAGCGACCACCAGGATCTTCTCCATTTCAGAGATTGACCTGCCTGAGGCCCGTCCATCCTGCTTGCGGGCTCCTACCAAATGAGGGGAGCAGCAGGTTCATTCTTCACCCTCTCAAAAAAAGAAAAAGAACAAAAAAAAGAATAAGAAGACTCGGCGGCTCCTCTCCATCCGCGGGGGCTACGGGGACGAATGGGTCTGCTGTTACTTTGGCAAGTGACCAAGCCAAGATCGGCACATCCGGCCCCTCTACCCTCCCGTGTGCGGAGCCCGTGACTATGACTAAGACCAAAAGTGCACAGGGTGGAGACTCGATAACATCGGCGCCCTTAATTCAGAGGTTATCTGGCATTTTCGAGCCCACTGGCTTTAAACGCTTCCTCGTTATTCGCTTCACTGATGGCACCATGTTGGCCAAGGGCAACATGATCCATCAGAGGAGAGGATTAGCTAGTGCAATTGGTAGAGAGCCGAAAGTGACCCGTTTCTCAGACCGGAGCCTTCTAGAGAATGCGGCGAATCCCGCCGAGGCGCCCAAGATAAGTGCTCTTCGGACACTTCATGGCACCCCGGTGAGTATGACGCCGCACTCTACCATGAACTTTGTGAAAGGAGTAGTTTATGCGAGGGAACTCGTTGACTACTCCATAGAGGACATTACCTTAGAGCTGGACAACCATGGGGCGGTCAAGTTCGAACGTGTGATGAGAAAACAGGGAGGGGCCTCGAGACCCACCCCTACATTCTTCGTCACGTTCGACTGTGACAAGCTCCCTGAGTCGGTGCGTACCGGTTGGTACCGCTACCGCGTGAAGGCATTCGTGCCACTGCCGCGGCGGTGCTATTACTGTCATCGTTTCGGCCATACGAATCGTTCTTGTAGACGTGCAAATTCAGGGTCACCCGAAGTCTATGTAAATTGCCCCAAGGCCGCACACGATAAGCCTAAATCGTGTGTGGCCAAGTGTGTCAATTGCGGAGAGCTGCACCCCGCTTCTTCGAAACAATGTGGTGCATATTCTTGAGAAAGAAATCTTGGCCGTTCAGGCCCAGGATCGACTCATTCCGTGAAGCTAAGGATTTGGTACTGGCGCTCGTCTCTGCCTGGGACGTCTTATGCCTCAATAGTTAGACAACCACCCTCTGTTCCTGGCCCATCCAGGCCAACAAGCACGGTTGTTTCCGCGCCCATTCTGAGCCGTTCTGCGGGCTCTACTCAACCCGGGCGCTCCCTCGGTAAAGCTTGTAGCAAGACGGGTTGATACCCAGCCCCGGCTGGGTATGAACGCGCCTCCACCGAGTCGTTAGACTCGCAGGATGCAACACCCTTGAAGTTGGTCGCCAGGCCATCTTCCGGAGTTCCTAAAGCTGTCCCCCGAAAGCAGGACAGCAACAAAGGAGCTTCGGCTCCTTCGCCCACGACTAGTGGTGGGCTGAGTGGCTCGGAGACGGTGGTTCCTCGAAAAGAGGGCATCCCCACCTCCGAAGCCGCAACGCCCGCCTAAGGTTTCGAGGCGGAGGAAGGAAAAGACTCGCATGGCGAGCCCAACCTCCCCCAATAAGTCCTCGAAGGCGACAGCACCCGGCGTTCTGCCTCCGGGAAGAGTACGGCCATTCCCGTAAGGGTCTTCTCTTCGAAGAGGGCCCCCGCTTCTCCGAGCTAGGCCTGGAAGGTATATTCCTTCAATGGAATTACCGTGGACTCCGGGCCAACTGGGAGGAACTGCGGAGGCTCGTCCCGTTCCCCGTTAGCTATTTTTTTGCAGGAGACCATGCTAGGCGCGTGCCCCCTGTCCGCCCTCCCAGGGTATAGGGGTTTTGCGACCCCACCACCGCGGGATGGCCGGGGTGAGGGATGCCCGGTTTACACCCGGGATGATGCCTCCGTTCTTACTTTCACTTTAGATACCTCCTTTCAGGCAGTGGCTGTGCAGCTGCACCTGGATAGGAGGTATACTATCATTTCTGCGTACATTCCACCGTCATCTGACTTCGACGCGGGGGACTTCCGCCACGTCGTGGCACGGTTGCTTAGGCCCTTTCTCTTGCTTGGAGATCTGAACGGCAGGCATCCTCTCTGGGGAGATTACTCAATAAATTCCAGGGGACAATTCCTTGTCGATCTGATCGAAGAGCTTGAGATAGGTGTCCTAAATGTGGATGAGTTTACGCATCACTGCCCGAGAACCGCTTCATTTTCTTGCCTTGACCTATCCTTGTGCTCTTCGGATGCACAATCTGATTTTGATTGGGGGTTGGTTGATTATCTCCATGGTAGTGATCACTTTCCCATTCTAATATCATTTTCAGGCTAACTGCCGCCGGAGAGCCCACCGCGGTGGTCCTTTGCGCGGTTGCGGTGGCATGGATTTCAGGAAATGACTGAATTCTCTATCTCAGTCGAGGAGTATAGGTTGCTAGATGAGGCCGTTGAGTTCTCCGACAACCTCATCGCCGCGGGCCTGACGGAAGGGTTCCTCCTCATCCCGTTCGGAGTCCAAGCGCGCTCCCTCTGATGAGGTTGGTTTTGCCCCCTAGTCGGTTGTTAATACGTCCTCTGTTATGATGTCTTCTCCTCCCCGGTCTTTGCTGGCCTGTCCCGTTGGCATCACCGATGTCATTGTCCGGGCGGAAGTTCATCCGGTTCCGTCTTCTTTGCCTCCTACCCCGTTCCCTTCCTTGCCCCTTACCTCTGTGCAGTCTTCTATGTCTCCTACCCCAGTTTCGTCTTCCTTGCCTCCTACCCCTGTTCCTTTATCTCCTTCTGAATCTGTTCCCTCCTCACCATTGGCCCTGTTCCCTTCTCACCCTCTGTCCATGTTCCGACCTTCTGTTCCATTTTCTTCGCATCTTAGTTCTCGTCCATTTTTTGCCCTTTTCCTACCGGGCCATGATCGCTCCCCGTTGGGGGTTCGGTCTGGCTCTCAGCTTTCGCGTTCCGTCGTTCAGGCTGCCAAGTCCGTGCCGGGTGCGTTCCCGGCTCATGGCAATTTGTCGCTTGCTCCTTCTGGGCCTTCTATAGGGTCTTTCAATAAGGACGCTCAATTTTTAAATATAAATAAAACAAGTTGTGTGTGATATATGCATTCAATTTATTTTAAATTTGAAAGTACATTTTATGGCATTAAGTATGGAATATGACGTCGTTCAAATTTCCGCCGCGGCTTTGCTTGGTAGAACGTATTCGAGAGGCCCAATTTTCGATGACTTTGTCGCATAAATCTGGTTGAATTTGCTGGATGGTGTTCGTTATGTTGACTTTGAGGACATCAACTAATGGCGTTAAATCGCATGATCTCGGTGGCTAGTTGTCGTCACCGCCGCGGGAGATGACCCTGCCCTGAAATTGCTGGTGTAAAATGTCTATCGTGGCGTGCGCAGTGTGGCACGTAACGCCGTCCTGTTGGAACCTCCTTGTCGCCATTATCCATATCAGGCCTATAATCCATTTGAGGCCACAATAAGTTGCTTATCATCGATCTGTTGGTCTCGCCATTGACGGTTATGGCAATCCCATCTTCGTTCTTAAAAAAATACGGACCGATGATTCTGTTAGACGAAAATCCGCACCAAACAGTGACTTTGTTGGGATGCAATTTGGTGATGGTGTATCTCATGTAGATTGTTTTCGTCCCAAATCCGACAATTTTGCTTGTTCACAAATCCATTCACCCTAAAATGGGCCTCGTCGCCTAAGATGATTTTGGGCAACTTCTAACTGCTCTAGAGCCCAATCAGCGAACACACGGCGTTGTCTATGATCTTTTTCCTTAAGTTCCTGGGTAAGTTGGATTTTGTACGGGTGCAGACCCAAGTCCCTACGCATAATTCGCGAAACTGAAGTCGCAGAAAGGCCAAGTTCTTGTTAACGACGAGAAATTGACTGCCCCGTATTTTCCCGTACACTCTCATTTATGGCAGCGATGTTTTCATGAGACCTTGCGTTTCGGCGACGTACGGGTGTTGGCTGTTGATCGACTCTTTTGCCTCGAATTTGGCCACCAAGCGTCAAACAGTGGACTCGGCAGGGCGATTATCGTGAGGATAGAAATTACGTAATGCGCAGAACGTTTGTCGAACGGAGCACTGATTTTGAGAATAACATTTGATGATTTGCACACGCTGTTCAACGCTATAACCTTCCATCGTGACTTGCCAAGTACTACTGAACAGTTCACAGTGAGGTTGCCAGATGTCGCTTTAACAACATGGCCACTATTGCCTGACCAAGTTCGAGCGTCCTTGTTGAAAGACCCTTTAGTAGTCGGAAACCTTCGCTGGTCTCCGTCGCTAGAATCCCGACGTTGGTTTCGAGACGACAGTAATGTCTTGAATCCTAGTGGAATTGTCAAGGGGTTCTCCGCAAGTAGGAGGAACTCCAGCTCTTGCTTTCCGGCCTTTGGTGGTCTGTTTGCAAGAAAATAAGCTTGGGGGCTCGCCCCTTCCTCACTCCCAGGTCTTTAATTCCATACCCCGGCCGGGGACTTGTTCTATGTTGGTGCTTCGCCTTTAATTTCCTCTTCGCTATTCTCTGCGCCACTTCCCGTCCATACTACCTTGCAGGCTGTTGCTGCGAGGTTTTATTATTTCCAAGCTTCTAACCGTTTGTTCTGTATACATCCCTCCGGATTTTAGTTTGAGTCGGTCTGACCTTTTAGAGCTCACAAGTCAGTTACCAACCCGTTTTTATTACTTGGTGATTTTAATGCTCGCCACCCATCTTGGGGTGATACTGCCCGTAATACCCGGAGCGGAGTGGTTGAGTCCCTCTTATTATCCGATTCCCTTTGTCTTTTAAATTCAGGCGACTTTACTTCTTACCATGTTCAAACGGATTCGTTTAGTGCTGTAGACTTGTCCTTATGTTCGGCCGACTGTTTCCTCGACTTCTGGTGGTCGATTCGAGACGACATTTCCCGGAGTGATCACTTCCCGATAGTCTTGTCGGCCACCCTTTCTGGCCCGTGCCTTTCCCTCCCTCCTCGTTGGGATCTGCGGCGAGCAAATTTGGTTTCGTTCCGGGAGGCTTCCTTTATTTATACTATACTAGGTCTGTCTCCTCCATAAAAACCGAGTACAAAGGGCAAGGGGTAGCGCCCCCTGGTTCCCTGACTAATCGCGGGTGCAAAATTATCGCACACTTACATAGCGCTGCATTAAGTGGCGTTTCGTCCACTGTGCGCCCAAATCCTTTTGTGCTTTCGTTTTGTAAAATGCTCACGTGTCAGAGGTGTTCTACAATTTTTTATCATAGCTTGAACTCTTGGCTTTCGGGTTCATCACACTATCTTCTGAAGCCCACAGTGATTTCCGCTTTGAATTTTATCCCAACAAATCTTTGGACCTGGCCAACATTAAGGAACCTGGGCTCGCAACTATAATAAGAGATTTGCTATAGCAGTCCATTTTACATCTCCTCATTTGCTCGTATTTTGTCTCTTTCCTCGCCTTCCTTCCCATCTATGGATGAAGCCAACTACGGCTGAAAGCGTTCAAACCTGTGACTAAAAGCTTGACCCCGGATAAAATGAAAAAAAGATTTTTGTTTCATTTTCTTAGCTACTGATTTTTTAGCGGTCTCTGAAATTCGAAAACATTGAAGATTATAATTCGCTTTAATAATTATTGCCCTTGGAATGTGTAGTTAGACAATCTATGAATGACACTTGAATAAGAGAAGCGGGCGCTGGCAGACCAACGCAACCACAAACAACACTGACGAAACATTTGACTTGAAATTTACTTAACTGATCATTTTTAGCCCACTATGTTAATCTTTTAGTCCAATTTCCAAGTGCCTCTTATGCTTAATTAGTGCAAATAATAACAAATGCTTAAGAAGGCACTTAGCTCGTGGAAGATCTCGGAGTTATCAAGCTAAAGCTGTCTAAAGAGAAACTACAACCACCATCCGAAACATATCAAACAATTGGTTTAACGCCCTCCCCCCCCAGTGATTAATTTTAAAGCAACGATGCACAAACCAGTTTGATCTGAGGGTCACAGCTATATGTATATATACATAAAACTTTTTTTTTCTACCGTCATAATTTTAGATTTTCGCGACCAAAGTACATTGGAATTATTTTTATATTTTTTCCTGTTAGTAACGTTTTGTTTTCTATTTTCCTCGGAATATACAAATGTTGATAGTTACCAAAAGTTTGCTAAATTGACGAGTTACTTGAAAACCCATTGGGGGGGGGGGGTATGGTTTGTGTATCCCCCATTTAGGACTAGAAATAATGGATTAATAAAAATCTACATAACTCCAGACTAAATCATTCATCGGGTGTAAAATTGATTGTGACTGTCTGGTTTACAGTAAATACAAAAAATAAGATGAAAAAAAACTAGAAATTGTAGAATTTAAAGCTTAACAAAATCCTAAAATCATCTACTTTGGTATACAAAAATAAAAGTACGGCTCTAAAGAAAGTGGACATATCCTTTTGTTTTAATCTCTATTTTCTTCGTCGGTTTCCTCAATAACGTCACGCTTTTCCCGCGGGACGTACTCTTTTTCAGCCTCGAGCAGCATCTCTTCAATTTCTGTGAATTGGGCGTCTTTAGCATCCTCAGCAGGAGTCCGCTCCCATCTGCGAACAAGAGTATGAACAATTAAAACTGAACAGTTGCAATCTCGGCTAACATTAGGTGTTTAAAAGATATATAAAGAAGTTCGAATAAAGTCCCATTGACGATATGTAGTTAAATAGTAGTTTATTTTTGACTTACGATTATTACAAATGTATAAAATAAAGTAGATTAATCGAGTCCCTTTCAATGGAATCATTTAGATACTTTAATTCTGCATTCACAATTAAAATAATTTTTCACTTAATCTATGGAGCCTTCTGGGCTGTAGCCAATACAAATACAGCCCATACTTTAATCTCTTAACACCTGACGCGTCTTAATCCCTTTTTCAGACAACAAGTGTTCGTTTTTATTGCACTGTCGCCAATTTTTATTGATATCTGAATTCATGGCTTTCCGTTTAATTCCTCACCAGTTTACAAATATATATATATATATATATATATATATATATATATATATATATATATATATATATATATATATATATATATATGCGTGGACATTTGATATAATTTTCCTGGGTGTGACCTGCTTGCCACATTTTATTTGTAGACTACGTGTCACTTTCAACACTATATAATATATTTAGTACATCATAGAGTACCCGATGAACATAATACGTCCTGACACGATTCAGCTCGACATAGCCCTTAGCGGTTGAAGTGGTCTGTCGTAGTAGACAGGCATCAATTATAATAATAATTGATATAATTTTCCCTACTCCTGCGAGGCACTGCGTAGTTGGAGGGAGAGAAAATTGCACATCGTAACTAGACAAGCAAGTACATTTTTAATATATGCCCAGGACAATGAAATTAACCCAATTATTCATGGATACCACTGTGCAACCTACCCCTCGCCCCAAAGGAAATACATGGCATATCTCTACATTGTTCAATAGTCATTACGTTGATCAAAGTTAAGGGGCAAAAATGGTTCAGCGAGGCTTCCATGTATATTTATGCCTCCTTTAACATACAACTTCTAATGTACATAACACAAATAACATGGATCAGCGAGGCTTGTATATATATTTATGGCTCTTATGACATACAAGAGTGGCTATTTATTCATGATTACGTAAAGCTCGATAATAATAATGCAAATTGTCCATGGCAAACGAGATCTTCCCGGCTGCACGTTTTCTTTCCCGGTTCTCGCTGTGGTGTCTCGCATGTTGCCAGAGATCGTATTTTCACGAGGCGAACCGCGACTGGTCCTCTTGTGTTCATCCTGCGTCCTTGCGAGTCGCTGATTACCCGGTACGTCATCATCGCGTTAGGTTGTATATTTTGCCGGTCTTAGTCTGTCTATTGAGACGGTGTCTACTCCATCAGGGTATTCCAACTTGAATACCTTGATGCCACGCTCATGCACCGAAAAAGGGTCAGCAAATGGCGCTTCGAGTGGTTTGCGAAAGCGCACTATCCGGATCCAACCCCGTAAGTGGCGCGGCGATTTGCCATCCTGGCTGACGGGGTCCAGCGCTCCGTCCGGCCCCAGCTTAACCTCTCTTCCTTCTTTCCGTTAGCCTGTATTTCTCCACCGTTTCCCGTAAGGAGAAACGGCCACGCGCCTCCACCGAGTCGTTAGACTCACAGGAGGCAACACCCCTGAAGTTGGTCACCAGGCCATCTTCCGGGATTCCTAAAGCTGTCCTCCGAAAGCAGGACAGCAACAAAGGAGCTTCGGCTCCTTCGCCCACGCCTAGTGGTGGGCTAAGTGGCTCGGAGACGGTGGTTCCTCGGAAAGAGGGCCCCCCACCTCCGAAGCCGCAACGCTTGCCTAAGGTTTCGAGGCGGAGGAAGGAAAAGACTAGCATGGCGAGCCCAACCTCCCCCAATAAGTCTTCGAAGGCGACAGCGCCCGGGGTTCTGCCTCCGGGAAGCGTACGGCCATTCCCGTAAGGGTCTTATCTTCGAAGAGGGACCCCGCCTCTCCTCCGAGCTAGGCCTGGAGGCTATATTCCTTCAATGGAATTGCCGTGGACTCCGGGCCAACTGGGAGGAGCTGCGGAGGCTCGTCTCGTCCCGTTCCCCATTAGCTATTTTTCTGCAGGAGACCATGCTAGGCGCGTGCCCCCTGTCCGCCCTCCCGGGGTATAAGGGTCTTGCGACCCCACCACCGCGGGATGACCGGGCTGGGGGATGCACGGTTTACACCCGGCATGATGCCTACGTTCTTACTTTTACTTGAGATACCTCCTTTCAGGCAGTGGCTGTGCGGCTTCACCTGGATAGGAGGTATGCTATCATTTCTGCGTACATTCCACCGTCAGCTGACTTCGACGCGGGGGACTTCCACCGCGTCGTGACATGGTTGCTGAGGCCCTTTCTTTTGCTTGGAGATCTGAACGGCAGGCATCCTCTCTGGGGAGATTACTCCATAAATCCCAGGGGACAAGTCCTTGCCTATCTAAACGAAGAGCTTGAGATGGGTGTCATAAACGTTGATGAGTTTACGCATCACTGCCCGAGAACCGCTTCATTTTCTTGCCTTGACCTATCTTTGTGCTCTTCGGATGCACAGCCTGATTTTGAATGGGAGGGGGGGGGGGTCGATGACCCCCATGGTAGTGATCACTTTCCCATTCAAATATCATTTTTAGGGAAACTGCTGCATGAGAGCCCACCTCGGTGCTGCTTTGCGCGGGCGCGGTGGCCTGCATTTCAGGAAATGACTGATTTCTCTACTCATTCGAGGAGTTTTGGTCGGTAGATGAGGAGGTTTTCTTCTCCAGCAACCTCATCGCCGCCGGCCTAACTACTATTCCCAGAACATCTGGCCGTTTTGCACGCCGAGTGCGAGACGGCCGTCAAACAGAAGCGTTATGCCTACATGCACTATAAAGCGCCGCCCGAACGATTTCACTGTCCCTGAATTTCGTCGGGCTAGGTTCCGGTATATTTCGAAGCACGCCCGCCACTCTTCTTGGCGGGCATACGTGTCTTGACTTAACGAGAAGACCCCTTTAGCTGAGGTGTGGAGGCGAGTCAAAAGGATTCAGGGCCCCCCCTCCCGTTCTCCAGGAGAATGGGACCGCAATCTCGGACCCCGCGTCCTTGGCGGAATCCTTCGCGACCGCATTCTCTAGCCGGGATGCTGCTCCGCCAGCATTCAATGCACGTCGTGATGTCGCGGAAGGCCGCCGGCTGGACTTTACCTCCAGAGGCGGAGAACCCTTCAACGACAGGTTTACTTTGAGTGAGTTGCGCTCCCCTCTCGCTTCGTGCGCGGACACCGCCCATGGTACGGACGATGTCGCGTACGCCATGCTTCGACACCTGGGTGAGCGAGGCTTGGCCTTTCTGTTAGATTTGTTCAACAGGATCTAGGTGGAGGGTCTTCTCCCAGATTCCTGGCGAATCGCTACTGTGCTCGCCTTTCGCAAACCGGGGAGAGATCACTCTACTCCGGCCTGTTTCCGCCCAATCTCTCTAACCTCTTGCGTGTGCAAGTTGATGGAGAAATTGGCGAATGTTAGATTAGCCTTTTTCTTGGACAGCGGAGGCCATCTGTCTTCTGCAGAGTGTGGCTTCCGCAAGTTCCACTCCACGTCGGAGATAACGCGTTGTGCCAGGTTTGGTGACCTGAGTGTGATCTTTAGCAACTCACAAAGCGCCCTGCGTGCTCTCGGGGCATTAGAATCTCCGTATTCCCTTCTTCGTAGATTTCTTTATTCCACGGTTGCCGTTAGGCGGGCGGATGTCAAGATATTTTCTGCTGGGTTCCTGGACTTTGGGGGGAATGAGGGTACCATAGAGGCCGCAAGGATTGGGCAAACCGACCAGCGTCTCGCTTTTCCTCGCATTTGGGTGTTGGTAGCATGCTTCGACGCCTTCTTTTTCTTGCTTGTTTTTTTAGGGGGGGGGGGTGTTTGTTTTGCATTTTTAAATCTAGTTTATTATTAGGCTAAAAATAGATTGCGGCGACTTATGCCTTTGTGATCTACTATATTGCCAAATCGTCCTCTACCATGAATAATCTCGATTTGATTATAGATAGTAGTGAATAAAAAAAGTGAATGAAAAATAATATAAGAAATTAGTTATGTAAATATATATGAAAAAGATAATGAGTTATTATTTTTTTTAAACACAAGACTAATCTCATTAAAAAATCTGTAATAAATATAATTACTATAAATACAAAGTTGTCTTTCTTATATACATATAATTTAGGAAATTGCTATTCCAAATAATACTGAATGGAAATTTTATGAAAGAACATTTTCTCCCATGATATTCTAAAAGAATTTTTTTTTTTTACGATTTTAATTGTTTTTGTTTCTAAGCATTTGTACAAGTCATAAAATTTAATAGGAATTTTGAAATCCTCATTTAAAAAGATTAATGACACGGTGTAAGTGATGTGTCTGAGAGGTATGAGAGTCGGTGTGAGAGGGATGCAGTTGTGATTACGCATGTGGGAGTAAATAATGTAAGAAAGGTGGTTCATGTGAGTTACGAGGGGGGGTACAAAGGGTTAGTTGAAAGAATGAGTGAAACTAGATTGAAAGGCGTTGTTTCAGGTGTGCTTCTGAGATTGGAAGTGGGGATGGAATGGTTGTCTCGTGCAATTGGACTGAATGTGTATGTGAAAGGCCAGTGTGAGGAGACGGGATTAGTGTTTGTAGATGTTTGGAATGCGTTTTATGGGAATAAGGTATTGTATGGACTCCATCTAAGCCGGGCTGGGGTTGACTTGTGGCATTTTTTTTTTTAAGAGCTCATCTGGCGACTGCCTACTTGGGCATAAGTCGCCGTATTAAAACTGGCCTAGTTCTAGGCTACTTTAAAATAAAATTAAAGAGAAAAAAAAAAACAACACCCAAAAAGGGGGAAAGGAAGAAAGCTGGTGCGTCGGGGAGAAGTATCCCCGGCACAGGAGAGTGCAACTAAAGGAAAAAAACCAAAAAACAAAGAAAAACAAAACAAAACAGAAAAAAACAAACCTTGCTTAAATAATAGGGAGAATGCCGGCCTCCCCCAAGAAGTCACCAAGTCCACAAGTCAATGTGCACGAATCTGTCCCGAGTACACGGGACAGGCGGTAGCAACCCCACCCATCCCGGTACCGGGACAGGTATCGTGCGCGAAGATCACCCAGACTGGGACATTCGACAAGAATGTGCCGAACAGTCTGGGGGACGACACAGTCGTTGCAATAGGGCGCTGGAGAGCGCTCCATCAAATAGCGATGCTTCACACGAGTGTGTCCGATTCGGAGATGACATAAAGCAACCTGAAGCCACCGCGGCATTGGGGGATAGGTCCATGGGAACAGTCGCGGCGCAATGGCACGCAACTTTAAGTTCCCTTCGACCGTCTCCCATCTTCTTTGCCAAGCAGTCCGAAGAGCTGCCATGTAGTCGGTGTGAGGAAGAGCGAAACGTTGGTCCGGTCGCAGAGTCCGCGCGGACTCTTTGGCGCCCTCATTCCACGCAATTCCTACATGTCCAGGAACCCAGCAGAAGATAATCTCGACATCTGCCCGGCTCGCCAAAACCGTGGCGTCACGGATATCGCGAACCAGGGGATGCGGAGATTCCAATGCCTCGAGAGCACTCAGGGCACTTTGTGAGTCGCTATAGATCACAATCCGGTCTCCGAACCGGGCACGTCGCGTAATCTCCCGTACCGAGTGGTGTATTGCCACCAGCTCAGCCGTGAAGACAGACGCAGCACCTGGTAGAGCCCCGCTGACTTCAAACAGAGGGGATACGGCGTGGAAGCCGACACCCTCTTGGGACTTGGAGCCATCCGTATACACTGGCACGGTTCCAGCGTGACACGATGTGTGCTCCAAAAAGGTCGAACGCAATACTCCCGGCGCAGTACAAGCTTTGGGAGCAGAGGCGTGGCGACAAATAGCCAAATGTGGTACCCTCCAGGATAGCGGCCTGGGCAGAACCAGGGGCGCCACCGGCCCGAGAGCTATATCTACCTCTCGAAGGAGTTTCCTGGCCCTAAACCCAAAGGGCGTAGGGTATGACTGGCGTCTCTCGGCGGCATAGGCACCATCGAGATCAGCTGCGGATGCAGTGAGAGCTGTTGGCGACTGAGGGAGGCGCCGGGCTCGCGCGTACAGGCGAGTGATGCACTGCACGCGGCGCAGAGTGAGTGGAATCTCCCCAGCATCGACCAACAGGCTCTCAATGGGGAAAGTGCGGAAGGCACCGGTCGCAAGGCAAAGGCCGGTGTGATGGATCGAATCCACCTTCCGCAATAAACGCTCGGCTGCGGATGCATAAAACTCGCATCCGTAGTCGAGCTTCGAGCGAACAAAGGATCGATAAAAAAGTAAGGCAGTAGCCCTATCAGCGCCCCAAGCGCTGAACGTCACGGAACGGAGAATGTCCATGGCGCGGGTACAAGAGACCCTAAGGCTGCGAATATGAGCCTCCCAGGTGAGGCGTCGGTCGAATACAAGACCAAGGAAACGGTGCGACTCAACCACATTCAGGCGCACCCCCATTAAGAAACAAATCTGGATCGGGGTGAAGCCGTGGATGGCGGCAGAAGTACACCACCTTAGTCTTGGCCAAAGAAAACCGAAACCTGTGCGCTTCGGCATAGCGAGAGACGCGGTTCAATGCCTGTTGGAGTCGACGCTCCAGAGTTGGCATCTGGGCCGCGCCAAAGGAGATCGAAAGGTCGTCCACGTAGAGCGTAGCGAGATCATCTTTTCGAAAACACCGAGGTGATGCCGTTGATGCTCAGGGCAAAGTGTGACACTGAGGACACTACCCTGCAGGACACCCTCTTCCTGCTCCTTTGGGCCGGAGAGGGCTCCCCCCACCCGTACTCGGAATCGACGATCTCGCAAAAATTCAGATATAAAGATTGGGAGGCGTCCCCTCGCCCCCATCGTGTGGAGAGTCTCCATGATACCGTATCGCCATGCGGTATCATAGGCCTTCTCCAGGTCGAAAAAGACCGTGGCGTAGTGCTGTCTACGAAGGAAAGCCTCGCAGACGGCATTTTCCAGTCGGAGCAGAGCATCCGACGTGGAGTGGAACTTGCGGAAGCCGCACTGTGCGGAAGACAGATGGTCTCCGCTGTCCAGGAAAAAGGCTAATCTAACATTTACCAACTTCTCCATCAACTTGCACACGCAAGAGGTTAGAGAGATTGGGCGGAAACCGGTCGGAGTAGAGTGATCTCTCCCCGGTTTGCGAAAGGCGAGCACAGTAGCGATTCGCCAGGAATCTGGGAGAAGACCTTCCACCCAGATCCTGTTGAACAAATCTAAGAGAAAGGCCATGCCTCGCTCACCCAGGTGTCGAAGCATGGCGTACAGGACATCGTCCGGACCATGGGCGGTGTCCGCGCACGAAGCGAGAGCGGAATGCAACTCACTCACAGTAAACTTGTCGTTGAAGGGTTCTCCGCCTCTGGAGGTAAAGTGCAGCCGGCGGCCTTCCGCGACATCACGACGTGCATTGAATGCTGGCGGAGCAGCATCACGGCTAGAGAATGCGGAAAAAGCGGTCGCTAAGGATTCCGCCACAGACTCGGGGTCCGAGATTGCGGTCCCATTCTCCTGGAGAACGGGAGGGGGGTCCTGCGAGAACTTGCCCCGAATCCTTTTGACTCGCTTCCACACCTCAGCTAAAGGGTTCTTCCCGTTAAGTCAAGACACATATGCCCGCCAAGAAGAGCGGCGGGCGTGCTTCGAAATATACCAGAACCTATCCCTAGCCCGACGAAATTTAGCGACAGTGAAATCGTTCGGGCGACGCTTATAGCGCATGTAGGCATAACGCTTCTGTTTGGGGGCCGTCTCACACTCGGCCGACTACCATGGGAGTGGTTGGCGTGCAAAACGACCAGACGTCCTAGGAATAGTAGTCAGGCCCACGGCGATGAGGTTGCCGGAGAAGAACTCAACGGCCTCATCTACCGACCAAAACTCCTCGACTGAGATAGAGAATTCAGTCATTTCCTGAAATGCAGGCCACCGCGCCCGCGCCAAGAACCACCGAGGTGGTCTCTCAGGCGGCAGTTGCCCTGAAAATGATATTTGAATGGGAAAGTGATCACTACCATGGAGGTCATCGACCACCTCCCAATCAAAATCAGGCTGTGCATCCGAAGAGCACAAAGATAGGTCGAGGCAAGAAAATGAAGCGGTTCTCGGACAGTGATGCGTAAACTAATCCACGTTTAGGACACCCATCTCAAGCTCTTCGATCAGATCGGCAAGAACTTGTCCCCTGGGATTTATTGAGTAATCTCCCCAGAGAGGATGCCTGCCGTTCAGATTTCCCAGCAAGAGATAGAGCCTCGGCAACCGTGCATGACGCGGCGTAAGTCCCCCGCGTCGAAGTCAGCTGACGGTGGAATGTACGCAGAAATCAGAGTATACCTCCTATCCAGGTGCTGCTGCACAGCCACTGCCTGAAAGGAGGTATCTAAAGAGAAAGGAAGAACGGAGAAAACATGCCGGGTGTAAACCGCGCATACCCCAGCCCGGCCATCCCGCGGTGGTGGGGTCGCAAGACCCTTATACCCCGGAAGGGCGGGCAGGGGGCACGCGCCTAGCATGGTCTCCTGCAAAACGATAGCTAACGGGGAACGGCATGAGACGAGCCTCCGCAGCTCCTCCCAGTTGGCCCGGAGTCCACGGCAATTCCATTGAAGGAATATGCCCTCCAGGCCTAGCTCGGAGGAGACGCGGGGGCCCTCCTCGAACTAAAGACCATCACGGGAATGGCCGTACGCTTCCCGGGGGCAGAACCCCGGGCGCTGTTTGCCGGACAAAGCGCTGAAGGCGCTGTCGCCTTCGAGGACTTATTGGGGGAGGTTGGGCTCGACATGCGAGTCTTTTCCTCCCTCCGCCTCGAAACCTTAGGCGGGCGTTGCGGCTTCGGAGGCGGGGGGCCCTCTTTTCGAGGAACCACCGTCTCCGAGCCACTCGCTCCCCCTCGGGGCCGAAGCTCCTTTGTTGCTGTCCTCCTTTTGGGGAACAGCTTTAGGAACCCCGGAAGATGGCCTAGCGACCATCTTCAAGGGTGTTGCCTCCTGTGAGTCTAACGACTCGGTGGAGGCGCGTCGCCGTTTCGCCTTAGGGGAAACGGTCACGCTGGGGGAAGAGCCCTGGTTTTAGCCGGGGCAGGGTATGAACCCTTTTTGCCACCAGCTTTACCAAGGGACCGCCCGGGTTAGGAAGAGCCCGCAGGAGGGCTCCGAATGGGCGCGGAAACAACCGTACTCGTTGGCCTGGATGGGCCAGGAGAAGAGGGTGCCTTTCTAACTATTGAAGCATAGGACGTCCCACGCAGAGCCGGGAGCGCCAGGACCAAGTCCTTTGCCTCGCTGAATGAGAGTCGATCCTGGGCCTGAACGGCCAGGATTTCTTTCTCAAGGAGATATGCACCACATTGCTTCGAAGAAGCAGGGTGCGGCTCTCCGCAATTGACACACTTGGCCACACACGATTTGGACTTATCGTGTGCGACCTTGGAGCAATTTACACAAACTTCGGGTGACCCCGACTTTGCACGTCTACATGAGCGATTCGTATGGCCGAAGCCATGACAGTAATAGCACCGCCACGGTAGTGGCAAGAATGCCTTCACGAGGTGCCGGTACCAACCGGCACGCACTGACTCAGGGAGCTTGTCACAGTCGAACGTGACGAAGAGTAGGGGTGGGTCTCGAGGCCCCTCCGTTTTCTCATCACACGTTCGACCTTGACCGCCCCATGGTCGGCCAGCTCTAGGGTGATGTCCTCAATGGAGTAGTCAACGAGTTCCCTTGCATAAACTACTCCTTTAACAAAGTTCATGGTAGAGTGCGGCGTCACACTCACCGGGCTGCCATGAAGTGTCCGAAGAGCACTTATCTTGGCCGCCTCGGCGGGATTCGCCACATTCGCCAGAAGGCTCCCGTCCTAGAAACGGGTTACCTTCGGCTCTCTACCAATTGCCCTAGCTAATCCTCTCCTCTGATGGATCATGTTGCCCTTGGACAACATGCTGCCATCAGTGGAGCGAATAACGAGGAAGCGTTTGAAGCCAGCGGGCTCGAAAACACCAGGTAACCTCTTAATGAGGGGCCCCGATGTCATCGAGGCTCCGACCTGTGCACTATTGGTCTTTGTCATGGTCAGGAGCTCCGTACCCAGGGGGGCAGAGGGGCCGGATGTGCCGATCTTGGCTTGGTCGCTTGCCAAAGTTGCAGCAGACCCATCCATCCCTGTAGCCCCCGCGGATGGAGAGGAGCCCCGAGTCTTTTTCGTCCTTTTCTTTTTTGGAGAGGAGGGCGGGGAATGAACCCGCTTCTCACCCCAGCCGGTAGAGGCCCCCAGGCCAGATGGACCGGCCTCAGCCAGGTCCTTCTCCGAAATGGAGAAGGTCCTGGTGGTCACAGGGGCATCATCCGGATGAGATCCCTCCCCTCCTTGTACTGCCTGAGAATCCCCAGCCGTTTGAGGAGGACCTTGCATAGGGGCGGATTCAGGTTCGGTGCTCTGCGCCGAGCCCGGATTCCCCCCCATGGAAGGCCCTACCGTCTGAGGCTGGTTTTCAAGGACCATGTCTATCACAGGAGGGGCCTCCAGTTGGCCATCCCCTCCCAGGACATCGCAGGTCCCCTTGGCAGCGTCATAAGTCTTTAGTGGGGAGGCACAGGCCTTGACCCCGGCAAGGTTTAATATTCTTGCCAGCAGGTCTTTTGAGGGAAGCGACCGAAGGGGCCTGGCTTCCCTCTCCCCCCTAAGGTGGTTTGCCCTACTGAGCCGCTTTGATGTTGAGCGGCTGGCTAAGGGCTGCCTGCTGGCTTTGGTGGCAGTCCCCTTGGAAAGAAAAGAGGGGACTACCGCTGGTAAAAGGGAGGTGCCCGAAAGCACCTCCAGAGAAGGGGGTGAGGGGGAGTCCCCTTCACCCGTAGGCATAGGAGAGGAGTAAGCCTCCTCTCCGGTTGAAGAGATATGGAGGGTCCCCTGCGCAAGCACAAGGGGGGGGGGGCACCATTTTTTTGCAGGAGCTGCCTGCGGGCGGCTCCGTTGCTGTTTCAGGGGAAGTTGGGGGTTGGTTTTTTATTTGTTTTACATACATGGGCATGGTGACCCTCTTTTTAATACGGGACGCAATAGCTCATCACCTCTCGCAGTTGCCCGCACTGCGAGAGGTGCTTACAAGCCCGGCAGAGCCAGGCGCCGCCATTCGGGACCACCCCTCCCGCCTGGTGGCCTGGCAGTCCATCGGCATGACGGCTCCACCTTGGAAACGGCGTAAAATTGATAGAATGTGAAGAGGAGAGGAAAGGGGATGTGAGGAAGGTATGGGTGGGCATGAAGCAGGTTGTTAAAAAAAACACATCCCGAACCGGAGCTCAGGGGTTAGGAAACAATGTCCCCTCCCCCCTCAGCCCCGATCAAGGGTGGTTGGCTTGAGAAGAAGGTCAGCATCTACCCTGTGAAATTAGAGGCAGACCAGAGAAAGTTGTGGGAGAAGTTGTATGAAAAGCGACGAGGTAGGGGAGAAATCGGGCTATCTGAAGGAAGGAAGAGAGGCTAAGCTGGGGCCGGACGGAGCGCTGGATCACGTCAGCACGGCGGCCAGGATGGTCGTGTTGTGGCAGGAGTTAGATAGTGTCGTTGGGTCTTTGCAGGTGGGAAACTAGTTACTGATAGTGGTCAGAGAAATATAAGAGTACAGGGTGGGGCAAGGAAAGGAAAGAGATGCAGAGGAGATAGAGTGGAAGGTATACATTCTAAAAGAGGTGCTTTAGGGACAGGAGGGCTGAGTTGTCTCTATACCAATGCTCGTAGTCTTATATATAAGAAAGATGACTTATTTAGTTATATTATTGATGAAGATATAGATATAATATGTGTAATAGAATCATGGGTTAATGAAAATAAATTTAATGACAATGTGAATGAATTTGAACTACAAGATTATGATATGTACATTAGTCAAAGGAGAGATAGGACGGGTGGTGGGTTGATTATTTATATCAGAAATAACATTTCTTCAAATCTAAATAATTCTATAAAGCAAGGTGAAGTTGAGTCACTGTAGATAGATATTAGGGTCAGTAAAAATAGGATAATACATCTTGGGAGCCTTTTACAGACCACCCTGACAGACTGATTGTATTGATGAGTTAATAATCAAGGAAATAAGTAAAGGATGTGAAGTAGATCCATTATTCTTGGTGACTTTAATTTATATTCTGTGGAGTTTGAAAATATGATAGGAAGGGATAGAGCAAGTTGTAAGTTTATAGAATGCTTTGAGGATAACTTTTTTACTCAATTTGTTAATAAACTAACAAGGGATGCCAAAATATTATATCTGGTCCTTTTAAATGATGATCACTTGGTTCGTTTTAACTTGGGGAATAGTGAAAAATAGAACATTAACAAACTCCACAAAAACTTGCAAATATTTATAGGGGCGATTAAGATAAATTACGCAACTTGGTAAATCAGATTAGGTGGGATATAGAATTCAGGGGAAAGAATACTTATGAGATGTGGGACACCTTTTTAAGACTATATTAAACATAGTCCGGCAGCAGTGTATTCCAATGAAGGCTATTAGAAAGAAATGTAGGAGCTGCACTGGAAAAACAGTGGAGAGGATGGTGCTGAATCGCCTACAGTGGAGCGTGGGGAGCCTTCACCCCCACGTGTTCAGCTACACCAGGGGGGTGAGCACAGCGGACTGCCTCATTACCCTCCTGGCTCACGCCAACAACTAGTCCACCATCGTAGTCTTTCTTGACCTCAAGAAGGCTTTCGAGCTGGCCAGCCCCCGCGCCATACTAGTTGCCCTTGTGAGGAAGGGCATCCGAGGGAGACTGCTGGGCTGGCTCCAGGACTACATTCACCAGCGCCAGGCCCGTGTGAAGTTCCAGGGTCACAAGTCTCACTACCTGACCTTCGAGAACGGGACACCCCAGGGCATCATCCTCAGCCCGTTCCTCTTCAACATTCTGATGGAGCAGGTGGTGAGGCTCCCCTATCAGGAAGAAAATATCCTTCTCACCTATGCTGACGACCTGGCCCTCATCGTGACCGGGCATGACGACAAGCTCGGGCGGTCTCAAGAGGCACTCCACCTCATCACTGCCAAGTGTGAAGAAATGGGGCTCAAGATCTCAGGCCATGGCCATCAAGACTTCCATGCCTGCTGGCCAGCAGCTGCGCATCAAGGGAGTCCGGCTGGCGTGGACTGACTCCTATCAGTACCTCGGGGTATGGGTGGACAGGCGGCTATCTTTCACCCACCATGTCACACACCTGAGGGAACAGACGCAGGCCCGGCTCAATGTAATGAGAGCCATGACCGGGCCGAGCGCAGGTGCAACCTTCCACGTCCCCCGCTTTTACTATCTGCAGGCAGTGCGCTCCCTGGTGGACTACAGTGCACCGGTCCTTGTAGCCCTACCCCAGCAGCAGCACCTGGAGGTGGTGCAAAACACTGACATGAGGACCATGTTGAGGGCACCGAGGTGGTGCAGTGCCTGTGTCATGCAGAGCGAGGCCCGCCTGGTGCCCCTCACCGACAGGGTGGACTGCATTGTGGCCTGTCGGGTGGCCAGAGTGTTCCAGCATGACGTGGATGGTGTTGCGCAGAGGAGACTCCAGATGGCCGTGGCGCAGGGCATCGAGTGCCTGCGCAACAACAGGTGGCTCATAAACGTCACCTTAGCAGCCAACACCCTCAGCCAGGCAGAGAACTGGCTGTGGTGAGACCCCGACACCACCCACCCTGCCTACGCTCCACCACCACCATGGGAGCTCCCCGCCGCTGACTTCACCGCCACGCAGCTGCCCGCCAGCAAAACGCACTGCCTCACTGAGGAGCTGCGCCAGCACGTCCTTAGGGCCATGTGTGGGGTCACGGAGCCGGGCAGCGCAGTCTACTTCACCGACGCTTTCATCATGAGCGTGGAGGACATCACACGACTGCTCCACCCTCCAGACAGAGCTGGTAGCAATCCAGCACGCCTTGTCCCGCCGGGAGGCCACTGTGGTGATACACACAGACTCCCGGTCGGTGCTGCAACTGCCCACCTCAGACCAGAGCCAGTCCCTCACCTTGCAAGAGGCAAGAGCCGCCCAGATGGTCCGCCTCACACCGACATACAAGCTGCTGGAGGTGCTGAGAACAGCACCCCCTCTGCGCTGATCGCCGCCCGCGCCCAGTCGGGCGACAGGTGGTGAAGACCGCCGCCACCCACTAGCAGCAGACACGCCATGCATGGGACACTCCGCCGCGCCTTGCTGTACGCCGACACTGCCGGGCTCCCCGCTTTGTATAATGCTTATATTATGTATTTATATGTATTCCTATATTATTATATCATATATCGCTATTGTATAATAAACCTATATAAACAAGCAAGTTGTTGTGGTGGAATCACGAGATAGGGCATACCAGAGATTACAGAGAGAAAGTACTTTTGACAATTTAAATCATTATAGGTCGACCAAAAATGAGATAAATAAGATTGTTGAGAAAAGCAAAAGGGCTGCAGAAATTAAATTAGCTCAAAATAATAATAAAGATCAAAGAAAATTCTTTAGCTATTATAGAATTATAACAAATCTAACTGATAAATTAGGGCCTATTAGACATAAAGGGGTTTTGAAAGAATCTGATAAGGAAATAGTATAGGTTCTTAATGATCATTTTTCTTCAGTATTTACACAAGAAAATCCAGATAGATTAATTGATGATAATTCTAGGTCAAGGGAAGTAGTGTTGAATACCATTAATGTGAACAGGGAAATAATTAAAGGACTTCTTATATTGGAGTTAAATACTAGTAACTAAGTCATAGACCCAGACAACATCCATAGGTTACTCAAAGAAGGTGTATATACAGGGTGTCCACAAAGTCTGGGTACATAGGAATTTTAATATTTTATTTATTTATGTTATTTTTCCTCCCCCAGATCGAATGATGGCTGTCTAAAGAAGAAAGAATAGAGTTGGTACTCTTAAGTGGACGAGAAGGATGGTCTTATCGCAAAATCGCCGATGAATTTAACCTTCAACACCCTGATTGGCAACCTATTTATTTTACTGCCATCGAGAAATTGGTCATGAAGTTTAAAGAAACAGGCAGTGTCTTGGCCAAACCCCGTTCCGGGCGACCAAAGACTTTAGACGAAACGAAAGAGGTTGTCATGGCCAAGATTGCTGCTAGCCCAAAGAAATCACTTCGTCAGACATCCATGGAGTTGGGTGTTCCAACGTCGACTATCCACAAAATCCTTGTAGAGCAGAAGTTCCATCTGTACAAATTACAGATATTGCATCACTTAAATGAAGACGACCCTGATAGACGAATGCAGATGTGCGAATGGTTTTCAGATAAATTGGATGAAAATATCAATTTTACTAAAGAGCTTTGTTTTATGTTAATAACATAACATAACATAACATAATTACACGGATGACAAAAGCCACAAGGGCCTATCAAAGGTCATCCGCCTCCGTCAAAACCCACCCACAAAAAGCACCATCACCAGGGGAAGACAAAATCAAAGTCCCCCACAATATAATATAACGGATGACAAAAGCCACAAGGGCTCATCATAGGTCATCCGAGTCAAGCGGCCTCTTTTTCAAGGCACCCAAACTCCCAGGAAAACTACATCCAGAGGATTGCATCCAGAAACAAGGGTATCACCAATCAAGGCTTGTCAAGAACTAAATCATGCAGCTATAGATATATACAAAACTTAGGAACCATCACAACCTTCCCTTCCCATAAACTCATCCAACCTACTCTTAAATACATTTAGATTTGGACTACCTACTACCCTCTGCGGCAATTTGTTCCAGAAGTCTACCACTCTATTGGTGAAAAAATATTTTCTTAAATCCAACCTACACCCTTGCTTTTTAATTTTCAAGTGGTGACCTCTAGTCCGATTTCCATCATCGAACTCAAAAAACTTGCTAACATCCAATTTATCTATCCCGGAAAAAATTTTAAAGAGCTCAATCATATCCCCTCTCACACACCTCCTTTCGAACGAGAACATATTTAATACCCTCAGTCTATCTTCATATTCAAGGTGCCTCAGGGAAGGAATAATCTTTGTTGCCCTCCGTTGCACTGACTCAAGAAGGTTAATATCGTGTCTAAAATGTGGGGACCATGCCTGTATACAGTACTCTAGATGTGGCCTAACATAAGAGTTATAGAGTTTAAGAATAACCTCCTTACTTTTGTAACTGACATTTCTCTTAATAAAACCCAGCACTCTATTTGCCCTATTTCTTGCTTCAATACACTGCTTAGAAAACCTTAATGACTTATCTATTACTACTCCTAGATCTTTCTCATCCTCTACTGAGCTCAGCCAATGCCCATCCATTTCATAGTTAAATTCTCTATTATCTTTTCCCATGTTAATAACTTTGCACTTATCAAGGTTGAAAGTCATTTGCCACTTATGTGCCCAGGATAACAATTTATTTAAGTCCCCCTGCACTTTAAAATTATCATCAATATCTTTAACTACAGCTGCTAATTTGGTATCATCCGCAAAAATTGACACTTTATTATTAACTGCCTCCCCAAGATCGTTTATATAGATGACAAATAATAATGGACCGAGAACTGATCCCTGAGGAACCCCACTGATAACATCCCTCCACTCTGACTTTACACCATTTGGCACTACCCTTTGCTTCCTGTCTTTCAGCCACTCAGCTATCCAATTTGAAACACCCCCACATATCCCAATCATTTTTAATTTATGAACTAGTCTCCTATGTGGTACCTTATCAAATTCTTTACTAAAATCTAAGTAAATTATATCTACATTTTCTCCCGTATCTACTTGATCTGTTACAAACTCGAAAAGTCTAGTAAATTAGTCAAACATGATCTACCTGATCTAAACCCATGCTGAGCATCGCTGATTAACCCCTCCCTCTCTAGATGTTGGCAAATCCCTTTTTTAACTATTTTCTCAAGAATTTTACAGACTACATGAGTTAGGTTAACCGGTCTAAAGTTATTTGGATCCTCTTTACTACCCTTCTTGAAAATGGGGGCTACATTCGCTCTCTTCCAATCATCGGGTATTTCTTCATATTCCAGTGACCTAGTATATAACTTCTCCAGAGCTATTGAGATACTTTCTACCCCTTCCTTAAGTATCCTAGAATGAATATTATCAGGGCCGGAGGCCTTGGTAGCATCTAAATCACCTATTAGTCCTTTTATCATCCTCCGATCCACACTAATGGTAGTAAACACCTCTTTCCCTGACCCATGAGTACTATACATAAGACTATTTAGTTTCTCCTTTGTAAATACTGATGCAAAATGACCATTTAGTACCTCAACTATTTCCTCATCAGTTTCTCTCACAACCCCTTCATATTTGATAGGTCCTATTTTAACTCTGCCAGACTTATTAATTTTATAGTAACTAAAGAACTTTCTAGGATCTTTGTTGCTATCCTGAGCTAATTTAATTTCTGACACCCTTTTGTTCTTCTTTATAATCTTATTTAACTCATTCCTAGCCATTCATAAGAACATAAGAAAAGAAGGAGACTGCAAAAGACCATTCATGGCCTACACTTGGCAGCTCCTGTAATCATTTAAATTTTTCTAGCTATCTCCTGATTCCACCATAATGGTTTCCTACTTTTGTTCCTAATGGCCTTCATTGGGATACATTGTTCTTGGACTACATTTATTATATGCTTGAAAGTATCCCACATCCCATAAGCTAACATAACCTCGCTTAGCCTAACGTAGCATAGCTAGGTATATCATAGCCTAACCTAGTATAGCCTTTCATGCCCTGAATAGCCAAGTATAGCTTAGCATAACCTATCCTAGCATTAACTGTCCTAGACATGTATAGCCTATACTATTATACCCTAGTCAAGCATAGCTTATTATTGTCTATCCTAACATATGTACAATATGCTATCCTAACATAGCATACTATAGCCTAAATTAGCATAGTATATTTTACCCTTGTACATTATATCTTAGCATAGTATAGCCTAGCCTATTCTAGGCTTGCCTAGCAGAGTATAGCATATTATAGCCTCGGCCGAAAAGTTATGATGTTATTGCCAAAACAAAATAATTCCCGGGATAACTTTGATAGGACTTTAGCAATTATATCATTCGAAAGAGAATGTAAAACAACATAAGGGTTTTGAATTTCGTTAGAATCGGCCGAATAGTTACAATGTTATTACAAAACGGGGACCGATCGACATAGTGAGATGTAGTCACTGGCGACTAAAAAGAGAGATCATTATTGTTGTACTCATCTTCACCAATCATTTACTAATTTGATATTTCCTTTTTGAGGCCCCACTTAAGCAAATGACTGCTTAAGTCCCCGGCCCAACTTCCTGCGCCAAGCGACGATTGGGGGGGGGGGGGGGCGATTGCCATTCATGTTTCGTCTCAACTATGTCGTGCAGTTACTAAGTCATAATTGGTGGCATTGGAGGAAGCTGGTTTGAGGATTAGCCCACAATAGATACCAATGTCAGAAACCTTTCCGGACAAGGGACGGACTTCAACCTCCGCTGCTCATTACAGGGGGCATCACACAGGAACACAGAGGGAGCTCACAACCGTTTTTGTGCATGCTGGAATTAGTCGCGATTAAAATACCCCCGGGGTGGCGGCGTTGTCAATAAGTCCGACATGAGTCAACCCCGGTGAGGATCCCCCACGGATTCATCCCATCCATATATCATTCATCATCAGGTAATCACCCTACCCATCCACGCCGTGGGTAAGCGAGAGGGGGGTAACTTCAATTAGTCTAACCCTTCTTACACTAATTGAAACCCAAGCTGGATACGTCGTCATCTGTGAAAGGGAGGCAGACGTTGAAACACTAATAAAAGAGAGGGGGCAGCGTGCGCTTTAGGAGATAAATCTCCAGCCCAGTAGCCCACCTCAGATCCAAGCACATCGAAGTGTGGTGCAGGCAGCTAGACCCCTAGATAGAGCAGCATCAAAAGAAGAGATCTCCCGAAATCAGCTATGAACCAAAGTCGTGGAGGTGGTGAAGTTCCGCAACAAGAGGGACAACACCTAATACCAACACGTCTTTATGGTGATCTTTAGTGAGGCGCAAATGTCTCAAAAATGCCCAAGAAAACTGGCTGCTACTCTTTAATCAGCGGTGAGCAAATTGAAGAGGAGGAATTTACTCCAATTCAAGTATGCTTCCGCTACTTCAAGATAGAGCACCACCCGACCAAAGAGTGCAGGGAAAAAGAGATGACCGGTTCAAACTGCAGCCGGAAGGGTCATGAATGGCTCGAGTGTACCAAGCAAACAGAGAAGCGCCCAAACTGAGGGCTGAACCATGAGGCTATCTATGGCCATGTATGCCACACGGAAAAAGATATCATTAAAAGAAAAACAGGCGAAAAGAAAGCTGAGGAGACAAGGGCAAACATCCCCTACGCCCAGGCAGCGACCTCTCCCCCATCCTCGCCAGAGTTCTCGAACACCAGCAGAAGACGTATCTGAAACTGGAAAACGATAATTCTATAAAGATTCTCACGTCTATTCTCTTTGCACAAGTGAGAAACCTTACTCAGCCAGGAATGTTTTCAAAGACCCCCCAATCTCATGCTCAAGAAGAACGGTATGTCGGAAATGTGGTTACCGGATGACCCCCCGCCCATCGGAAAACGTTCTGCAACTGCAATTCCTGTCAAAGGACGCACCAGAGGCACCAGCTACACAATTTCCAGCAGAAGATAAAACAATAACGAACACTGAGACAGCGCCGGAGGCCGCGCCAGGAGTCAAAAGGTCAATCAGGAAGGACCCGAGAGTGGAGGCACAAAGGCTCCGAAGAAGATCGAGCAAGCGGAAGGCAATCTTTCAAGCTCTTCATCCTCTGAATCATATGCTGAGGAGGCCAAGCTCGAGGCTCCAAAGACTTCGAAACGAACATTTAAGTACGATGGAGAAGAGAACGACCTCAAGATATACGTTACGGAGCGGGTACCATTCCCAGAAAAACCTTTCACTTCGGAGATTTATCAGGGAATCCGCGCCAACAGATTCAAATGGATCTACTCAGCATCAGCCCAAGAATCAGATATTGAACAATTTCTCCACGCAGAAAGAGTACAATTTTACAAGGACTCCCACCTCACCCTCAGTGAAGCAGACTACAGAAAAATCCGAAACGGAAAAGCTTGCAACGGACAATAAAACTAAAACAAACAAACATTCACACACTAACAACAAAATAGAGAAAATTAACAACCAGCTAAAGATACAATGAATGTGGATGGATGAAACGGAAAATCAATTGCCTATGGAAAAAAAATTCGCACAGTGGACCCTGACATCATCCTCATCTCAGAACATGACATCACACGAAAACGGACATAATGAAAATACTTAACTACATCTTTATACACAATTTACTCACAGGATCGATTCGACTGCGTAGCCATCGCGATCCATAAAAACAAAGTTCAACACGCTACCAGACTTAGAAGAATCATTCGTGGCCATCGAAATCCCGACCCTGGTTAGAGGCCTAACAGTGGCGGCAGTGCTCAAGCCAATGCTCAAGCCCGTCCCACTGAGGAAATGTTATGTGAAAGCTAACTGGGAACAGTATAGAAATGCTCAGCGACTACCAGCCAGCTGATCTGGACGATACAAATCTCGAAGAAATAGATGAGATAAACAAGATCATTGATCACCTCATACAAACCGACGAGATATCCGTCCCCAAAACTCATAAAATGCTCCAACAGCTTCGGTGGACGGAAGAGATGAGGGATATCGCCCGGGAACAGAGAAATCTATGGGGAAGTAGGCAAGACAGGCCCAAGCCGGGAGAGGACAGCCCAAATTAGACAGCTAAGCGAGGAGATAAAAAAAAACTATCCTTGAGAAACAGAGAGAAATCTGGGAGAAATTGGTACGCTATAAAGAGAAAGCAATACTGTACTTTTGGGGAATAATATCCCAAGACTTAGGGGATTGGCTCCCAAGCCCAGAACACGAATCAAAGACGGCGACGACATCATAGAGGATCCGGAATCTCTTGAAAGAAGATTCAGAAATCACTGGAAAGAGATTTTCGCTATATCCCCCGAGGAGAACGATGACTTCGAGGACTTTGGAACGATGATACATAGGATCCACCCACATCCGTAAGTATCTTAATAAAGAGACATGGCTAACCATGGGCACCCCCTCACATTTGAAGAGACCATGAACACCATAAAGGTCCTTCAAACAAAGGGCGCCCGGCTGGTCTGGGCTCACGAAAAATAACCTCGTGAATGCCCCATAGCAAATTATTCAGGGCTTGGTGAACACCATAAATGCAGCCCTGATGGGTATAAGATGGCTAAAATCATCTTCATCCCGAAAGGTAACAAGCTCCCAGAGCAGGTGGCTGACTATCGCCCAATCTCTCTCCTCGAGATATCGGCATGATCTTTGAAAAAATTATAGCTCAAGCTCAACTGAGCGAGTTAGGAGCGCACAATCCCCAACAACATGGGTTTCCTCTCTAAAGGGGCACATACACGGCCCTGGCGCTCCTAACTGAAAAAAATCGCATATTGTCAAGTGAAGGGTTACTATGTAGACATCGTGCAGAGGGACGTACAGAAGTCCTTCAACAAGGTGTGGCTGAAAGGACTCCAATACAAGATCCTAGGCCTCCAGCTAGACCCAGTCCTGGAAAGAGTCTTCTGTGACTTCGTCATGGACAGAAGGGCAATGTCTCATGATCGAAGGATACAGAGTTTGAACTCAAAGCGGGGGTTCCCTCAGGGGAGCTGCCTGAGCCCACTGCGCTACCAGGTCTTCACCATCGACCTCCATAGTCCGATACAGAGGGACACGATGTATCTGCAATTCGTAGATAACATCACACAAATCGTCCCTTGTACGGAGAGGAAAGCAAAGAGCACAGGCAACCTGAACGATGGCGGAAATATCTTAACATCAACCAGTATAAAAGATGATGGAAGATCCGAACTAACAAGGATAAGTTCAGGATGGTCCTGTTGAGATGCTGTTCTACGTGGCCCGTCGTGATAGATGGGATGAGATATGGCTACTCTACCGGAGCCATCATCCTGGGCCTAGAAATCTCCGATCACGGATATTCGAGACACTACACGGAGAGGCAGAATCTAGAAAGAAATCTCCAACCTGTAAATATTTAGAGATCTTAGCTCGGCCAACATTAGGAAAATATACCTAATGTTCATCTACCCTGCAGTACTGACCCAGGCAGCCAACAGGCCCTCTTTGAGAAAAATCCAGTATGTGCAGAATTCAGCATCCCTGTGCATCAACAAAGCCAGGATGCGCGACCTTCTTCGGCAAAGGGATCTGCACAGACAGCGTCTGGAGCCCGCCAATGTCACGACACAGAAACTGCGTCAAAAGGTCTGGTCAACACTGATTAATGATATCATCTCGGAACTAGGAGGAACGGGTGGCAACATCAAGATCCTGCCAAACTGAGAGAGAAAGTCACCCGCAGTCGTTGGTTCCCAAGTACCAAACTATGCTCTGAGGAGAACATAATACCAACATTTAAGTAAAACATTAATGCACAATGAAGTAACATTAGGACGATATGTAGATTGCAGACTCCAGCCTTGTTTGGGGTCCGTATTCTCCATATGGCCATTTTAATTAGATTTTATAGCTTCCCGTTAAATTTCAATATTTGAAAAGTTGCTTTATCGAAATAAAATATTATTCAATTTTCATCATCACTAACTCTATAATTTAAGAAAGGGATTTTTGACTATTTGAATAATAATTTCATCTTAGTTTGGTTATGACTTTTTTTTAGCAAAGTTATTTCTAATAATTCTTATATAACATAAAAAAGTGGTGAAGTTCAGAAATAAATATAAGTATCGAAATTTTGTGAATTTTTTAAAACCCCAAAGAATTACAAATGGTGAAGTTCAGAAATTTATTTTTATATATCTTCTTCTTCTATAACTCTATATTTTAGCAACGTGCTATTTTGAAAGGGGGGAAATTTAGTTTAGAGTTCTTTTTTTAAATTAATATAATTGGTGAAGTTGAGAAAATTTAGAAAAATTTAACCATGGCTGCTTTTTTTTAATTTTAAATTTTAATCTTAGTAGCGAAGCGCAAGATGGGGGAGTGGCGAAGACATTGCCTGGTTGAACTTATAATTTGTGTAGCGCGAAAAGCAAATAAACAATACATTGTTTCATTTTCGTAATACCATTAGTTCACAATATTCTTTTAATTAAACTTATAATAAATATGACCTTTTATAATAATCTTTTAATTAATCAAAGACAACTTTTTATATTAGTGTAGTAAAAACAAGAAAACTAACCTAACCTCAGTTAAATTGAAAAAAATATATAAAAAAAGTTTGTTTTTTTAATTTTAGTTGAGTTTTGTATTCTTCATTTGGGCAAGAATTGGGTCCGTAATCTACATAAGGCCAAAGTTGGGGTCCCTAATCTACATAATGCCAATGTTGGGTTACTTATTCTCCATATGGGTTACTTGGGTCCGTAATCTACATATGATCCTAACATACAACACAAGGAAACAAATGATTTAACAGAACAGAAGAAATAGAGGGTGGCTACTTGTTTGGTAATTTTAAATTCAAGGACTTTTCAACGATTTCAAGGACTTTTAAAATCATCAAGGACTGGTTTTAGCCATTGCTTTTTTCTTTAAATTATTAGTTACGCCAGCCTTGTATGTTTTATTACATTTATGAGACATCATTTTTTTAATTAAATAATTTCTATCATCAAAAACTATCCATTTCATGAAAATTTAGAACGTACATTTGGAAATGCTTCCATTTTCAGGTATAAAAATATATTTTAAAGCATTTATTTTTACTCAGCACATAATTACCTAAATTAAACATAGCAAAAATATCCATTACTTTCCACTCTTCATAAGAAAGAATTGTTTGTTTCAAGATGCCCCCCCCCAAACACTGAATAATGAAGCATTTTGGAAAAAATCGGAAATATTTCAATTGAAAATTAAATGTATTACAAAACAGAATGAACATTCGTGATTCAGAGGTTACCTTTTAATTTATTTTTTTATTTAATCATGCTTGATGGTTACAATTTCTTTATCAAGACTCATTTTTGCTTCAAAATCCATTTTTAGTCTTTGTTTCTCTTCTTTTTTTTTGATCAGAGTATCAGTTCGTCTTTTCTTGGCTTCCATGTCTGTAAGACTTTTGTCCTGCTTCCTTTTCTTTTCAAGATCTTCTTTGTACAGGCGACAAGAATTCCTAACTATGTGCATAAGTGACTTAGTCACTTTAAACTCAGTTAAAGGCTTCTCAGTTGCAACCAAGGCATCGTGTACAACTCTCTGAGCAATCCTAGACTTCTGTTGAAGACTTTCGACTAAGATTTCTTTGTTAATATTGAAACCCTGTTCGACGGCTGCTTGTCTGTGATTTTTTTTTTACTACAGCTACAAAGAAGTTAACTGCTTCCTTCCGAAACTGAAGAATGTCAGTGTTAGTCAGATGTTCTCGAACTTTTCTAATCTCTTCTTTAACAGCAAAGACGAGATCCACTTTTCCCCAGCAGGTAATTGGCGAGACGGATTGTTTAAATCCAGACAACTAAGCTGCTTGAAAGATTTTCTTGATAAAAGGTAGCAAGAGAGTCGACAGCATGGCACACAAATCCTCGTAAAGGAGGAGTCAGTTTGATACCGGACCACAAATCCTTCCAATTCCGATTAAACCTTCAGAAAAAAAGCGACCTTAGCATATAGAAGCTTATTGCACAGAGCCTCTTTCATCGCGACATATGGTGCACTTTTTGGTCCTTGGTGAGTATTCTTGATTGTTTCAACAAACATCTTGACTTTGGGGAGAAGACGAATCGCCCTTTGTGCAACTCTTGTGTTTTCTACCCATCTTGTTGAGCAAAATTTCATAGGGAAGTCAGATTGATGAACTTCATTTGTTTGCAAAAACAATGTTCGTCTCATTGGAGAATCTTTGAAAACATAATATAATGTAGACAAAAAAATTTGCCAACATTCCAAAAACATTCTTATCAGCAAATTTAAGGCTGCCAGAAACTACATGCAATGAACAGGTGCCACAATCAAGTAGAAGGAGGAGAATTGCCACTTCTTTCATCAGCATTCAACAGCCTCAGAAACTTATGGTTAACGTTCATTGATACCTGAATAATTTTTGATTGGTAGAGATTCGATACCCCTTCATTAAAAGCTTCTAGCAAGTCTTCAGCTCTTCCTCTGCTCAGAAAAACTGAATTAAGGTATCTAGTAATGATTTTATTCCCCTGCATGAAATGGACATGGATATCCATCTGACCACATTGTGTGATCTTATTAAGCGACTCATCAAATGAAATAGAGTAGAAGGAACTACCAGCTAAAACTTTGGCCAATTCACCAGCAAAATAAACAGAAATACCATATGTTATCATGTGAATTTGAAAAATCAAATTTGAATAATCACTCAATGATTTATTTTTTAAATTCAAGGTCCATCTACCTTTTTTGATCAAATTCAAGTGCCTTTCAAGGATTTAAAGGGCAGTAGACACCCTGAAATACCTACAACAAAGCTTCGAGGTGAACTGTTGAACTCGACTGTCTACAAAGTCTCAAAAGCTCAAAAGTAACCATGTAGAATAAGTACACAAAACAAATGAGACAAACACAACGTACAAAAAAACTAGTACAACAAATACACTGAGCAAAACTAATAAGATGAAAAAACCAAAGTAAATAAAGGAAATTATTATTATATTAGGTATTTTACCACTGTAGACACCATAGGGTGATTCAACAGTGAATCTCGAGTAGAATTATGTGGCTAAAATTACCGGAATATAAGAAGCAATCTGGAGTATATATATATGGTACACGAAAATAAGATATATCTATTATAATGAGATCAGGAGCTCTCAGTAAAGAGGCACAAAAATAAAATTTAAGTCATATTTAAAATCATAAATTTCTAATAAAAGCATAAATATCTAACTAAATAACAATAGTAAGGAGGCCTAAAAATAAAATTTAAGTCATATTTAAAATCATAAATTTCTATTACAAGCATAAATATCTAACTAAATAACAATATAATAGTAATTTGGATAAAATAAAAACATTATAAGTCTCGAAGGAGACCTATGTCTGTTAAATATCAATACATGGGCCATGTAGATTACTGTACTTGTTCCCCAATATTAAGTCCAGTCTGTAAGGACCTGGACCAAAATATCGTTGACGATATTCCAGATATGATGGGCACTTGATCAGGATATGGTATTAGTCAAATTGCCTAAACAGTCCTCACATAAGGGTCGATGGTGTCGTTCCATATAGTAGCTGTGTGTTAGTTTTGTGTGGCCAATACGCAATGTACAAAGAGTGATCCCCCAGGACCTATTTGATGATAGTGCGGAAGCCAGTGGCAAAATAGAACTGCTGACTCGTCGATATTTATTATCAAGGCCAACGTTTTGCCAAGTCTGCTTCCATCGGGCCGTCTCAGCTTTCTTGATGTAACATTTAAAGTCACTCTGGGGCAGATCGATGGCTGAAAGCTGTCCACTGGTCGCGCAATGGCGAGCCAATGTGTCTACTGCTTCATTACCTGGCTCACCTACATGTGCAGGGACCCAACATAGACAAACTAGACGTTGTAGAGTATATATTCTGCATTGTATTAACTGAACCAGCGGATTCCTAGTAGGATATTGCTGGATAGCCATTATATCACGTAGAATTCTCCTGTAAAAAAATAAAGGAAAGCGATGCAAACCCTCTTTTATTTTTTCCACCAACTATCTTCTACTATCTAAATTATCTTCAAATATTGAGTACATCAGAAAATGATAAAGTCGTTCTGTCTCAAAGATTTTGTTTCTCATCGAAAACCAGCATAATAAATTCGCCATCAGATCCTGGAGTGAAATGTTACAGCAGTTTTATTAGATAAATTTCAATCAATCTGGGTTGTTTTGTTGAGTTGCTGCCATGACTTATACAGGATGATCAAAAGTTCACTGTGCACTTTTTATTTTTGTTTATTTAAGATTTTACTCCTAATATGGGTTTGACAGCTGAAGAACGTGTATTTCTTGTTGAACAAACACTTTCGAGAAAGTGATAGATATGTACACAGAGGTGGTGTAACAACGCTTTGCTGAAAATGTTCCAAACCCACCCGTTCCACATGGCAATGCAGTTCGAAGGCTCGTTGATAACTTCCGAAAAACAGGATCAGTAAACAATGCCAAACGTTGTGGAAGGCCATCGAATGATAAACTGTGGGATATTTCCAAAGGTATGCAGTTGAGCCCATCGAAGTCATTATGAATTTTAGCGCAGTAGCATCATGTTAGTTAGAGAACCGCTCATACAGCCGTCAGAAAAAAACTAAAGCTTTTTCCATACAGAATACATGCGGTACATGAACTGATGAAACCTATTTATTGATTATAAAGAGCGACTATTCTATTGCAGATGGTTTAACAGATTTATTGAAGAGAATACTGTCAATGTGTTAGATTTCACCCTTTTACTGACGAAGCATGGTTCCATCTCTGGTTAAGTTAATTCCCAAAGTACACGAATTTGGTCAGCCAATAATCCTGTTTTCATTTAACATTCCTACACAATGTCAAAGTTGGAGTGTCGCTATTTCCAGAAGTCGAAATGTTGGCACTATTTTTTTTTTAGGAACACCATAAACAGCGAGAACTGTTTTTCGGAGATTCTTTCAACCTTCGTCAGTCAAATGAAAAGTGAGGAAATCAATTACTCATGGTTTCAGCCGGACGGTGCTATTGCTCACACATCAATGCGGTTTTGGGAGGAAATTTTTGCAAACCGCATTAGTTAGAAAAACGTGTGGCCGCAACACTCACCTGACCTAAATCCACCACTTTTATCTTTGGGGAGAAGCAAAATCTGCTGTGTATAAAAATCGTCCGCTTACGCTGGATGACTTGAAAAAGCGATAACAGCCTTTCTTCAGTCCATTTCAAGACAACAACTAATAGCGGTTTTTAGAAATAAAATAAAAAGGATCTAAACTTGTACTTATGCCAAAAGGGATAAATTTGAACAATGGAAATATAAGAAATATAAGTGCTTAAAAAGCAACATCAAAAATACCTACAGTTTAACGTGATTTTGAATCCGAACCAAAGAACAGAGTTATTTCACAATATCAATTCAAAACAAAGACTTTAATGAAAAATATTAAAAATATTCACTATAATTTTTCTAATTTTAACTAAAAGTAAGTTATAAATTATAATTTTTATCTTATTTGAATAAAATGTTATTTTATTATCTTGACATCGGTAACTAATTTATCTTAAAAATAAAAATAATTTTAAAATAATATTTTCAGATTTCGACAATTTTCCAAATCCGAGAAAATGTTATATTTTTAAGTGTGAGAATTTCGAAAATACTATTATTTGTGTGTACAAATGCCTAGAAAACACCAATTAAAATGGTAGACAAATGAGTTTTTTTTTTCTTTAAAGACTATCAGGGAAGAAAATATTCTTCCATAAAATTTACATTCCGATATTCAATAAAGCAGGATGAGTTTAAGTCAATTTGGGTAGATATTAGGATCACTTTCCTATAAATTTCCCTATTTTTCCCACTATTTCTCCTACTAAAAACCTCTTCTACTATATTCCTCACTTTATATGTCCAATGTCCAAGGATCAATAAAAATAGGATGGTACGGTTGGGGACTTTTTACAGACCACCGGAACAGCCAGGGGAAACTAATGAATTACCGGGACAGACTGGGGAAACTAATGAATTAATGCTAAGGGAAATTAGTAAAAGATGTGAAGTAGATGCTTGGAGATTTTAATTTAAACTCCGTCGACAGGGAAAATATAACAGGAAGAGATGGAGCAAGTTGTAAGTTTATAAAATGTTTTGAGGCTATTTTTTTTAGTCAATTTCGTTAATGAGCGAACTAGGGCTGCCAATTTATTAGATCTAGTACTCTCAAACAATGATTATTTGGTTCATAACTAGCCGTTGGGGAACCATTAGCAAATAGTGATCATCAGATAGTTTGTTTTAACATACGAATTGGGAAAGTTAGAATATCTGGAAAATACTACGAAAGCTCCAAATTTTCATAAGGACGACTACGGAAAGCTTCGAAACTTGCTAAATTTGGCGAATTGGGATGTAGAATTTAGAGGAAAGAATGCTTATGGGATGTATTAAATTTAGTCCAGGAACAATGTATCCCAAGAGTCATTAGGAAGAAAATAACAATGTCTGAAGGATAGGAAGCAGAGAGTGGTACATAATGGAGTAAAGTCAGTGGAGGGATGTTGTGATTGGGTACATCAGGGATCAAGTCTAACCATTATTATTTGAAATATATATTAATCATCTTGGGGAGGGCAGTTAATAGCCAAGTGTCTATTTTTGATGATGAAACAAAATTGGAATAAGATTTACGAAATACGACCCGATAAAGAAATTAACCAAGTAACAATACCTGACCAGGAAATCCGTCAAGTTCCTTAATAAAACGACAATTTGATGGTAGCCGAAAAGAACTGCGGAATATACAGCTAAACCCGATAGGCTTACCTATCAGAGAACCCAAACAAGCCCAAAAACCAGAATAAAGAAACGAAGGATATAAATACTCGAATGAGCAAATGAGAACAAAGGCAAGTATGCTAAAATAAAAACACTCATACCAAAGAAAAGAAAGAAGCGAAACGAAAGCGTTTGTCAGACAACCTGGCAACAAATTCATCTAAGTTATTCTCATAATCATCATCATCACATAGACACAATATTTCTAATATGTAAGGTTATTAACATGAGAAGGGATAATAGGGAAATTAGCTACGAAATTAATGAGCATTGACTAAATGGAGTAGAGGATGATCTTTACCTTGATGAGGGTCTTCAATCCCTCATTAGTAAGACAGGAATAACACTTAAGGCATACAAAAAGGTTGGCTAATTACAAAACAAAACTACAAAAGAAAAATGAACTAAACAAACTCCAGAGATTAACAACACGTATAGAGGAAAATGAGTGCGAACATCCGTATTTGGGTGAGGTACAAAGGGCGGTCAATAAGTTTTGCAATTCAGATATAAGGAAACGAGATATGAGGAAAAGTGTTTTATTATTTTTCAATATAACTACCCTCGACTTCAATGCACTTGCGCCACTTGTCCCTGAGGCTTCGAATTCCCGACAACCAGAAATCTCCCAACTGCTGTTCAATCCACTCCTGGACGGCGAGCTGGACATCTTCATCGTCCCCAAACCGGCGTCCACGCAGTGCTGCCTTGAGCTGGCGGAATAAAAAGTAGGGGCTAGATCTAGACTGTAGAGGGGATGGTTGAGCTCTTCGAATCCGCACTCGCGCAGGACAGCTTGTGCAACTCTGGCCTTGTGGACTTTGACGACGTTAAAGTCGATCATGGGGCGTGAGGTTTCTAGGGACACAACGGGCAGAGACCTTGATCATGGCCAAATTGTCGTGGATGATGTTGATAACAATTCCATGTGATATTCCAAGTTGGCGCTCGATTTCCTCGACCTTCACCCGTCGATTTTCGAGGATCATCCTCTCCACACGGGTCACATTGTCCTCGTTGGTCACATCTCACGGGCGTCCTGGATGGGGGTCATCTTCAAGGGACTCACGACCATAGCGGAACTCCCTATTCAAGCGAACAATGGTTGCATAGGAAGGGGCGGTGTCAGTATATACTGCAACCATGCCTTCATGGATCTCTTTTGCATTCTTGCCTTCCTTAGTCAAAAATTTGATCACTGTGCGGTGCTCACCCTTCTCCATTGTTGAAAGATTTGTGACTGACGATCTGCGATCAGCTAATGCTTCTTAAATAGACGAGGCAGGAGCATGCGGGTGCAGGACCTGACTTGCCATAACTTGTCCTAACACCCCCACAAACAGCCATCCCCCTTCCTCTGTTTTGCCCTACCGATTCGCAAAACATATTGACCGCCCCTCGTAGAAGGATTTTTTTTTGCTGTGACCACGAGTTCTGTTGTCTCTTCTACATTCAAACAAATCAAACAAGTGGGGACAATGACCATTTAGGATCTTCCAAGCCATAATTAGGTCTGCACGGAGAAGGCGTCCTTTGATGAAGAAAAGGCCCAAATTAGATAATCTATCAGCATAAGAGAGATCAGAAAATCCCCAAATCTTTTTTGTCCATCTCCTCTGTATAGACTCCAACAAGTGCAAGTCGCCAACATAGCCAGTATTCCACACCGCACAGACAAAATCAATAATAGGTCGAATATGAGTGATGAACACTTGGATTATGAACTTAGATGACCTACAAATTGTGCCTCTGAGAATATTAATGGCTACTCCATTTGCCTTACAGAAAGTTTCATTCACATGCAGGTGAAACTTTAGTGAAGAATCGACAAGGACTCCCAAATCTTTCACAGAGGTCTTTAAGGAAATAGGGTAATCACCAATAAAGTACTCCCCTATAGGGATAGAAATCGATCTACTAAAGCGAATATGTACACATTTATTAACAGAAAAAGAAAGGCCCCCAAGATCTGCTCCTATGAAAAAGCAAAGTAACACCCTCTTGAAGAGAAAGACTAAAGCCTGTACCAGTGATTACCTCAGTAATGGGAAGAGCAAGATATAATTTTAGATCATCCACAAACAGGGGAAATTTGCATGACAAACCTGCAGCAACGTAATTGATAAAGATAAGGAAAAGCATAGGACCAACCACCGAATCTTGTGGGACTCCACTCGTAACATGAACAAAATGACTAGATGAGGCTTGTAAAACGACATTCATTTTGCGGTTCTGTAAAAAGTCACTTATCCAGGCCAACAGAGGGTTACCAATGCCAATAGGTGACAGTTTGGTTAAGAGCAAGTGATGGTTAACCACGTCAAATGCCTTGCTGAAATCGAAATACAGGAAATCAATAACAGCACCAAAATCAAGGTGTTTACTAACATAATCATAGGTGAACAATAGCTGATCAGTCACTGATAAACCTGCACGAAAACCAAACTGAAAATTTGATAGCAGAGAGTTAATGTCCAAGTAGTCATAAAGCTGCGAAACTATTATTTTCTCGAGAGTTTTAGAACAGATTGATGTCAAGCTTATAGGCCGGTAGTTTGAAGGGTCCGAATGAATGCCCTTCTTAAACAGGGGTAAAACATGTGCAACCTTCCATGCAGAGGGAACTTTCATTGAATAAATGCTTTTATTAAAGATAAGGAGCCAGGGATAACATAAAGAAAAGGAACAATTCCTGAAAACTAATGAAGGAAAATTATCGGGACCACAACTAGAAGAGAGTTTCAAATGACTAACTGCTTTTAGAATATCATTAATAGATACGAGTATATCTTTGAATACAAATTAAGAGCGGGAACTTTGATGCAGAAAAGGAGTGACCTGCACATTATCCACAAAGACAGAAGAGAAATACTCTGCGAGGTGATTAGCCATGGAGCCATTATCCTTAACCCAACAACCGTTAACTAAGAGAGGACCTACAGATGGTTTGTCAACTTTTTTTATTTCTAAGGTAACCATGAAGTCTTTTAGGGTCAACACATGATATGAAAGAATATTTAGGCCTCTGAATTGCTGCAACCAAGCTTAAACCGTAGGTGGGGCTCTACTACCAAAGTGGCTTCTAAGGCGTTTGTACCTACTCCAAGCCGTACTCTTCTGCACAACAATCACACCAGATATGGTCTTAGACCAAGGAGGATTTGTATTCTTTGGATGTTTTTTCAAAGGAACAAATTCATTAAATGCAGAGTGAAGAACTGGCGAGAATTTATCATAGCACATCTCAATGTCACAATTGAAAAATTCAGAATCTTAGTAAACAAGTGAAAGAAAGTCGTTGGGCAATCGATAATTACCACGATACCAATCAAACAGCTTAACGGGGATGTCAGGAATAACATGATTCGAAACTACCGAGCAGCGGAACTCAACACCAACGTGTTCGCAGCCAGGGAGAGGATCTGTGCAGAAAAGTTCAGATACTTTATCATGGCAGGATGCAAAAACCCAATCTAGCACATTATTAGATTGGATAAACGTGGGAAACATAACCCACTGAGTAAGTCCCAAAGAATTAAACGTATCAAGAAATGAACGAGAGAGGGAAGAATGAGACAGAGGCACCAAACCTGACCAGTATATATTGGGTAGGTTAAAATCACCCATCAAAATCACATCCTTTCCAGTGCCAAAAAAATCCCAGAAGGACAACAACTCTGCATTATCTAGGAGAGAATAACTAGGTGGCCTGTACACTCCTATAACATGAAGATTGAAATCATGAAGCAAAATGCAAAGTGTATTTGGATGAGTATTATAAATTCGGGAAATTTTAAATAATTTATTAATGTAAAGTCCAACACCATGTTTTGGAGAATTAGAGGGCGAGTCATTTCTATAAAACTGATAACCTGTGGGATAACGACTACGGAGGAATTAATGGAGTGCGAGAGCCAAATTTCAGTAACGCCAACTAAATCAATAATATTAGTGATACAAAAATTATGTACAAAATGAACTTTATTAGACAGACTATTTAAATTAACTAGCCAGAACAAAACAGACTCAACCACAGGGTTTAAATTCTCGATTGAAAATTTGCCACCCTTGTGCGGACAGTCACCGGGAGTGCTGGCCAAGGGGGGAGGAGAAACTGCACTTTGACCCCCAAGGGCTGATCCACCACCAGGCTGACGCCCATCAGCAGCGCGCTCCCTCCTCTCCATCTTCTGTTTATAAGTCAAGTGGCGATTGATATAGACATGACTAAATCTTGAGCCAGCTCAACATTTGGCCTTGGAGAGGATAGTTAGGTGATGTTCTTGGCTTAGAATTTTTTTGCTACAATATCGGAGACCAAAACGGCATTTTGTGGTGACCCAACATATTAATATTTAACTAATTTTGTTTATTCAGAAATATAATCTTAGTGATTCAGTGCCAAATATAGTAATACTTTTAAGAATCTTTCTAACTCGTGCCATTAGTGTTGCTAGCTGCGAACGGTCCTTTTCTAAAGCTCATCAAGAACTACCTCAGGTCAAAAATGAGTCTGTAGGGGTGCGATTAAAAAGGAGAAGATCCCAGAAGAAAACGGAAAACGTTTTATGGACAACTCAAGAAATCGACTCAGGAGAAAACCGATGTCAAGGAAAACGGAAAGAAAACGACTTCAAGGGCTAACTCGTCTCAACTAATCAATAAATCATCAAGAATTAAGAAGAAGAATCACGTCATCAAGAAAAAGAGAAGGAACCATCACATCAAGATAAATGCAAGTTAATATGAAGATACATTCAAGAAAAGAAAACCAAGATCAAGAACTAACCCAGCCAAATTAAAAAGAAGAAGCAATCTCAGCCGCCAATAAGAATAATAAGAGTCAGATATAAGGAAGACAAATATTTCAAGGGGCAGCTTCAGTCAAGAAGAAATAAATAGATTCGAATATAGAAACCACAAGATAAAGAATGACATAGATAAATAAAGCAATAGTTATAAGAAGCCCCCCCCCCCCATAAGTCAAACAAAGTTGGCTGATTTGGCAATACTGTCCATAGAGCGCGACGACCTTGCGGATAAAAGTGATTTTGGTGAAGTCATTCAAGATTTCGCGAAGAGGAAGGAAGGTAAAAAATTGTAAATCGTTTGTTTTTATAATTCACTTCTTTTCTTTAACATAGTTTCCCTATTATTTTTGTGTATAAACATTATAAAAGTAAATTTGAGTGAAATAAAGGGTTGCTACCGTTTGTCTTCTTATTCTGCATACCCATATACCTGTATTATTTTGTTTTTGAGGCTTTGAAGTGTTATTAGAACTTTTAAGGGGCGCCAAATAAACATCCGCCCCGGGAGGCACTTTTTCTCGGTACGCCACTGATGAGGATTTAGGAGTAGTAATAGACGCCATTGTTTTCTAAGCAGTGTATTTAGGCCCAAAAAACATGGCGAATAGAGTGACGTGCTTATATAGAAGGATGTTAGTTACAAAATTAAGTTTCTCCTTAAACTCTATAACTCATATGCACGGCCACATTTAGAGTACTGTATACAGGCATGGTTCCTCACAGATTACAGAAAGTACTTTTGAGAATTTAAATCATTACAGGTCAACTAAAAATGAGCTAAATAAGATTGTTAAGAAGAGCAAAAGGGGCGGCAGAAATTAATTTAGCTCAAAATAATAATAATGATCCAAGAAAATTCTTTAGCTATTATAGAATTAATAACAAATCTAACAGTGATAAAATTGGGCCTATTACGGATTCCTCAGGCGCTGAAGCCGCGCCAATAGATGAGAAAAGTGGTAAGAAGAAGCGGGTGACAAAAAGATCTCTCGATGCGGATGAGCTAAACCTCACAATATACGCATCGGAGCAGTTCCCCTTCCCAAAAGATAAAGACATAAACAAGATCCTAGTAGGAATCCGGAAGAGATTCTACAAGTGGGATTACGATGCCCAGTGTGAAGAAGAGGCCCTCATCAACAACATCATCACCCTCTACAGGAAAACACTGGAGGAAATACACACAACGGAGTTTAAGAAGAAGAGGAACGGGAAAAAGCGTCCCATCACCAAAAAACACTACGAGCCAGTAAAAGAGACTGGAAACCCCGAACAACAGGTTGAAAATTGTAACACTCAACGTTAATGGATGGGAGGGAAAAGCAACGGCGTATGGAAACATATTCCGTGTGCTAGACCCCGACATCATATTGATTTCGGAGCACGGTATCGACACATCTTACCAAATAAAGATACCGGGCTACAGAGTGGTTACAAGAAAAACATTCTCAAGAGAGATTTGACGGCGCCGCGATTGCAATCAAAAAGAATCTCTCGTTCAGGCACCTTCCAGAACTGGACGAGTCATTCGTGGCGATAGAGATGCCTACATTAGTGGGCAACCTCGTGGTCGCGGCGGCGTATCAACCCCGTCGAAGAACGTACCTGCCCCTCAACAACTTTTACACCTTGTTCGGTCACGGCAGAATGGTATTCCTTGGGGGCGACATCAACGCCAGATGCCGAATGGCTGGCTATGGTAGCACGAATAACAGAGGCCATAACTTGGAAATGATTATAAGACGCAAAAACATCCAGAGGATAGGACCGGAATTCCCGACCTATATCACCTCTCGGGCAGCAACAAAGCCCGACATAATCATGACAAGTGACTGCTTCCCATTCATTTACTATAGCGAGCCAGGACCAGCAATACCCAGCGACCATATGGCAATCTTAACAACCATCTCACTCGCTCCGATCCAGATTCCGGTCCCTATCCGCAAAAACTAAGCCTCGGCCGACTGGCAACGCTACGGAGAAATCCTAGGCGTATACGAACCAGCCGACCTAGGCGAGGCTACTCTAGAGGAGATTGACGGGGAGCTGGAAAGGATAACAGCCCTCATCATCGAGGCTACCGCGAGTGCGTACCTATGACAGGGTACAAGACTCTTCCACAACCTCGTTGGACCGAAGAGATGAAAGAGATCGCCATGGAGCACAGGGAGGTGTATGAGGAGATGAGCGGGTACACATCGGGAGCGAAGCTCGCTGCTGCGTCCTCTGCGCGACGAGCTAAGGCTGGCTATTAACCAACAACAGGCTGAGATCTGGAACGGCCTAATAGCCAGGCTGGACAGTGAGGTGGCCCCCGATAAATTCTGGCGCCTAGTGAAGAAGTTAAAAGGCCTACCAAGTAGAGGAAAGTCCGCATTAAGAAGGGCGAGGACTACTTGAAGGATCCGGCGGTCCTGGAGGAAAGATTCCGCACGTTCTGGAAGGAAATCTTCTCAATAACACTAGAGGACGATGCGGAATTTGACCAGGAATTCGAAGACCATCTGATAGAAGAACTCAACCAGATCCTACATTGAACGCACCCACAAGCCTACGTCGACGAAGAGAGGGAAATGGCGGACCATAGCCGACCAATAACAACGGTAGAGGTCATGGAAGTCATAAAAACCTTTAAACAAAAGCCACCAGGCTGGACGGGCATCTGTAACTCAATGCGGCTTTCTTGTAATCTGATATCAACATCAGCTGCATTAATTCCAAATAGGTCTACCACCCAACCTGGAATGTCCAGTTGTAGAAGATTTCTGAACCTAACTTCCATATCACTATACAATTTCTCCAAATGATCAATGTATACTAAAATATCCTCTTCTTTCAGCTCACTCTCACTAGTGCGGAGGGTTGGAAACTGTATCAATTCTTTTCGCCCCATATTTGTCTTGAACAGCTTAATTTTGCCCAGAAATGCGCAAATAGACTCTTTGCAAGTTAAAATATTTGCATTTTTACTTTGTAGCTGTTTGTTCAAGATATTTAGCTTTTCAAATATATCTGTAAGTTAGAATATGTTACATTTGGCAGCAATGATTCTTACTCCAAGCTGCTTATCATCCAGAAATAACACAACACTATCACGAAGTGCAATGAAGTGATTCAGACAATTGCCCTTAGAAAGCCACCGCACCTATGTATGCAAAAGTAGGCGCTCAAACCCTTCTTGATTGGTAGCACAGAGTTGTAAAATTACTACAACTTCGCAGTATTAGGGTAAACAAATAAAAGCTACTTACATACTATAACGCCGAACCACTTGATAAACAGACTGTAAGGATTTAAAGTTCCACCTGAAGTATTTTCATCAAGCCAACAACGGTGCCAGGCGCATAACGATCAAGCGCACAATGGAGTGCGCCGCAGAATAAGCTTGTAAGATGCAAAATATTTGTTTATAGACTAATGTAAATCCTATTATGTTAATAAAATATTTTTAAAAAGGAAAAATATATTTATTAATATTTTAAAAATGTAATTCAACTGCCTAAATTAAAATTAGGTACTGCCCTAACTATAATTCAGGTTTCAATAGGTTGAGTCCTGTGGCCCCCTTCATGGATCTGTGACCCCTCTAAAGCTTAAAATTTTCTTGTGGCCCCCTTCAGATGTTCCATGGCCGCTAGGGGGCCATATGGCCCCCGGTTGGGAAACCCTGTACTAGATCACTAGAGTTTGAAGAAATACCTAATGATTGGAAATTAGCGAATGTAGTGCCAATTTAAAAAAGGGAAGTAAAGAGGACCCAAATAACTTTAGGCCTTTAAGCTTAATTTCTATAGCTTGTAAATTCTTGAGAAGGTAGTTAAAAAAGGGATTTCTAACTATCTAGTGTGGTAGGTTAATAAATGATGCTCAACATGGGTTTATAAGAGGTAGATCTTGTTTAACAAATATATTGGATTTTATGGATTATGTTACTAAACAATTAGATAAGGGAGAGAATGTTAATGTAATTTACTTAGATTTTAGCAAAGCTTTTGATAAGATTCCACATAGGAGACAAGTTCACAAATTAAAAATGCATGGGATATGTGGTAGTTTTGAATTGGATAACTGAATGGCTGAAAGACAGGAAACAGTTGTGCTGAATAGGGTGAGGTCACAGTGGAGGGACGTTATCAGGGATCCGTTCTAGGCCCTTTATTATTCATAGTTTATATAAATGATCTTGGGGAGGATGTAAATAGCAAAGTGTCAATTTTTGCTGATGCCACTAAATTGTCAGCTGTAGTCAAAGAAGTTGAGGGTAGCTTTAAAGTGCAGACTGACTTAAATAAGTTATTAGCTTGGGCTCAGAAGTCGCAGATGACATTTAACCTTAAAAAATGCAACGTTCTTAACATGGAAAGGGAAAATAGGGAATTTAGCTTTGAAATGGATGGGCATTGGTTGAAATCAGTTGAGGATGAGAAGGACTTAGGCGTAGTAGTAGATAGGTCACTGAAGTTTTCAAAGAAGTGTATTGAGGCAAAAAATAGAGCAAAGAGGGTGCTATGATACATTAAGAGGAATGTTAGCTACAAGAGTAAAGAGGTTATCCTTAAACCCTATAACTCGTATGTTAGGCTACATTTAGTGTATTGTATACAAGCATGGTCACCACATTTTAGACATGACATCAACCTGCTAGAGTCACTACAAAGGAGAGCAACATAAATAATGCTTTCTCTGAAGCACCTTGAATATGAAGATAGACTGAGGGTACTAAATATGTTCTCATTTGAAAGAAGATGTGTGAGGGGAGATATGATTGAACTTTTTAAAATCTGTTCTGGGATGGATAAGTCGGATTTTAGCAAGTTATTTGAGTTGGAAGGTAGTAATAGGACTAGGGGTCACCACTTAAAAATGAAAAAAAACTCCCCAGAAGTGCAGGTGGGATGTTAAAAAATATTTTTTACACCAATAGAGGTGGAGATTTACTGGTTTAGTTTCCATCTAAGACAGTAGACAGTCCAAACTTGAATGTTTTCAAACGCAGATTAGATGATTATATGGGAAGGAGGGTTAACTTTTTTTGAGGGGAAGGGGGGATTCTGGACACATTCCTGTGGATGCATTTTTTATTATTGTATATTATGATTGATTTTGATTTTGATGAGTCTTGATGATGCTTTTTGTTTTTGACACATTCCTATGGATTGTTTAAATTGTATATTGTATAGGCATGATCTGACACAATCCTATGGATGCATTTTGTGGGTAGGTTTTGACAGATGCGGATGACCTTTGATAGGCCCTTGTGGCTTTTGTCATCCGTGAAATTATGTTATGTTATTTTAGGTATATAAACCTGCTGGAGTCAGTGCAAAAAAGAGCAACGGAGATGATACCTTCCCTGAGGCACCTCGAAAGGTTTATAGATTGACGGAACTGAATATGTTATCCTATGAAAGGTGTGTGAGAGGGGATATGATTGAGTTTTTTAAACAAATTCTACGATAGATAAATTGGATGTTCGTAAGTTTACCGAGATATGGCGTGCAAGGGCCAACCGACCAACTCGAAGCAGCCTTAAAAGTTTTGCGAATTTTTATGAGTCATGATGACAATTGTTTATTCTCCTATATTACCCCACAATTCTCAAAGTACTTGTCTAAACGATTTTTAAATATATTCAATGATTCACTTCCCACCACTTCAGCTGGCAAACTGTTCCACTTGCTATAATAGTCTCGAACCTGCGACCCTCGAGCTTGAAACCGTTATTTCCGCGGGTATTGTTCACTTCACTGAAGGTAAAGAGGCGCCCAAAATCTAGCTTATCGTAACCTTTCAGTATTTAAAAAACTTCGATCAAATCCTCCCTTAGTCTACGCTTTTTAAGGGACGGTAATTTCAGCTGTCTCAACCTTTCTTCATACTCTAAACCGCGAAGCTCTGGAATCAATTTAGTTGTTCTTCTCTGCAACCTCTCCATCCTCTCAATATCCCTGACGTAAAAGGGTGACCAAAATTGAACGGCATATTCGAGATGGGGTCAAACCAAGGATTTATAAAGCGGGACTATTACGTCACGAGATTTATAATCGAAATTACGCGAGATGAAACCCAGAAACTTATTCGCTCTCTTTGATTTGAAGGGTAATAATAGGAATAGGACTCACCACTTGGAAATAAAAACAACAAATGTATAGTTTTGATTAACGAAATTTTTTTTTTTTGTCACCAATAGAGTGGTAGCCTTCTGGAATAATTTACAGCAGGAGGTTGAGGATAGTCCAGATTTAAATATCTTTAAGCCTTGATTAGTGATATGTACTTTAGAAGCAGCATTGACTCGAATGATTTCTGGTAGGCCCCGGTGGCATTTGTCATTCGTTGAATTTGTTATTTGATCGTATTTGGTGACTTGGCTAAATCCTAAATATTGTAAAAATATATATCAAAGTATTTTAAAAATAAGCTGGAGTCGCATCCGGCCATCGTCGCAGCATTTACCGAAATTTTATGTACTTTAGGAAGCAGTATTGAGTTAGATGATTTCTGATAGGCCATTGTGGCTTTTGTCATCTGTTGAATTTAGGATATTTTATCATATTTCACTATTTGATGACAGATAAATCCTAAATATCGTTAAAATATATATCAAAGTATTTTTCAAATAAATTAGTTACCGATATAAATATAATTTCTGTATTTAAATACGATGGAAATTTGAAATTTTAAGATGATTATTTAGAATTAGTAAAATTATAATAAATACAAATATTTCATCAAAGCTTTTGTTTTGAATTAGTATTGTTAATTAACTCTTCTGCACCAATGAAGGAAATTTGGGCCACCGCCCGCCTCAGGCCAGAGCGAGCGCCAGCCCCTCCCCCTGTAAGGCCCTAACCAGGGCGCGAGAGGCAAGAGCCGCCCAGGTGGTCCTCTACACCCCAACTAACGAGCTGCTGGAGGTGCTGAGAACAACACCCCCTCCGCGCTGATCGCCGCTCGCGCCCAGCCGGGCGACAGGTGATGAAGACCGACGCCACCCACTTGCAGCAGATAAGAAACGCGTGGGACGCTCCACCACGTCTTACTGCACGCCAAACACTGACGGGCTGCCCGTTTTGTGCAATGTGTGCATTTATACATGTATTTATACTATTGTATCATATTATTACTGTATTTGTCTTTTTGTTTTTTTGTTTGTTTTTATTTTATTATTATTTGTATTATGATTATGTATAAATGTACGCTATTGCACAATAAACCTATACAATCAATAAGGAAATTTGGATTATTTATTTATTTATTATTTTTTTTTCATTTGTATTATGATTATGTATAAATGTACGCTATTGCACAATAAACCTATACAATCAAACAATCAAAAGGAAATTTGGCACCCCAACACTCATCCTTGATCAACGCAGCTGACGAATCATCACCACTTCCACGAGAGTTAATCGCCCAAGAATGTTACCATTTGGTAACTATTAACCTTGAGAGTAGAGCAAGAAGGTTACCTTTGTTGCCTCGTTTGTCTCATAAGGGCAGCTACGGTCTGATTGGAGATTCCTCCTGTTTCCGTGGCTCTCAAAAGAGACAGAAGCAAGCGTGGACGGGTTGATTGGAGATACCTCCTGTTCCTGTCCTGCTTGTAAAGAGGGCATTGATCTGTTCTCCCCTTTGCACCCGTGGCGCTGATGGGCGAACAAGAGTGACGCCACGATGATGATGGTATATTCACTCTTTGAAAGATTTGGATAGTAGTAGATAAAAGTAGGTGAAAAAATAAAAGTTTTAAGAGGGGGGGGGGTGCCCTAGTAGAGGGCATCGCAGACTTGTTACTTTTTGTTATTTTATTTACTTATTGTGTTATGTATTGTCTATCATGTATTGTTCTATTTACGTGTAGCAGGCGTGTTCTCCTTATTGTTCGTGTGTCAGATGTTGTTGTACTTATTTTTGTTAAAAAATTGTGAGCATTCAAGCCTTTTTTAGCTTTTGGCTCGGCAATTTACCTGTGTTTTTAATGTTTGGTTTCATGTATATTCACTGTTTGTCTCGTTACAGTTGTGTTGTATCTTGGGTATCTGTTAAGTGTATATTTCTGTAATGTTTTCCTGTGTACAGTGTTTGGTGCTTGGGAATCGGGTACGTCTTGTGACATTCCCACAGAGTCGTGCAGGGATGCCCATTCTGCCACATATTTCTCGTAATTCTGGTATGACATCATTTTAAGTGTTAGCCAGACCCTTCTTCCCAGTTTCTTGGTGAAGATGTTGATAGGGTCTAGTTTCTTTCTTGTATGGAGCTCCCTCTGACGGCGTTGTTCTCGCCTTCTGACCTTGTTAATCAGTAGGGATGCAGTGTTTTGCACTTTCTGCAATTTTCTCATTGAGGTATTGTTTGCCGCTTGAGTCACTACTGCGAGATAGATGAGCTTAGCCCGGACGTACATCAGGTATATCTTCCTGATGTTGGCCGAGCTAAGGTCTCTAAACCTGTATCGCTTGGAGATTTCTCTCTTTGCCAGATTCCGCCTCTCTGTGTAGTGTCTCGCGTATCCGTGATCGGAGAACTTTAGGCCCAGGACAGTGCCTTCGGCGGGGTAGCCGTATCTCCTCCCCTCGATGATTATGGAGTCCGTCAACGTGCGGCTTAGTGGGACCTTCTTAAACTTGTCCCTATTTGTTCTTATCTTCCAGCGTCTCTCGTACTGGTTGATGTTGTTTATTTCCGCTATTGTTCGCGCTGCCTGTTCCCTTGCTTTCTTCACCGGGCACAGGACGATCTGGGTGATGTCATCTGCAAACTGCAGATACATCGTGTCCCTATGCACCGGCTTTGGGAGGTCGATGGTAAATACCAAGTAAAGCAGAGGGCTCAGGCAACTTCCCTGAGGAACACCTGACTTCAGTTCGAACTCGGGTCCTCTGTGTCCTTCTATCATGAGACATGCCCTCCTGTCCATGACAAAGTCACAAAGGATCCTTTCCAGGACTGGATCTAGCTGGAGTTTAAGGATCTTGTATTGCAATCCCTCCAGCAAGACTTTGTCGAAGGCCTTCTGTACATCCCTCAACACAATGTCTACATAGAACCTATTCGCACGGCAATAGGCTATTTTTTCCGTCAGGAGCGCTAGGGCCGTCTCGGTGCCCCCTTTTTGGCGGGACCCATGCTGTTGGGGGTTGTGCGCTCCTAACTCGCTCAGTTGAGCTTTTAGCCTGTTAGCTATGATCTTCTCAAAGATCTTGCCGAGCATCTCCAGAAGAGAGATTGGGCGAAAGTTTGCCACCTGGTCCGGGGGCTTACTTCCTTTCGGGATGAAGATGATTTTAGCCATCTTTTACCCGTCCGGAAAGTAGCCTACATTCAGGGAAGCATTCATGGTGTTGACCAGTCCCTGAATGATTTGCCTCGGGGCATTCACGAGATTGCATTTCGTGATCCCGGACCAGCCTGGTGCCCTTTGCTTGGAGGACCTTATGGTGTTCATGGTCTCTTCAAAGGTTATCGGGCAACCGTGGCCAACCATCTCTCTATCCTGAGATACTTGCGGGTGGGGGTGGGTTCTATGAATCATTGTGCCGAGTTCGTCTAGTAGTTGGTCTTCGAAGTCCAGGTCGAAGTCGTCGTTTTCCTCAGGGAAAATAGCGAAAATCTTTTTCCAGTGAGTCCTGAATCTTCTTTCGAGAGACTCTGGATCCTCAATGAGTTCTTCTCCATCTTTTAACTTTATCCTGGCTTTGGTGGGCAGTCCCCTTAGTCTTCGGACTGTATTCCAAAAATTCTGTGGACTGACCTTCCTGTCCAGCCTACCAATGATGTCATTCCAGATTTCCTGTTGTTTTTCTGTCATAATGTGTTTAAGTTCCTCGCTTAGTTGTCTTATTCTGGCTGTCCTTTCCCTATTTGGGCCTGTCCTACCTATTTCCTCGAGGATCTTCCTATGTTCCCGAGCGTTGTCCCTCATCTCGTCTGTCCACCTAGGTTGTGGGAGCATTTTATAGGAGATCCTGGGGACGCATCTCTCGTCGGCTTGTACGAGGAGATTGGTGATGGTGTTTATCTCCTCGTCCACCTCTTCAAGATTGGCGTCTCCCAGGTCGGCAGGTTGGTATTCGCCGAGCATCTCTATATAACTCCCAGTTAGCTTTCGCGCAACTCTTCCTAAGTGGCATTGGCATGGGAATCGGTGCCAGAGAGATGGTTGTTAGAATGGGGACATGGTCACTCGGTACCAAAGGACCGGGCACGCTGCTGATGTTGAAGGGAAAGTTTCGGCTTGCCAATACAACATCCGGTTTTGTTGCCGTATGTTGCGTTAGGTAAGTCGGAAAGTCTGGTCCTACTCTCTGGAGTCTATCTCTCTCGATGAGTAGTTCCAGGTTCCTTCCCCTCTGGTTGGTGTGACTGTAACCTGAAGTTGCGCAACAGGCGTTTAGGTCACCACCCAGCAATGCCATTTTTCCTCGTCCAAACATGTTATATAGGTTAGGAACGGGCAGGTATTTTCGGCGTGGGGGCTGGTAAGCCGCAGCCACGGTTAAGGCTCCAACTAGGGTTGGGGTTTCAACAGCCACAAAGGACTCCTCTAAGTCTGGAAGTGTTTTAAACTTTATGTTTTTATGGATAGCGATAGCAGCGCCATCGTATCTTTCTTGTGTGTGTTTTTTTTGTGATCACGGTGTAATTTGGTATTTTTATTGTATTTGTTTCTGTGTTTACACCGTGTTCAGATATGAGTATCAGGTCAGGATCCACCATGCGGAAAACGTTTCCGTATAGGATGGATTTCCCTACCCAACCGTTGGTGTTGATTGTGAGTATTTTTAATTTGTTGCTGGTGTTTTCCATGTTGTTAGTTTAGTGTTTTTGTTTTCTAAGTGTGTTTGTGTGTGTGTGTGTCTTCCTTATTCACTTTCTCTCTTTTCTCTTCTTCCCATTCCTTATTTTTGTGAATTCTGCTTCACTGATGGGGAAGCAGGAGTCTGTATATAACCTTATCCTTGATGTCATGAGCGCCTCGTCTACTATTGCTTCTTGTAATGGTGCGTCGAAACTCCATTTCAATTGCCCAGTTTTAACCCCTTCAACTATCTTCCTAATGGTGGGGTCTTCTGGGAATGGGGTATGTTCAGTTTTGAAGAAGAGCATATCAAGCTCTTCTCCATCAAGGGTTTTGGGCAATTGGGGAGCCTTTTCCCTACTTGTGCTTCTCGATCTCGATTTTGTTTTGGGGGGCTGGGCCTTTACCTCTTCCTCATCTTCCGAGGACGATGCGGAGCTTGTGAGGTTTCCTTCTGCCTCCTTTATCTTCCTCGCAAACTTCTTCACCTTTTGTTCTCTCTTCCTTTGGGCTTCTATTCTAGGGTCTCTGTTGTTATTTGTTATTTAGGGGGCTTGGGTTTTCTGTGTTACTCTTGTTGTTTCTTGTTTTTCCGCTGGTGGGAACGGGGTTGCTGGGGCTTCCTCTTCGGGTTCGTACTGCAGTTGCAGCACATCCCCCGATGGAGGATCGTCTGGGAACCAAAGTTCCTCCAGACCGTTCTTCTTGAGCATGGTGTTTAGCTCAGTTGAGAAGCATCCTGGGTTTGTTAAATGCCTCACGTGAGCATACATTATGCACGTGAGGATTTTTGTCGATATTTTGTTCCCGACCTTCAAATATGTTCTTGGGGCTAGGGCACTCTCGAATGTTCTAGCAGGTGGGGTTCTGGCTGCTTGTGCGTAGGAGGTGTTGGCTCTCCTTACGCCCTCCGCCTTTCTGTCTTGCGTTTTCTTCCTTACCAGCTCCTTCTTTTTGGGTCACGACATGGCCATAGCCCCGTGTGTTAGGCCACAGTTAGGGCATCTTTCCTCCTTTGCCTGGCATTCTCGCCAGCCGTGGCCTTTGGCACTGCATTAGGAACAGGTGATTTCCTGCTCCTTGCAGTCCTTGGTCGCGTGTGCTTCGAGCTTGAAGCACCGGAAGCAGATTTGAATAGGGGTATATTCCTCCCTTTCTATCTGCTTCCCGCTTATCTTGGCATTGAATAGCAGAATGCCATTCTCTTTAGCCCGCGCTGCCATGGAGGTGTCACTGAATACAACTTTAAATACATGGCTGTATTCAGTGTTGTCCCTTCTGTTTTTAAACTTTACTACCTCTGCTATTCTCGCCCATTGTTGATTTTTCATTATCTCTACCTTTATTTCTTCCTTCGCGGGATGTCCTATCCAAGGATCCAACTTTCTACAGACCACATTTCTGTGTGCCTGGATCTGGGGAGGGGTAGTAGGTTGGAGGTTAATTCCACTCAGTATCTCGATTGCTTCTTCCTTCGTCAGCTTTTCGATGTCCTGCTCTTTCTCACAGATAGCGACATAGCCTGACGGTCCGTCTAGCAGGCGGAGCACGGCGACATTTAGTTCTCCGAATAGGGTTTGGTATACCGTTCCCTTATCCTGGTTTTCCATGCCAGCCAGTGTCCTTAGCGGCACTCTTGGCGCATTAGAGTCCGCCATAACTGAAGTGCCGCCCCTTGAAGAGGAGGTGCACTTTCTTCTCGGTGACCTTTTACTGTTCTTGACGTGATTCGCCTATCCGTGTTTTTCTATGAATGATGTATTTTTATTAATATGTTTATGATTATTTGCCTTGGGGAGAAGAGCGCCCCCCTCGTTTCCCCACCACCTAGATGGAAGAGGGATTTGCCTTTAGGATGAATGAGATGAGTCCGGGTGGGATCCTCTCAGGGGTGTGATTGTATAGCGGACTTATTGACAACGCCGCCCCCCCCCCGAAGGTTTTGAATCGCGACCGCTCCCCAACATACCATAGAGACGGTTTTATGTCCCTCTATGGTCCTCGAAGGGGCCTTCGCCGTAATTAGCACCGAAGGTTGCAGTCCGTCCCTTGTCCGGAATGTTTCTGACATTGTTCTCTACTGTGGGCTAATCCTCAAACCAGCTTCCTACAATGACCCCAATTATGCCAATGCAACTGCTCGGCATAGTTGGGACGAAAAATGAATGGCAAATCCTCCTCACATCTGGCAGCAGGTCACTTGGGGAGGGGGCAGGGCTGGGGGCTTAGGCAGTCATCTGCTTAAGCGGGCCCTCTAGAAAGGAAAATGATGAGGTTAGTGATGAGTGAATGATGAAGTATTATGTCTCTTTCGTGACAAAGGTGATTTTCGGAGGGGTTGAGGAAATTTACCCCAAACTTTTCCTCCTTTGCCGCTTCTGAGGTATAACTGCCAGTGATTTTCTCCAAGAATTCCGAGCAAGCTGACGCCACGATGCAAGGGTCGGCGTCCACAGGCAGAGGAGGCCCCCAGCGATGAAAGCGATGAGGAGGCCCAGCAGGAGAATGAGGCACGCTGGGTAACAGTCTCTCATTCCCGACGAGGCACTACCAGTGCTTACAAGGCTGTGACGGAACTGGAGAGAGCACACCCTGGCCTGCGGATAATCATTCTCCCCACTCTCAACAGCGTCCTCACCCCGAAGGACGATGGGTCGGAGGCCATGCTGCGCTGCCTTGCCGAGGAGGGAGTTCGAGTGATCCTGCTCGACCCCAGAGTGAAGAGGCACAAGGTGGTGGTTGAACGCTATCCGACCACTCTCCCACTCCAGGCTATCGAGGCACCTCCCCCCGTGCTCTCGGCAACACGGCTCCTCGCACACGGTCCCAACCAGGCAGATCCTTGTAGTGTACAAGGGGCCGCCACAACCCAAGTTGGACCTGGGCAGCTGGGGCCGCTACGCCCTGCGCCCTTACCAGGGTGAGCCTGTGAGATGCTACAAGTGCCAGCGCTTCGGGCATCTCCAGGCCATGTGCCAAAACCTGGTCAAGTGCGGCGTGTGCAGCCAAGCGCACCCGACGGAGGAGTGTATCGGTCGCCTCAAGGCCAGCGAGACCACCACGGCACGGTGCCCCAACTGCACCACGCTTGAAACACGAAGTGCCCCGAGCGAAGGAGAAGGATGCCACAGGGTCACCGGCGGCAGCAGCAGATGGAACCACGTGCCCCCACAACCCAGCAAAGAAAAAAGCGTCGGTTCATTGCCGCGCCACCCCCAATCGGGTCGGCGTGGGTTAACCATCAACCTGCGACTCTCGGCCTGCCCGGCACACGTCTGAGCGGTACACAGGAGGGGGAGCAGCAGGGGCAAGGGGGAACCACGTGCCCCCCCCAGCAACAAGGCAACCGACGCCTTGTTCCAGCGCCACCACTAAACAGGCCGGCGTGGGCTTCCCACCCACCCCTACCCCTGAACAGCCTGGCACAAGTCAGGTCGAGACAGGGGAAGAGGACAGGCAGGGAGCGAGAGAGGGTACCAGTAGCAGTAGCTGCAGAACCAGCAACTCCGCTCACACCTCCACCCAGCTACCCACCTCCTCTGTCCCCAAAGCCACAGAGGAGGGGGGGACACAGGCATTGGGCCCACCGCGCCAGCCCAGACGAGGAACAGTCCACGGTGCTACCCAATGCCCAACCACCGACAGGGTCTCGACGTGGACCCCCAGGTTATGGCGAGGGACTCAATGAGGAGGGCAGAGCCATCGTGGACGTCATCCTCGCGTGTGTCGTACAGCTGGTGAAGAAGCCGCTCGACCGCCGGCAGGGCACCGCAGCCTCCACCGAGCAGGACCTCAACGCACTCCTCCGCGAAGAGGTGTTAACCGCCGTCACAGAGGGTGCCTTCCAGCCCCCACCATCATCTACCACGCCAAGAGGTCCCACCCAACACCCTCTGCACCCACCGCATGCCCACAGCCGAGATGGAGGCGCGGATTGATAGCCTAGTCCACGCGCCGGCGCCCACGCTGAGGGTGCTGCAGTGGAATGTGCAGGGCCTCCACCCCAAGAAGCATCAGCTGCTGCAAGCCGTCTTCCAAGAAGACTTGGACCAGGTTCTCCTACAGGAGATGCTCACGCCCGCCAGCTTTGAATGGCGAGTCGCAGGCTACACCTCCACTCACTTCCGGCTGGTGACGGAAATGGGCGTGGCTGTGCAGCCCTCATACGGAACACTATCCCACACAAGAGGATCGCCGCACCCGTGTACTGTCGTGACGGCGTGGAGGTCCTGGCACTGGAGCTACAGCTGGGGCCGCTCACTCTCACTGTATACAATATATATAGGAGCCAGTGGTACCCGCTGGATGTTGGGGAGCTGCTCTCCCTCGCACCCCACTCCAGCCTCCTTGTAGCGGGCGACTTCAACCCCGTGCTGCACTATGTGTTACCCACTAACGTGACCGGGCACCACCTGGCCGACCTGCTCGAAAAAGTCCCTGACGTTCGACTACTGAACACAGGGGAGGCCACGCACGTCCATGAGGGGCGGCTCGACCTCACGTTGGTGTCGGGCGACCTACAGCCCGGCGCCACCTGGCAGGTCCACCCTACCCTCACCAGCGACCATTACGGGACACTCACCACCCTCACTGCGGCCCCACCAGCTCCTCCTCTCCCGCCACCCCAGTGGAACGTCAGGAGGGGGGATTGGGCAAAGTTCCAAGCCGCCCTGGACGAATAGTGGTCCACGTATGTGCCTCCGGCGGACCTGCACCTGCAGGAGAGGGACCTTAGGGCGGCCATAGAGAGTGCAGCATACGCGGCCATGCCCAGGACAGCCTCTAATCGCCGCCAGCGCTCGGACTGGTGGTTTTATAACGAGGAAGTCCGGGAGCACAATCACCGCGTCAATGTCCACAGGAGGCTGTACGAGAAGCGCCCGACCGCCATCAACCTGCAGCTCCTGCAGGACGTGGTAGCCCGCGCGCGACAGGTGTCCCTGAGCGCCAGAGAGGCAAAGTGGCTGGAGTGGTGCGCCTTTTTCAGCCAACACACCTCCCTCGGCCAGCTGTGGGGGAGCTTCAGGAAGGCCTCAGGCGCCGACCCGACCCGCCCAGCTGCCCACCCACGCCCACAGCAAGAGGCAAATCGGCTGGCGAACTGCTTTACAGCGAGGGGTTCCAGCGAGCAGCTCCCTCCCCACACCCGCTACCTCCAGCAGAAGCTACGCCCACAGCGCGACGAAGAGGTCAGGGAGGCGCGGGGCCAGCCGCACGCGACGGACCAGCCTTTCACGCTCGAGAAGCTGGCCAGGGCGAAGCGTGGGCGTAACACAGCGGCGGGAGCCGACGGAGTGCGGTACTCCATGATGGCGCACGCTGGGCCCACCGGGGACGCCGTGGCTGCTAGCCCTTCTGAACGTGTCGTGGTTGGCAGGCCGTCTGCCACCCTCCTGGAAGGACGCCGATATCCAGCCCATCCCCAAGCCGAAGGATCACACCACCTTCAGGCCAATCTCCCTCCTGAGCTGCACCGGAAAAACAGCAGAGAAGTGTGTGTTGAGTCGCCTTATAGTGGAGCGTGGGGAGCCTTCACCCCGACGTGTTCAGCTACACCAGGGGGGTGAGCACAGCGGACTGCCTCATCACCCTCCTTGCTCACGCCAACAACCAGCCCACCATCGTAGTCTTCCTCGACCTCGAGAAGGCTTTCGAGCTGGCCAGCAACCCCCACCATACTCGCCACCCTTGTGAGGAAGGGCATCCGAGTGAGACTGCTGGGCTGGCTCCAGGACTACCTTCACCAGCGCCGGGCTCTGGTGAAGTTCCAGGGTCACAAGTGTCCCTACCTGACTTTCGAGAACGGGACGCCCCAGGGTGGCATCCTCAGCTCGTTCCTCTTCAACGTGCTGATGGAACAGTTGGTGGCGCTCCCCTATCGGGAAGGAACCATCCTGCTCAGCTACAATGACGACCTGGCCCTCGTCGTTACCGGGCGCGGCGACAAGCTCGCGCGGGCTCAAGAGGCGCTGCACCTCATCACTGCAAAGTGAGACTGATTGATTATTGATTGTTTAAGGGCTACGTAACTTCAATCAAGAGTTATTGTCGCCCGTTCAGCCAGTAAATTTGTAAGTCTAAGACAGCGCCAGAACCAGCTGTCACTGAATTTCGCCAAATATTCTATACCGAAAGCGAGGGTACGAAGCAGATATTTAATAAGTCAGGAACTGCAAAGTGCGAAGAGCTGGGGCTCAAGATCTTGGCAGAGAAATCCCGTGCCATGGCCATCAAAACTACCACGCCAGCTGGCCTGGACCGACTCCTATCAGTACGTCGGGGTGTGGGTGGACAAGCAGCTGTCCTTCACGCAGCATGTCACGGACCTGAGGGAACGAATGCAGGCCTGGCTGAACGTGATGAGGGTCATGACGCGGCCGAGTGCTGGTGCAACTTTCCCCGTCCTCCACCTCTACTACCTGCAAGCAGTGCGCTCCCTGGTGGACTACAGTGCACCGATCCTTGTAGCGCTGCCTCGGCAGCAGCAGCAGCGCTGGAGGTGGTGCAAAACACCGACATAAGGACCATGTTGAGAGCACCGAGGTGGTGCAGTGCCTGTGTCATGCAGAGCGAGACCCGCCTGGTGCCCCTCACCACTAGGGTGGACTGCATTGTAGCCTGTCGGGTGGCCAGAGTGCTCCAGCGCAACGTGGAAGGTGTGGCGCAGAGGAGACTCCGTGTGGCTGTGGCGCAGGGCATCGAGTGCCTGCGTAACAACAGGTGGCTCATAAACGTCACCTTAGCAGCCTCCACCATCAGCCACGCGGGGAACTGGCTGTGGCGCGACCCCGACACCCCCTACCCCGCCTACACTCCACCACCACGATGGGGGCCCCTCGCCGCCGACATCACAACAACACAGCTGCCCGCAAGCAAAGTTCACTGTCTCACGTACTATGTATAAATGTATTGCACAATAAACCTATACATACATAAATACAAGGAAATTTGGAAAAAGATAAAACAGATGAAAGGCAAAGCAGGATTGATTGATTATTGATTATTTAAGGGCTACGCGACTTCAATCAAGAGTTATTGTCGCCCGAAAGGAAGAGGAGGTGAAGAAGATGTGGGTGGGGATAAAGCAGGAAATTAAAAAACCCACCATCCCAAAATGAAGCTCAGGGGTGAGGGATCATTGTCCCCTCCCCCCTCAGCCCCGATCCAGAATAGTTGGCTGAGAAGGAGGTCAGCATCTACCCTGTGAAATTAGAGGCGGACCAGAGAAAGTGGTAGGAGAGGTTGTATGAAAAGCAAAGAAACAGGGGGGGGGAAACAAGTGGTGTGAAGGAAGGAGAAGAGGCTAAGCTGGGGTCGCACGGGGTGCTGAGTCCTGTCAACACGGCGGCCATGATGGCAAATCGCCGCGCCCCTTACGGGGGACGGGGGCGAAGCAGGAGCAGGGAAACTAATAATCAAAGACAACCAATGGAAATAACATAGAAGACGAGGACATGGTACGAACATTATTTAAGGACCACTGGAAGAGGGTTTTTGCATAAGCGAAGAAAATAATGAAGAATTCGACACAGACTGAACGAGACATCACTGCAGCGCTGAACGAAGATGCAGAGAAAATTCAACCTCATCCAACTGCAGATGGAGAGAGAGTAACAAGGAAAATAAGTACCCTCGAGGACTTTACGGTCCATTCAATGAGGGTACCTTTGGACTAGCTGTCGAGCGGGCACATCCCCGCTCAATTGCCTTACGTCCTCCCGAAACGGCCACTGTTCAAGACTTTGTCTCGTCTTGTCTTGAACTGGTCAACATAATTGGTGTTGACAACCTCCATCGGAAGTGCGTTCCAGCTACCGCAGATCTTGTACGTGTAAAATTACCCACACAGATCGCGGTTGTAACGCTTCAGCTCAAGGCTGAAAATATCCCTGACATTGGCAACCATGTCACCGTCCATTTCGTTGACGTAGATGATGAATAGTATAAGTCCCAGGACAGAATCTTGAGGCACCCCGCTAGTAACGGGTACCCGCTCAGAAGCCTTTCTATTCACCACCACCCGTTGCCGTCTGCCACTTAGCCACTTCTCTATCCAGCCTACTACTTTTCCGTCTATGCCCAGCGCTCGCACTTTCCGGAGAAGGCGGCGGTGTGGTACCTTATCAAAAGCTTTCTGAAAGTCTAAATAGACCACATCCACCGCCTTGTCCCGATCGTGCTCACTGAAGACGAAGTGGAAGAATTCTACAAGGTTCGTCAGGTATGACCGTTGCCTTCGGAAGCCGTGCTGGGAACTCCTCAGTAGCAGGTTTGACTCTAAATGCGACGTCATTTTGTCCACCATCATGCTCTTCATAAGTTTACCGACTATCGAAGTCAGACTGATAGGTCGGTACTTAGACGGTGGCTAGGGTCTCCTTTCTTGAAGATATGAGTCACCTCCGCTTCGCGCCAGTTTCTAGGAACGCATTCGGTCCGGATTGACATGTTGAAGATTGCGTTCAGGTGTCGTGACACTTGATCACGCACTTCTTTCAACACTTTAGGTAGAAACCCATTCGGGCCAGGTGACTTATTCGTCATTAGGTCAGTGATCTTCTTTTCTATTTCTCCTTCGGTAAAGTCCATATCCGCCAGCTTTTCCCCCGAGTAGGAATCTGTTGGCTGGGGGATGGGACCACATTCTTCAGTAAACACTGAAGAGACGTAGTCGTTGAGGAGGTTAGCATTTTCTGCATCTGAATGCTTTAATGTCCCCTCCTCATTCCTCAAAAGGCCAATCGTTCGACGGATTGGTTTACGGCTGTTTACATATCCAAAGAACTCCTTGGGATTCTCTTTACAAAGTCTCGCCACTCGGAGTTCCTCAGACCGATTAACCGCCCTTATGCTGGACTTCACCCTCCTAGCTATCTTATGGTACTCGTCAAAGTCTCCAGAAATCTTTGACTGCCGGTACACCGTTCTCTTCTCCCTTAGCAGTTGGCCGATTTTTCGATTAAACCAATTTGGTTGAACGGAAGACCGACTAAGGCTTTTCGAAGGGATGAAACGTGATTGAAGACTCATAAACGTAGCTTTGAATCTATTCTACGAATCTTCAACATCCTCGCACACTTCTAGCCTCACATGAGTCAAGCCAGCACGAAGACCTGCAAAGTCTGCTCTTCTCAAATCAAGTTTCTTCGATTTACTAGTCGCAAACTCTACTTTGGGGACCTCGACTATAAATCTGACTAGTCGATGATCACTGCCAGCGAGCTCTTCGCCTACCGAGATATCCTCAACGATGTCATCCTCAGAGCTGAAAACCAACTCTAGGGTATTGTTGCCTCTCATCGGCTCTCTTTGTCCGCGAATTCCATGAGTAGCGCGTTCTCGCCACAGGGTTCTCTGGTTTCCCAGTCAACTTGTGTGTTGAAATCCCCCATGACGATACACACTGTCTTCGACAAGTTCTCCTAGTAGCTGATACCTCTGTCCTTTTCAACGAGTTGGGCAGGAGGTCTATAAAGCACCAGGGTCCTGTATTTGGCAGGACCTATTTCTAGGTCTACACCTAGGAGCTCGTGGTGGGATACGATGTTGCATTTTGTCGAGGTGAATGTATCCTTGACATACAACATCACACCGCCACCCTCTCTTTCAGGCCTATCTTTTAAGAAGAGTCGGTAACCTTGAAGCGTGAATTCGCCTTCTAAATCTCGGTTTGGAGTTTTTATTCACGACTCTTTAATTGCCACCATCTCTGGTTCTTCCGTCACTACGAGGCCACGAAGTTCAAGAAACTTGTTTCTGATAGACCTCGCATTAAACAGAATAATTTTGAGTCAGTTCCCGACTGTAGGACTCCCTACGCTCTTCCGTTTCCCGTCTTACTTATATCTCTGTTCTCTTTTGGTAGTGTGGTGGCACCCTTTCGGGCGACCTCCACGAAAGTCGTTCCAGGGGTGACTTTGGCGTACTAGCGCACGTCCGCCCTCACTCTGGACCGAACCGTTCTTTGAGTCAGCTCAACGACATCTTGTATCAGGTTGGAGAGTACAGCCTTTCATTTAAAGGAAAGGTGCACCCCATCCCTTTGGTAGAGATTGTTCCTATCATAAAAAAATGCGGTAGGGGTCGACAAAAAACACCCCTTCCGCCGTACATAAATCTGCTAGTAGACGGTTCAGTGCAACGTTCCTCGAGTGAAGGATCTGGCTTGGACCTCTTCTCGGGAGCATCTCGACCACGACACCTCTGCGGGTTTTCAACCCAGTCATCTACACCCCCATGACCGTCGGAAGAATCTCATCTGTAGGGCCTACCCTACCTCCAACGACTAAACTCTCAGAAATCTGAGATTTCTTAGCCTCTATCTTATCTGTTGGTTCCCGCATCCTGGGAGGCAACTTACCGTCACACTAATGCGAAGGCGTGCCGCTAGCATGGGTTGCAGATCCCTTGATTGAGAATCGCCCATAAGGACGAACCTCGCAGAGTCTTTCCTTTCGGAAGCGACTTCTCTGTTTCCTCTTTTTTCTTCATATTTTTCATCTTCTTTCTTTTTTCTTATCTTCCTCCGGTTTAACTTCTGTTTCTGTTTTCTCTTCTGTTTGTACCTTCTCTTCCTTTTTCCTTCCTTTCTTCTTTCTCTTCTTTTTGGCCCGTTGAGCCAGTCTCAGTGCAGCTGACTCCAGCTCTGGGACACTGGAAGGCTGGCGTGGCACTGCCGATGCAGTACTCGCTTCTTGGGAGAGGGCCTCGTCGGCGGATCCACGTACGTCGGTGGGAGATGCATCGGTAGCCGAATGGACCTCTAGTCTTGAGGACAACTCGACGATCCTGTCCTCGAGACGGCGAAGCTGAGGCGCGTGTTCAAACTCCTAGTTATGCAGCTTCCTCTCCAATTCTTTAGATTATTCCTCAGAAGATTTGAACAGATTTTTAATCTTCTGCAGTTCTGCCCTTAGGACGCAGTCCGTGCAGATACTTTCAGGGTGGCATTTTGAGAAACACCCCTCCGTGAAATCTACGCACCACTTGTCCTTTGGCATGTAGAGCACGTATATTTTAGCGCACCTGGTCCTTTCTTTCCAGTCATGCTGAACACTCTCTATCTCAGAATACTTTGTGACCACACAATGAAAAAGAAGGGGGGGGGGGTGAATTCGCCCCGCGTGAGTCGCTCCCGCCTATCCATCGGAGACGTTTCGGATCTTTCAGAAGGCACGCTCCATGTGCTGCTGTTCGTCCGACCGAGTCGTCAAACCTCGGCGTGTCGTGGCTCCCAACCAAGCAGCACTGACGGTCCCCGAAGGGGCCATCGATTTCTCACCAGGTGAACAACGGAGCACGCCCCGTACTAAACTCCTACTAGTTCTCTTCACGACGGCCAGGATCTCGGAGTAGCGTTCAATGGATATCTCGCCACACCAAGAGACTGGACCCAAGGCTTTTTATTGGCCTGGCAACCAACCTGGGAACAAAGGGCCGTCACCTCGGACCGATGCTACCAGAGGCACTCGTCAACGGTTACTAGGAATGGTCAATAATTGCGCGCCAGGGAAGGGGTTAACGACGCACCACCCTCATCCCAATCATCGTGCTCCAACGCCTAGGACACCCCTAGTCCTAGTCTCTCGCCATCAGTGAGCGTCGATTGGCGTTGTTTATAGAGGTTCCAAAGCCTCTCTTCTGACGCATGAGGTAGCTGCCAGGTCCTTATATGTAGAAAGATGGAAAAAAGGGTAAGAGTGACATGATAGGAGTAGGGTTTTTTTTTTTGGGGGGGGTTCTTTTTGTATAATAAGTGGAAGAGATAGGATAAAAGTGAAAAATAAGAAGGATAGAGTAGAAAAAATAAGAACGGACGCACTTAGTCTGGAACCTCGTTTCCGACCAAATCAACACGGGAAGCCCTACCAGGAGTACCCAGAAGAGAGGTTCCCCCGTCGACATACCTTGAAAAGTCAAAGGTACACACAAGCTCTCTTCTCGCGACAAGGGGGCGTCATCTCTTCCTCTACTTTCTTCTATATATATATATATATATATATATATATATATATATATATATATATATATATATATATATATATATATATATATATATAGAGAGAGAGAGAGAGAGAGAGAGAGAGAGAGACAGCCTTGACGGTAACGACGCAAAAATCACAGAAAACGAGGACATGATATGAACATTATTCAAGGACCACTGGAAGAGGATTTTTTTTTTGCATAAGCGAAGAAGATAATGAAGAATTCGACACAGACTGAACGAGACATCACTGCAGCGCTCAACGAGGATGCAGAGAAAATTCAACCTCATCCAACTGTAGATGTAGAGAGAGACAGCTTTGACGCAAAAATCACAACAAAAGAGGTCAAGAATACTATTTCGCAGTTTAAACAGAAGGCAGCAGGAAACAATAGGGAAAAATACCCCAAAGTATACTACTTTTGTTTTTAACGCTAGCCTGAACACCGGCTACTTCCCGAAGGAATTAAAGGTCGCCAAGATGATCTTTATCCCTAAAAAGAAAAACCACCAACGAGAGTAGACAGCTATAGACCGATCTCTCTACTCGATTCACCGGGAAGGTGTTTGAGAAGATTATAAACAAACGACTAAGTGGGCACCTGGAAGAAAACAATTTACTGAATAAGTTTCAATTTGAATTCAGAAAAAAGAGGAGCACGGAAATATCACTCACGGTCATTATCGAAAAAATAGCCAAAGCGAAAAAGGAGAGGGCTAGCGTTGACATCGTATGCAGGGACGTTTCAAAACCATCCGACAGAGTTTGGATTAGAGGAATGCAATTTAAATCGCTACAATTACTTATGAATGACAAAATGGAAATACTCATATGCAATTACGTGGCGAATAGACGTGCATACATCGAGATTGGGAACCACCGAGGGGAAATATTTAAGATGGAGGCTGGTTTGCCTCAGGGAGGGTGACTGAGCCCATCACTATACTCAGACATTCCACCACCATTTACATACGGATGCCTCAACATGCAATTCGCAGATGACGTCACACAAATAGTTGTCTACCCCCTACAAGAACCCAGAAATGCAGGCAAGATTAACAACAGAAGAAATAAGGAGTGTCGTGGTATTGTGTCTCCCTCTTATTGTCAGAAAATAATATATTTAATGACTTTAGCGCGCCAGTCTGACACTACTACTTAGGAAGGAAAACAATTCCTCTATTGGCTGAGTGGACTATTTAATTACTGTATGAGAGTACCACAGCGTTTAATCAGTTTTAAGAATGAGCCGGTCTACACGTAAGAATCCAGTGAAACACTCAAGAATTAACCAATATATATATATCTCTTTTTAATTTATCAATTAACTCAAATATTTACACTAAATTCCAAAAGTTTAACATGGATCGCAAGAATTGAATAAGAGCCTATTCCTGACGCTAGTCCTGACGCTAGTCCATGTAAACAAACCACTTGCCAGTTAGTTAATTTATGGAGACCTTTTAGTATAGCATTTAGCCGCAATTTACGTTCAACTACTCTAACTAAAAATATGACAGGAGTCACTAAATATTATCTCCTTTAGTTAGCTTGGGTACATCATTAAAATCCTACCTAATCAAAACATATATATAGTCATTCGGACTTACATGACCTTGAAAGGAACAGGGGTTGACGGATGTCGCTATATTGGATTTTTCACGATTCTTAGCGTTGCAGAGAGCGGATGGTGGTTGTCCCGGAGATGGTCGGAAACGATATCTAATTCTTCTTGTACCTTTATCTATCCGGTTATAAGTCTAAAAGACCGAGAGAGGAGTTGTGCTCTCTGGCTCAAAGAGTACTCTTCTTGGTAGCTCTTGAGTTCTTCTAGTATCCTCGTCTTCTTCGCAGGGTTTCCAAACTAGGTTTTGGTTTACGAGGTGATTCCGAAAGTACTTAAATAGAACTTCCTTGAGGATTAATTCTTCTTCTCTCACAATTACTGAGATTGCAATTTGAGAGTCCCTCGAGGGTGAGTGGATCTTCTTTTGTCTTGCTCCCGAAATTCCTGTTTGGCACAGAGGAATTGTGATCCAGTCAGACCTCTTGCTAAGTCTGTGAAGGATAACTCGGTATGGCACCGATAAGAAAAAGAGACGAACTTCTAAGTCTTAGAAGCCGAGTTCGGAATTGGGATATGAACTAATCACAATGGTCTAGTCCTCTATCGTCTCTAACAGAATAATTTCTTTTCCTTCCTCCCGGGGCTTATTTAAGGACCGGCGCTCGCCCCACCTAAGGGGGACGGGGAGCGCGAAGGGTGAGGAGGGGAGGGGGGGCACCGCGGAGCCCAAGTCTGCTTCTTAATGAGAGGCACTGACAACCGTCACAATATTTCTCCTCGGTGGTTTTGTTTGATCTGACACCGCTTTTTGGCTCTCTGACCGCGGGCCTTCTGACCTCGTAGGTAATCGGATCTTTTGAGAGCTGCTTAATGGCCTTTTGCGTCTACCCTAGTCTTGCAGCTCGACTCGACTACCCACTCGGCGGGGAGATCAGGGCCTTTCGGCAGTTTGACTGTTAGTCAGACGACTAACGTTCTCACGCCCCTCATCTTCTGGTACGTTTCTCTCGCTCTCTCCGAAGAGGGACTTTAACATATATGTCCACTTGGCCCTCGGGAGGGGGGGGGGCGTTATGTTATAATTCCTCTACAAGGAGGATTAATGTGTACGAACGAAAATGGAAAATATGCACTAACAGAAATAAGTTCAATATAGTGCCAATTTATAGGAGGAAACTCAGAAACATACACGTTGAAGGATAGAGATATGAGTATGCTAGCAAAGCCAAGGTACTGGGACTGACAATCACCAGGACAGGATACTCGGGATATGTTAAAGAAATAGTTGAAAAGGGAAGAGGGCAAATGAGACTACTATATAGGCTCAAGTCCCTTAGCCGGAGAAACAAGAAAATATATCAAGCGATCATCCAGTCAGCAATGGTATACCCAGTCATAACTATGTACACCATTTCAAAGAGTAGAATGATGGAACTACAGAGAATTCAAAACAAGGTAGTATTAATAATCACCGGCACGAGAAGAAGAGAGAGAGAAGACAAAGAGACCTACATAGAGAAGTGAAGATGAAATCAATTAACAAGATACTAGGAAAAAGAGCAAAGAAGCTAATTCAACAAACACAACAGGAAATAGGAGAGGAGATCAAGAATCCAATCACCCAAAGAGAAGAGGGGAGAGCACATAGCCTCTTCCCCACCTATACAACTAGGTTCGATCAAAACGAAGATGAATATTTCACAGGCTAACATGGAGTTAAGTAATAATTTGATAACTTTAGAAGTCAGAAGAAGAAAGGAAAGGAAAGAGGGAGGAAAGAAAAAGAAAACTAAAACAAGAGTAATAACAAGGATAAAAACCTTATCAGTAATGGCAATATAAAAACAATAAAAACAGTTTTAACGCCTAACAACAACAGAAAGAAGGATAAGTCTGAAGCTCAGGCATACACTAAATGAATCTATCGTATTTCTAAATTAGACATTCTAAAAGGGAAGAGATTAGCATGACCCCATGCAACATAGCATTCAATTGCAACTCTACTAGTTCCTTATTATTCTCTCTACATATTTTCTTCTATCCTTCACACCTAAAGGGCTAAACACAGAATATGTGGGGCAGGGGCACTGCAGTAAGAATGAATAGTTAAAGGATATAATACACACCGTGGTTCGGATTCCACGTAAAGCTGTAGGTCCACCGACCAACTTGGTCTCTTTCAAGTCTACTACGCTACTTCAAACTTTGCTATCTCTAACTTTTCCTCTCCCTCTCCTTCTCCCCCTTTCACTAGTCTGACAAGAATACGGAGAGGGGAGGCCTGGGGGCCGGGTTCCCTTCCCTCCCCCTCCGGTTATCTCAGGATGACCGCTGAGATGACTGGAGTAGGGAGGGAAGGGGGCTGGCAATCTTTCTCTATCTCTCCTTCCACAACCCTTTTAAAAGAAAAATACATAGTAGCAGGCACCGCCTACTGCATGAGGAAAACTAAATCTTAACGTAAACTAAGAAGAAATCAAAAGGAACAAAAAAATCCAAGACTATCTCAAGATAAAGGCATGAATGCCTTATGTAAAAATATACAAATGCACATCGAGAAATAATTAATTAGAAGTAACGTTACCTGAAAAGGTACACAACCTATAAACTAGAAGAATTATACAAATAAATTCATCGAAAAGAAGAGATCAGCCAGTAACCTGGCAAATCACACTCTCACTCACAACTGTACTTCAGCAGTGAGCATTCACGTGTAAACCAATTACAAATAATACAGATGGTAGTGGATGTGTTACACTGAGTGTAGCCTATGAAATGATCAAGCATCTAGTGTGTAGGGGGGAGGGGAATGAAATTCTGCTTAGGGCCCCATAAAGGCTTGGGCCGGCCCTGGACTGGGTCTATTATACAGGCTCAAATCACTTAACAGAAGAAACAAGGAAAATATTTACCAAGCGATCATCCAGTAAGCAAGGCAGTTTCAATAATCACTAACACAAGAAGACAACGAGATTTACATAGATAAGTGAAGATGAAACCACTTAATAAGATAATAGAGGAAAGAGCCAAGAAACTGATTGAAAAAACGCATCAGGAAATAGGACTGGGGGGGTACAGGTCTCATTCCATCCCCCTCTTGTCATCTCAAGAGGGCAATCTTTCTGTCTCTCCTCCCACCTTTCCCTTCCTTTCTGCGGGTCGGATTCAAAATCAAGTTAAACTGTAGGTGTTTTTAATGTTGTTTCTTCAAGCACTTGTATTACGAATTTTTATGTTAAATTCTCAGTTGGAGTAATGTAAAAAGAAATGCTTCAGGGGTACCAACTCAAGTATAATACCAACATTAATTTAATCAAAAGTTTAAGGCGAAATTTATCTAAAGAAAAATGCCTTAGCATTTCTTTCTGACCATGGTAAAAGAGGAGCCAACAGAAGGCGTCTCAGTCACCTGGATCGAGTAGATCCTCCTCCTCATGCAAGCGAGCGCCTAAGTAAGTGTACTATTAACATAAGAACATAAGAAAAGAAGGAGACTGCAAAAGACCATTCATGGCCTACACTTGGAGATAATAAACCTTAAAATATATGCTGCTGAAGGAAGCCTGTTTTCTGATGATGAGGGACAACAAGAAGTTGTCGAGGTCTAAAAGCCTGATAATTCAATCGGACTACTAGGATGATAGGTCGAAAAAGATAGTCGAAGAACCCCCCTCCCCCTCCAATGACTCATTTAAACTATCCATCGATTGTTTCGTGATGCTTACGGATGCTGAGTTCCGTAAAAAAAGACCGGCAACGGGATGAACGAGAATACACACTGTAGAGAAATTATAATGTAACGCCACCCATAGGGCCAAGCGGACATATATATTAAAATCCCTCTTCGAAGAGAGCGAAAGAAAAGAACGAGAAATTGAGGTGCGTGAGAACAGTAGGCATTTTACTAACAGTCAAACTGCCGAATGGCTCTGATCTCCCCGCCAGGTTGGTAGTCGACTCGATCGGCCAGTCCCAAGGAAGCCGCAAAAGGCCATTAAGCAGCTCTAATAAGAAACTCGCCCCAGCTAAATTGAGGAAGAAATCCATCTAACTGACAGTTTGAACAACTCGCTAGGCAAAACACCCAGTTAATCACCGAACTCAAAAGATCCGATTGCCTACGAGGTCAGAAGGCCCGCGGTTAGAACTCCAGAGAGCAGCGTTAGAACAAAAGACCACCGAGGAGAAATAGTGGGACGGTTGTCGGTGCCTCTCATTTAGAAGCAGTCCTGGGCTCCGCGATGTCATCCCCCTTCCCCCCTCGGTGGCATTACCCCGTCCCCCTTAGTTGGGGCGGTCCCCCAGGCTATAAATAAGGGGCGTAAGGAAAGAAAGAGATTATTCTGTTAGAGACGATAGAGGACTAGATTTTTGTGATCAGTTCCTCGCACTGTTCCGGACTCGACTTCTAAGATTTAGAAGTTCGTCTCGTCTTCGTATCGGTGCCATACCGATTTATCCCTCGCAGACTTAGGTCTGGCTGGATCAAAATTCCTAAGTGCCAAACAGGAATTTCGGGAGCAAGATAAAAGAAGTTATCTGCTCACCCTCGAGGGACTCTCAAGTCGAAATCTCATTAATTTTGAAAGAAGAAGAATTGATTCCCAAGTAAGTTCCCTTTAATTACTTTCGGGATCACCTCATATACCAAAACTCAGTTTGGTAACTCTGCGAAGTAGACGAGGGTACAAGAAGAACTCGAGAGCTACAAAGAAGAGTACACCTTGAGCCAGAGAGTACAATCCCTCTCTCCAACGAATGACTTGCCGTTCATTGAGATAAAGTAATCGTAACAAGTGCCTATAAGCTGAGAAGTCTAAGGTGGTCTTTTAGACTTATAACTGGGTCGGTAAAATCATAAGAGATCGATATCGGTTTCTACTGTCACCATGACAACCCCCCCCCTCCCCCCTCCCCTCCAACGTTATAACGGGACACCTGAATTTCCCCTTCATCGTAGAGGCATGAGGTTCCCGGAAGACTCGCTGAAAAACCCAGTATAGCGACATCCGTCAACCTCTGTTGCGATCAAGGTCATGTAAGTCCGAATGACTATATATATTCTTTTGGGTAATTAGGATTTTTAAAACTGTCCCAAGCTAACTAAAGGAGATAGAGTATTTCGTGACTTCTGTAATATTTTATAGTTAGATTAGGGAGAGTAAATGGTGGTATAACTCTGTAACTTAGAGGCCTCTAGAAATTAACTATCTGGCAATTGGTTTGTTTACGTGAAGCCTACTATGTTTTGATGAGAGCTCTCGTCAGGAGTAGGCCAATATTCGAATCGCGTGATCGAAGACCATGGTAAACTGAGAGAATTTCGTGTAAATATAAATATTTGAGTTCATTGATAAATTAAAAGATATATATTTTGGTTAATACTTTACGTTTTACTGGATCCTTACGTGCTGACGGGTCTTTCCTTAAAACTGATTAAACCCTGTAGTACTCTTATAATTCAGTATTTATACTCCTGTAGACGAATCTGGAGTCCACTCAGCCAATAGAGGAATTATTTCCCTCCCTAAGTGGTGTCAGACTGGCTAGCTAAAAGTCAGTAAGTAAATAAATACTTTGACAAAAATGTATTGTATCGGAGTAAATATTAAACGGCCAACAATGGAAGAACAATTCTCCGACAAAAGTGGGGAGACAATTCCTCGACACACACAAACACCTACATAGGCTACATAGTGGGCGTATTCACAAGGACCAAAGAAAGGAAACGACGGCACAATGAAGACAATGCCTACTGAGAAGAGAGAAATTAAATATGGCGAAAGCTCTGTGGTGGTGGTGATAACCGCAGAACTTGTATTTACAGTATCTTAAAAAAGACCAATCACCAATATAAGTAACCTAACCTAACATTACAAAAATTCCTAATTTTGAAATTGCAATTCATATCGTGATTATCGTAGGAGCGTAAATACCCCGTTGCTACAACGGCGTTGTGCCATTTATTGTAAAGTCAAAAACACGAATACATTACAAAAAATAAAAGTACGTACACGTCAAATTCTAATTTTAAAATTCAATGCCAGAGATACCCTTTTACCAGGGAACTTTGCAACTCTTACTTAAAAAAATGTAATCGGACAAAGCTACCCTGTGACCAGGCAATACAATTATTTTTTCAAAATCTAAATTCTTCTCTTTCCTATCTTTTCACCAAATTTCTCCACTATACCCCATGTCACTATATAATCTCTTCTACTATCCTTTTTCACGCCTTAATACGTCCAATGACCAATGTCTGATCATGATCCCAATTGATTGACTCGACTTTTAATAGTGGCTTGTGTCATGCTAGTTTGAATTATTGTTTCCATGTGCATTTCTTTATTTCAAGCTTTTTTTTCTCTCCCTCTCGTTTTTTCCGAATCTATCAATCCTTTGTTTCTGGAAAGATCAAATGAGTATAATACGAATTCACTTGGAAAGACGAAACCACGGAAGCATCTCTCGCAAAAACTGCGATTCCCGCAGAACCACAAAATACCACTTCATAAGTACTTCGAATATTTAATTTAGTCTAGGCATAATTTTAAGGCCACCCTAAAATTCCAGACCCCAATAAAAAGAGGAGAGGAATATAACAGAAAAGAATTCGAAGGAACATGAAGAGAGAAAAGTGGTACCAGTCCCCCTCACGGTGCTGATGCAAAATACTCTCAAGCTCTCAAGGGAGAAGATTACGGATTTAATATCAAAACTTTCCGTGGCTATTTGATTCCCCCAAGGAATTCATACCCATGTGCCACTTAAAGCAGGATCGAGAGAAACTCTCACTATGACAGCCACCGACGAGCTAAAAAAAAAAGGTGAATCTGGAGTCGATCGTGGCTTTAGAGATCTGCTCTTTTTTAAATTTAAAGAGCACACATCTTGCGACTGTCAACTAGGGCAAAAGTGGCCGTAATTGGTGGAAAACCTAATACTAGGTTATATAAAAAAAACAAGCAAATAAAGATAAGATAAAAATAAAAACAAAAACAAGTAGACGCACTGCGGCGTCGGGTGTAGGCCCTCCTCCCTCCTGCGCAGGAACATGAGACCTACAACAGAGTCAAATATAATGGAGGAGGCTGGCCTCGTCCAAACAAATCGTATAGTCCCCAAGTCTATGTGGACGAGCCAGGCCGCAGTACAAGGGACAAGCGGTAGTGATCCCGCTCGTCCCGGTACCGGGACAGGTAGCGTGGCGAATTTCACTCAGACTAGCACATTCAACAAGAATGTGACAAATAGTCTGGGGTAGAACGCAGTCGTTGCAGTAAGGCGCAGGCGAGCGCTCCATCAAATGGCGATGCGTCCCGCGAGTGTGTCCGATTCGGAGACGACAGAAAGCAACCTGAAACAGTCGCGAAATTGGGGGATAGGTCGATGGGAACAATGGCTGCGCAAGAGCACGCAACTTTAAGTTCCCTTAGACCGTCTCCCATCTTCTTTGCCAAGCACCCCATAGAGCTGCCCGAATTCCTGACATGTAATCGGTGTGAGGAATAGCGAAACGCCGGTCTGGTCGCCTAGTCCTTGCGGACTCTTTGGCGCACTCATCGGCGAGCTCATTCTCCGCAATTCCTACATGTCCAGAACCCAGCAGAAGATAATCTCGACAACCGCCCGACTCGCCAAAACCGTGACATCACGGATATCACGAAACACGGGATGCGGAGATCCCAATGCCCCGAGAGCACTTTGTGAGTCGCTATAAATCACAAATCTGGTCTCCGAACATGGCACATCGCATAATCTCCCGTACCAGGCGCTGTATTGCAACCAGCTCTACGCGAAGACAGACGCAGCGCCTGACTTCAAACAGAGGGGATACTGCGTGGAAACTAAACCCATCTTGGGAGTTGGAGTCATCCGTATACACTGCCACGGTTCCAGCGTGACACGAAGTGTGCTTCAAAAAGGCCGAACGCAATACTCCCGGCGCTGTAGAAGCTTTGTGAGCAGAGGCGTGGCGACAAAAAGTCAAAGGTGGTACCCTCCAGGGTGGCGTCCTGGGCAGAACCAGGTGCGCCACCAGCAAGAGAGCTACATATACCTAGCTAGCGAAGGAGTTTCCTGGTCATAAACCCGAACGGCTAAGGGTATGACTGTCGGCATAGGCTCTGTCGAGATCAGCTGCGAATGCAGTGAGAGATATTTGCGACTGAGGGAGGCGCCGGGCTCCCGCGTACAAGCGAGTTATGCACTGTGCACGGCGCAAAGCGAGTGGCATCTCCACAGCATCGACAAGAAAGCTCTCAATGGGTGAAGTGCGGAACGCACCGGTCGCCAAGAGAAGGCCAGTGTGATGGATGGAGTCCACTTCAGCAATACACGATCGGCTGCGGATGCATAAAACTCGCATCCGTAGTTGAACTTCGAATGAACAAAGGATCGATAAAAAGTAAGGCAGTAACCCTATCAGCGTCCTAGTCGCTAAACGTGGCGGAGCGAAGAATATCCATGGCACGGGTACATGAAACCCTAAGGCTGCGAGTATGAGCCTCCCAGGTGGGGCGTCGGTCAAATACAAGACCAAGGAAATGGTGCGAGTCCACCACTTCCAGGCGAATCCCATTTAGAAACAAGCGTGGGTCAGGGTGGAGCCATAGGTGGCGGAAGAAGTGCACCACTTTAGTCTTGGCCAAGGAAAACCGAGGCGTGTGCGATTCGGCATAGGAAGAGACGCGGTTCAATACTTGTTGGGGTCGACGCTCCAGAGTTGGCATCTGGGCCGCACCAAAAGAGATAGAAAGGTCCACGTAGAGCGTAGCAAGAACATCTTCCGGCAGCACCGAAGTGATGCCGTTGATGATTAGGGCAAAAAGTGTGACACTGAGGACACTTCCCTGCGGGATACCGTCTTCCTGCTCTATTGGGCCGGAGACGACGATCTCGCAAAAATTCAGATATAAAAATTGGGAGGCGTCCCATCACCTCCATGGTGTGGAGAATCTCCATGATACCGTATCGCCATGCGGTATCATAGGCCTTCTCCAGATCGAAAAACACCGTGGCGTACTGCTGTATACGAAGGAAGGCCTCACAGATGGCATTTTCCAGTCGGAGCAGAGCATCCGACGTGGAGTGGAACTTGCGGAAGCCGCACTGTTTCCTAAGACAGCTTGCCTTCGCTGTAATGGAAAAAGGCTGGTATAATATTTACCAATTCCTCCATCAACTGTCACACGCAAGAGGTTAGAGAGATTGGGCGGAAACCGGCCGGGGTAGAGTGATCTTCCCCCGGTTTGCGAAAAGCGAGCACAGTAGCGATTTACCAGGAGTCTGTGAGGATACCCTTTGTTCAGAACTCGTTGAACAATTCTAATATAAAAGCCATAGACCAGGGGGCGGTGTCTGCGTACGAAACGAGACAGGATGCAACTCACTCAATGTAAACCTGTTTTTAAATGTTTCTCTGCCTCTGGAAATAAAGTTTAATCAGTGGCCTTCAGCGACATTACGGCGTGCATTGAATGCTGGCGGACCAGCATCCCGCTTAGAGAATGCGGAGAAAGCGCGCGAAGGACTCTGCCACGGACCGGGGTCCGAGATTGCGGTTCCTTTCTCCTGGAGAACGGGAAGGGGGTTCTGCGAAAACTTGCCCCGAATCCGTTTTACTCACTTCAACACCTATGCAAGTAGGGTCTTTCCGTTAAGTGAAGACACGTATCCCCGCCAGGAAGATCATCGGGGGTGCTTCGAAACATACAGGAACCTAGACCGAACTTGACGAAATTTACGGACAGTGAAATCATTCGGGTACTTATACCGCATGTAGGCATAACGGTTCTGTTTCAAGGTGGAATATACACAAAAATAACAGTATACCTACTATCCAAGTGCAGCTGCACTGATACTGCCTGAAGAGAGCTTTTGAAAAGCAAAGAGAAGAACGGAGATATCATGCCGGGTGTAAATCGCGCATCCTCTTGCCCGGCCCCCAGCCCGTAGTTGTTGGGTCGCAAAACTCTTATACCCCGGAAGGTTGGTCAGGGGCCCAGCATAGTCTCCTGCAAAAAGATAGTTAACAGGGAACGGAGGGAGACGATAGGTAGTCTGTCTATAAATGAGGGGCCCCGACGTAATCGAGGCTCCACTTAGTGGACTTGCGACTTTAGTCTTTGTCTGTGCCTCCCCGCCCGAGGCCGCCGATCTCGCTTTGTTCGCTTGCCGAAGCGGCAGAGTACCTGTCCCTAATTTTCCTCAGCCTGGGAGGATATGCATTTCCTCCAGGTACCAAGTGTAACTGTCTACATAGGGCACCCTCCCGCCCCCAGCCGGGTCCAATGAAGGAATATGCCATCCAGGCCTAGCTCTAAGGTGATGCGGGGGAGGCTCTCTTAAAAGACACGAGCGTCACAGGAATGGCCGTACGCTTCCCGGAGGGAGAACTCCGGGTGCTGTTGATCGTAAAAGGCGCTGTCATATTCGTGGACATCGGGAAAAGTTGAGCTCCGCCTCGAATCCTTCAGTGGGTCCCTCTATTGGAGGGTCCCGCGTCTCAAAGTCGCCCGGTACAGCTTTGGGTAGAGGCCTAGGAGGCGAAGCTTTTTACTATTGTCCTACATTCGAGGAACAGCTTTATGAGTCCCCTAAGATGGCCTAATGACCGATTTCCCCCCGCCTCCTGCGAGTCTAAAGACTTGGTGGAGATGCGCGACTGTTTTGCCTTACGGGAAACGATCACGCGGGAGGAAGGGTAGGGTGGTGGTTTTAGCCAGGCTGGGTGTGAATCCTTTGTGCCACCAGCCCTACCAAGGGAGTACCCGGGATGGGTAGAACCCGCAGAACGTTCTGAATGGGCGCAGAAACGACCGTGTTCATAGGCTAGTAGGGCCAGGAGCAGAGGGTGCATTGTTAATATTAGGCGTAAGACACCCCAGGTAGTGAAGTTAAGGACGAAGTCCTTAACCTCACAAAAGGAGAGACGACCCGCAGCCTGAACGTTTCCTTCTCCAGGAGATCGACGCCTCATTTCTTCAGGGAAGCAGGGTGTGGCTCTCCGTAATTGACATACTTGGCCATAGATGATTAGAAATTATTATGTATGCCCTTGGAGCAACTTACAAAGACTTTTGGTAAATCCAACTTACCAAAAGGGCAGCAGACCCGTCCCTCTCCTGAGACCCCGTGGATGGAGAGGAACCCCTTGTTCTCTTCTTCCTCTTTGGAGTGGATAGCGATGAGTGAATGTGCTTTTCACCTATCCTGGAAGTGGCCCCGAACCCGGATGGACAATCCACGGCCAGAGTTTTGTCCCAGATGAACATCTTGGCCGTCAAGGCGAAACCAGCCGGGGGTTTGGGTCTTTTCTCTCATTGTGAGTCCTAGGGGACCCGTGCATCCTGAGGAGCTTGAACAGGGGCGGACCCAGGTTCGGTGTCTGGCAACGAGCCCAGGTTCTCCCCCATGGATGACCCTGTCATGTGTGACGCGGGCAACTCAGGATCATTTCCATCCCTGAGGGGACCAATAACTGACCCCACATCCAAGGTGTCGGGTATTCCAACTGGGTCTCACCAGGCCTATGTCCAGTCCCTAGGGCTGTCATGCATAGGGAAATAGGAGAGCGGGCATGTCGGTTCCTATCAGCGTGACAAACCTCGGGTCTACGAGGTGCGTCGGCAATGCCCGAGGGAGGATGCTGCATCTGACTCATCTAAGGTAGTTGTGGTGGGTCACCTGACCCCAAAGGGAGATGCAGGAACCGAGGCAGCGCGTCCTCTGTCTTACCGGGCCAATGAGAAAGCAAAGGGGGTAAGGGGGAAGTCTCGAACCCTCAAAAATGGAGGGGGGAGAAGCGCCCTCTCAGCAAGATGAATCTTGGAGGGGCCCTTGAGAAAGCAGAGGTGGAGCTGCCCGGGGACGGTTAAAAAAAATGGCATAGGGTAAACCTCTTTGCCGCATTCAGACGGTAGGAATGGTGCTATCTTTTAGCTCCTCACCAAACCCAACACCTAGGTTGGGCTAGGATTGAGAGAGTGACGTAGTTCGAAATGGTGCCAAAGAACTGTTGAAAACTTTGGAAAGCCTCCCAACACACTAAAATATCCTAAGTTTGTGAACACTGAAAAAAAAAGGGAGGTTGGAGGGCTATATCCCGCAACCATGGCATGGCGTCCGTCGGACAACCTGTTCCTATCACTTAAGCGGATTAGAAAACGCTTAGAGAAGCCCAGCAGCCTGTTGATGAAGAGCCCCTAGGTCTTTGAGGCTCCCCTCACCCTTGTCTACACCTTTTCATCCTCAAATTAAAAAAAAAATAAACTTCATATTAAAAAATTGAACTTCAAATTTAAAACGTTGAGCATTTAAAAAAAAAAAATTCAAATTGACTCAAATTTTACACGTTGATTTTCAAATTAAAATAAATTAATTTTCCCCGACTATGCGGAGGGGGGGTTAACCGGTATTTATGGCCAATCCTGCCGCACTTGGGTAGGGAGCAGAGTTGCCAGAACTTGCGCTTTCGCGTTTTTTGCTACTTTTTAAAATAGTATGCACCAAATTTTTATGCTTCTACTATTTTGCGAATTTTTACAATTTTCAACCATACATAATCTTTTTCTTAAAAAATGCAATTACTTCATTCTGTACTTGTTAACTTTTAACTTTTAAAATTTATAACATGGAAGAATAGGAATCGAGATTCTTTTCTATGCATTTGATAATATTGCAACTTGGCAATTTTCCGCCGCAATAGTGTTTTAAAGGGTAGTTTCTTTAGATCTTTAATTATTTAAAACTATTTATCAAAATTGAATTTAGCTCAAATGCAAGAATTTCAATAATTTTATATTTAAGTTTTACAATTTGAATTTAAAGCGCGGATTATTATGCCTCCTTAACCCATTAAAGCCTAAGTTTTTTAATTTTTTAAATTTTTAATATTTACTATAATATGAGTAAAAATAGCAAAGGAAAATAATAATTCTTAGGCATTATGAAACTCTCCAAAGCAATTTATGCACAAACCCACGGAACACTTTGGACATTCGGTTCACGTTATTGATGAGCAATTGAGACCTGCACATCTCCTTCCTTTGTTATTGGCGATGTATCTGACAAGATGTCAACCTGGATCCAGCCTGATGGAATCAGATACTCGAGTGTTTATGTTACTCTCCTGTGAAATCTTGGGGCGACCACCAATGTTTGCAAAATGGAGCGTCTGAATTCTAGCTGGCTCATCGATTTATTACAGTTTTTGTATAAAATCCAAGCATTTTGGACAGCTGAATCAACAATCCATGTAAAGATTGGCCACCACCATTTCTTCCCTCTTATACCAATGCGATAAACATTGATATTATGGTCCATCAGATCAGTCCCGCCCATGTACTTATTGTACTTAGAAATGATGTTAGGTTGTGCGAGATCTATGACTTTGCCGGCAACACGTGAGTAACGGCGGGCTTTCGCAACAGGGGTAATGCCGTGAACATTTGAAGCAACTGTCACAATATTGTTATCCAACCAACGTACTAAAATGATGTTATTCCCAGCATTTCTGGCATATTCCAATTCTCCACGAGCCTTTTTCTTAAAATCTTTTGAGTTTGAAAGAGGGCAGCTTTTATCAATTCTGTTTTCTCGAATAGTCCCCGTTCCGCAATAATTTCGTTCTTGTAGGTGGCATAATAAATTTGTGCTTGTAAACAAATTATCAAAGTAAAAAAGATACGGCAACTCCTTCTTGATTTCAGGAAGACTGTCAATCATTGTTGCCAATGGTGCAGCACACTTTCCTAAGTTACCTTCATAGTTTGAACTTACTTTTATGTTTTTGCCTTGGTATACATTAAAATTAACAAACGGTATTCATACACCAATTTTTGAAACCAAAACGAATTGGTTTTTGTACCTAGAAACTGCTTGCAACCATGCTTCCCATAATATTCAATCATCGCTTCATCATACGATATATTCATTTACGTTTGGAAATTTTTGGCAAAGTTTTCTTGTAAGATGTCCATGAAAGGACGAAGTTTCCACATTTTGTCTTGAGAGGAAAAATTCCTACTATCGCAAAAAATGCAAAAATCTCTTGATTTTCAAGAAACTATCCCTTCTCATAGGATTACATACTAATTCATGGCGAACATCTTCCTCTGAGTCCCAATACATACGCTGTGATGGAAGATTATTATAGCCACTTAGGAAAAGAATCCCAATAAACACCGTGAATTCATTAGCAGAAATCTTGGGATCGGGAAGATTTAAAAATAAAGCATACGGGGAACTTTCCTCTACGAGCAATTTCCACACTTTCTCTTCAAAGAATTTCTCAAAAAAGGATGTTGGCGATTGGTCACTATAACTAGAGTAATCTGAAGCAGCAAAAATCATACTTGCACTGCTGATATCATTATTGTCCCAGGATATTTTCTTCTTTGGGTTTCTGTTGGAATAAATTCTTCCTCACCAATACGCCTGCCACTGCGAAAACAAGCTATGCTCCCTGAACAAGGCTGATTGCTAGAGAGATTATCAATTAAACTACAATTTTCATCACCAGAGTCTTCATCGGATTCAATTCTTACTTCAGGAGGTTCTATGTGAATCGGATCCAAATCCTCTTCATTGCCCTCTCAAATATAAGTAATTGTTGCAAAATTATATAAAAATCGAGAATTGTCAAAGTAAAGATACTTAAATCATAATTAAATCATAAAAATGATAAAAAGAGATCATATTAGTTATGCATTTAATGAGAAATAAAGGAAAATTAATATTGAAGGATAACATTTTTAGATAGCCTAATGACCTGGTGTTGCATATGTGTAACACGAGATTTCATTTTTGAAAGAACAAGGAAAAAATGAAGGAAATGAAAAGGAATCATGCCTTGAGTGATTGATAGATATGAATGAACCTCTTTCAAAGAAAATAAATGATATATAAGTGAAAAATCGAAAAAATCACAAACTAAAAATGCAATTCAAAAATAGGTACTTACTTGCTGGTAGACGCCATGATTATATTCCAAATACTGCTTTGTTTTTAGAATGTTTCTGAGGTGCCAGATGCTTTCTCAAACTTATTTATATAGCTGAATTTGTTTAACAATCGTTTATCTATCATTTTGGATTAAAAATCATGTCAATTTAAATGTAATTTAAGTTTTATTTCAATTTTGGAAACTTAAAGAAAACGTTGCATATATGCAACGCTAGGCTTTAATGGGTTAATATACTAATCATGGTGATTCATGCAGATCGGGATTTCACATGTGGAAGTGCTTGAGGGCGTTGATTTGAATTTAAAATTATTTACCTTGTAATGGTTTACATCGCCCTACTTCAATTTATTTTTAATGTTCTTATGATTTAATATAGTGTAATTTATTTTCAATTAAAGTGTGATATGTAAGTGACTATAATGAGCAGAGCGAATAAATTACATTTCCAAAGATAGTGGCTTTTGAAGTATGTTTGAAACATGGCTGGAAAACTGTGGTGCTCAGGTTAAGTAATAGGTAGGCTGCTGGCACCAAAATGCAGGATTCAATAGGCCCAACGACAAACTCCACAAAATGGACGCGCGGTGGTCTTATTAAATCCTGACAAACTCCGCACATATAAAATAATGTCTAATATGATTAGAAGATGAGAATGTATATATTAATTTTGCATATATGAATTTGTATAGAAAATAAGGAATGAAAGTATATGTCAATAAAGGGGAGGCAAGCGGCCGATGGAGGTGCGTGCGGGAACACACAAAATACGAACGTGGGAAACGGAGATCAGGTCAAGACACCCGAGTCAATAAGAGGAAACGCATAAACAAACAATTCGCGTCTTGGGATTGATTTATCAGAAGAGGGGAGTCTACAAAGGAAATTGTAACACATATTTGTGACAAGCGAATCCTGAAATAGAGATAAAACTATTGGAATATGTAGGTAAATCTGACACACACAGCTGTTCGGTAGCTCCTGTAAACATGTTTAATATGAAATCATCCAACAAGTATTTTAATTTGAAAGTCAACTTTTTAAATTTGAATGTTAACTTTTAAAATTTGAAGTTCATTTTTTTAAAATATGAAAGTCAACTATTTTAAATTTTCAATTCCAATTTTTTTAATGTGAGGGGAAAAGGTATAGATCGATACAATCATTGAGGTTTCCCACTCCCCATCCACTCTCGACTGAACGTGCCATTTTTGGTATGGTCACCTGCCTCGGAGAGAAAGCTGCCTTTTTGTTCTTGGGGGAGGCTACTCTCGACATAGTCCCTTCCGATATAGAGAAGGACCGAGCCGAAGAGCGAAGAGCTACTTTGAGTGGTCTGCGTTTTTGTGCTGGATTTGATTCACTTCACTTACAGAGGTAAAATATAAGAGAAAACATACATATGTACATATATGGGGGAACTGTTAATATAAATGATATCTTTATCAAATCTTACTCCACCACCCGTAGCTTTCAGCATGTGAAAACGTAAAGAAAAGAAAACTGACCTGTCTCTCGGGGCTGGATTGACCCTGCATTTGTGCAGGAGGAATTTGATAGACTCAACGTGTCCCTCGATGGCGGCTAAATGGAGCGCAGTCCGGCCGTCGTAATCACTCTCCTCCATGTCCATTCCGGACAGAGCGGACCTGACCATGAAAACACTTTTGAGGAGTTGAATTAATGAAAAAAAAAATTCTGAAAATAAACCAGTTTAGTAGGAGAGAATCAAAGGCTAAGAAAATATTCTGAAGAGGTTTTGCCCTGGTAAAGTTGTCATCTACCTGCCTTGCCAATTTTTAAAGTTTTATTTGGTTTGTTTGTTGATTCAAAATTCTTGCTTTTCTTTCCAACTTCATTGTTTCTTCTTTAGTATTTATTTTGTTTTTAGTATTGTTAGGCATTCAAGCCTTTGTATGAGTTCAATGCTGACCTTTTATTGCGGTATCTTCGGTAGCGCTTGGAAACCTGTCTCTTCTGTTGATCGCGTGCTGCAGTTTTTGAGAGGTCTCTCTCTAAGTCTTGGCTAAGTTCTTGTAGAATTTCTCGTTTTACATTACCCACGTCTTATTTGCTTGCGGTTGTAGTAAGCTGTTAATTGGCCCTAATTTGACCCTTTGGTCTAGTCCCCTTTGTGGGATTAGTTCTAATCTCATAGCTCTGTTTATCATCAAGAGGGGCTTTACTTTAGATCCTCTTGCATCTACGTTAAGTCCTTGTTGCTGGCCTGTGTGACCACCGGGTATATCAAAGGGTTTAAGGTAAGTTACCAGTGGGTTGTTGCCCAATCCAAGTGGATTGTCTATGGCCGCTAGGGTGAAACGAGACAAACCATTTATAAAAGGTGGAGGAGACCACTTTGTGACAAAAATTTTAAAAACGACGGGTTAAAAGATTCCTCCGCCAATATGAATCTAAGACGGGAGTGTTGAGGAATAGTTAAAAGGGTCGGGAAACAAGACAACCGGAGAATGGAAAAATGGCTACAATCCAATAAAAGGTAGGCAACCGATTGGTCCCCACTGCAAAAACGACAGCAAAGGCTAATATGAGATTCACCCGAAACAAGATGGCCGTGAGTAAGTCTTGTGTGGCCAATGCGAACTCGGCAAAGGAATACCTCCAACGACCGCATTCTATGACGGCTCGAGGGCCAAGAGTGAACAGAATTTTTAATTTTGTACAGTTTGGATGATGAACAGTCATCCCATTCATTCTGCCACAGTTGAAAAATATACTTTCTTATTGAAGGAAAGTAGTTCCTTAAAAGGCAGAGCCATGTTCTCGGAGGACACAGAATGTGCTGAGCGGGCCAGCCGATCAGCCTTCTCGTTGCCCAGGACCCCCACATGCCCAGGGACCCAGCCAAAAATAATTCTATATCGGGATGCATTTTGGATCAGCCAGTTGCAAATTTCTGTGACTAGGGGATGGGACGCATTAAAAGTTCTAATTGACTGTAAGACACTCCTTGAGTCGGAAAAAATGACAAAATCACTCAAAGGTAAAATTTGGATGAGTCTAAAGGCTAAAAGGATTGCTGAAAGTTCAGCGGTAAAAATGGATGCTGCTGGCGGCAAATATAGAGTTAGGAATTCTCGTCCTGGGTAGATGGCTGCGGCATCATTGTTTGTGGGAGATCGAATGTTCTAAGAACAGGTTCTTAATGATGGGAGGGTCCATGGAGGACTTCTCCAGGCTCCACATGTTGGTACATACTGTAGGGAGAGGAGCACGCCAACTAGGGGTCAGTAAGGATGGAAGGGTAAGGACCCTTGGAGTACCCAGGTTAGAGAAATGATCTCCTATGCGAAGGTTCAAAGAGCGGGGTAAAGATGGCAACTTATCATATATACAGGCATCTGTAGACCTGTGATACAGGTGATTGCTGTACTCGGCAGAGGTATCGCATGCAGAATTGAAGTCTATGGTAGAGCAGTAAAGGCTGTTGACAGGAGAAGTACGGAAGGCTCCACTAGAAAAGCGAACTCAGAGGTTTCGAATGGGGTTCAGCATTTTAAGGGCTGAAGGGGAAGCCGATGAGTAAATTGGACAGCCATAATCCAATTTGGATTGGACGAGGGCTGTGTATAATGTCCACAATGTTTGTCAGTCACTACCCCACGAAGTGTGTGAGAGGACTTTCAAAATGTCTAGAGCCGGCAGACAGCGTGTTCGAAGTCGGCGTAGGTGTGGTAACCAGGATAACTTTGGATCGAGAGTTACGCCAAGGAACCGAAACTCGGAGACAAACTCTATACCTTCGCCTTGTAGGGAGATAGATGGCGGAACAAGAACCCCTCTGCCTCGGTGGAAATACATTGCTTGGGTTTTGTTCGTGAAAAAGCGGAATCCCTTAAGTTGTGCTCTTTTGGATACAGCATCGACCGCCAATTGTAGCCGACGCGCTGCTGATGGAAAGCGAGGTGAGGAACAGTATAGTGCTAAATCATCGACAAACAGAGTTGCCGATACACCCTCTGGCAGAGACGAAATAATATCATTGATGGCAATTATAAAACATGTGACACTTAGAACACTGCCCTGAGGAACTCCCTCCTCTTGGGGTTGTAGGTCAGAGTATGCGTCTCCAACGCGTACCTTAAAGGATCGAGATGCTAAAAAAACTTTGAATAAGTGAAGGTAAAAGGCCTCTCATCCCCCAGACGTATAGCTGCTTCAAGATGCCGTATCTCCATGTTGTGTCGTAGGCTTTCTCAATATCGAAAAATATGGCCAGGACTCGGTGCTTTAATGAGAAAGCTTTCGGGACCAACCCCTCGAAACGTACTAGTAGGTCAAGGGTAGTATGACCTTTGCGGAAGCCACATTGAAATGGAGAGAGAAGATGATTGGTTTCTAAGAACCAGTTTAGGCGCTCCAATATCATTTTTTTTTCCAGCAACTTACTAAAACAGCTGGTTAGAGCTATAGGGCGGTAGTGATCTGCATCCAACCCGTCCCTGCCCGGTTTGACAAAGGAAAGGATAATCCCAATGCGCAATGATGACGGGTAAAAACCCTTCACCCATACAAGATTGTACAAATCAAGTAAGAAGAGAGTAGAATGTGGATGTAGGTGCCGAATCATATCGAAATGGATCTCATCAAGGCCAGGGGAAGTAGATCTGCAAAGGGACAAAGCGCTATGCAGCTCATGGATGCTGAATAAAGCGTTATACTGGAGGTTATATTTTGTTGTGAAGTTGAGAGAATAAGATTCTTCTTTTGATTTGTAGGATTGAAAAGCCTTATCGTAACGACCGACACTGCTGAGGGCACGGAAGTGGTCAGCAAAAGCATTGCTGACCGCCAGGCCATCATTCTCCAAGGAACCGTCTAAGTTGAGTGTGGGGGTATGATGATTAGCATAACGGCCCCTGATCTTATTAATCCTATTCCAGATCTTAGCGGTAGGTGTCATAGAGGAAATTGATGAAACGTAACGGCACCATGAATTTCGGCGAGCCTGACGAAGGGTTCTTTGGCGAAGCGCACGAGCTCGGTTTCGGTCAACCTTGTTGCACAAAGTTGGGTTCTTTCGGAATCGGGCATAGGCTAACTTGTAATTTTTGATAGCTGTTGCACACGGCGAGGTCCACCAGGGCACGGTTGAGCGGCCCGTGGCAGGTCACCTCAGTGGGATGGTCTGTGTTGCTGCATTGTAGATAGTCGATGTAAAGTATTCTACTGCCGCGTCCACTCCATTGAAGGTCCCCAAGGATGCATTTGTGAAGGACGCCTCATGAAAACCTTCACAATCTGCATGACCTAAGTGCCACTTAAGGGGCATGGTTGTATGAGGGCTAACTTGAAGGGCCGACAAGACAATAGGGAAGTGGTCACTCCCATGGAGATCGTCAAGAATTGACCATCGAAATTCCGTGAAGCAATAAGGGGAACAAACAGACAGGTCAACACAGCTAAAAGAGTCCGTCTGGACATGATAAGAGGTAAAATCGCCAGTATTTAAGACACAAAGAAAGTCAGATAATAAAAGGGACTCTAAAACACTGCCTTTGGCATTTCGAGTGATGTCACCCGAGTATGGGTGACGGGCGTTAAAATCTCCTAGTAATAAGAATTGGGAGGGCAACTGGTCGATAAGTTCTAAAAGGTCGGGTCTTAACAAAGATAAACAAGGGGGTAGGTAAATAGAGCAAACGGTAAAAAGCTTAGTAAGAAAAACCCTCACGGCAACAGCTTGGAGGGAGAAACATGGTGGGATGAAGATACCATGATTGACACCTCCCCATGAGAGGGGATTCCAGCAGGAGCAATAGAGTTGAAAGTGAGAAAGCTGGGTACCAGCGGAAAGGGCCGCATACCCAGTTTATTCTCCTGAAGACAAATAACAGCGGGGTGGATAGTCGTCAAAAGAATTTTGAGTTCTTCCCACTTTGGAAGAACTCCTTGACAATTCCATTGTAAAATGGAAGACATTATCTGTGGCGATTAGATACCACTGTGGATATCCTTTTCTCTTTTGAGGCCGATATTGTATTAGAAGTTCGTGCCAAAGAGCTGATTTTCAGGAGCCTGTTTTTGCAGGGGGAGAGATCCTAGATGGAGCAGTAACTGGGTTTTTTTCGTGGGTTTTGGAGAACCGACCGAGTCCCTTGATTGTAATTCGGGCTCGCAACCTGGCGGAAAAGGAAGATCAAGAAGGAATTTTCGGCCAGTAGATCCGGATTCATGGGTCGAGGGTATTTTCGGTGTCTGAGGAGTTGGTCCAACCGCCGCGATTAGTGATGTTGGAGTATCAACTGCTTCCATCGGATCTTGGGTTCAAGGGTGAGCGGAACGAACAGGTGATCTGAGCGAGGTGTGTGGAGCTGGGTGTATATCTGCCATCGTTTGGATCAAGATGGGGCCTAAGTCCTGTGAAGGGCGGGACGGACTTAAGGGCATAGAATGTTCAACCATAGGGGAGGAGTCCATTGAAAATTCTCGGGGTTCGGCCAAGTCAGCTCCAGAGGCTGCCCACTTATTGGTGGTCGATGACCCAGGTGAGGAATCCTTCCTCTTAACACTGGGCTTTGGGTCTCGGGGCCAAACTGGTCGATGTTGAGGATTCTTTCAAATAGCGTCTGATGTCTTCAAGTGTCTCACCCTGAGCGTCTCTCCCAGCTAGAGCTGCTGGAGTGAGGGGGGCTACATTGGTTATCTCGGTGTGAGAGCAATGCTTCGACTGCATATTCTGAATGTTTTCGAAGCTGCGAGTAGATCTAGGGTGAAGTGCTTCAGGCTGGTCGGAACTCGCGCGTGATGGTCGGTTTCGTCCAGCGTCACGTAAAACGTCAGAGAAGAGCCGGCCAAGTGGCGAGGTTTATGCTCGAGCTTTCTGGCGGGCCTCTCTTATATCTAGACGTAGGGAGTCGCGCAAAGCGAGCACTTCCTTTTCCTATAAAAATATAGAGCAGAGTTTTGACGCAGCACTGTGGGTACCTCCGCAATTGGCACAGCGGGGTGTTTTGTTGCATTCGGGGCCATGGTAGTCAGAGCTACAATTCACGCAGGAGCGAGGGTGCCGAGAGGGATGGCCAACATGTCCAAATTGATTGCAATTGAAGCAGCGTCTGGATAGTTCAATGTAGGGACTTACCGGGACACGAAGGTACCCAACTTTAATATACTGCGGCAGTTCTTGTCGTTCAAATGTTAAAATCAGTGTCGCGGTTGGGACTTTAGTGGAGCCTAATGTTTTAGTTACCTTGTGTAAGTGTGTGACACGTTGGGTACTGAGCTTACTCTGAAGGCCGGTGGGGTCGTAGTCCTTTAGTTCGTTTGAACGGACGACACCTTTGACAAAATTCAGACGCGGATGGGGCGAGACAGTTATTGGCATTTCAGCTATTGAAGATAGATTTCGCACAAGGTTGTGTTGAGAGTGGGATGACACCTCGACTACGACATCACCACTTCCTCTTGACCCAATCCGGCGGAGTTCACCACAGTGGGACTCAAAAGATTCATTGACGTCAAACACATCGACTTTTGCAAGTGGGATGTCGGATGATGAATTCATGACAAGAAAGCGAGGATAATCTAGATCTGGGTCTACTTCGTTGGCATAGGGGTCCAACGAGCGAGGGAAGGCTGAAAGGGGAGCTAAGGAACGTTTGGCACCGGAACCCTTACGAGAAGGGGAGGTTTTGGGTTTATGGCTAGCCATTGCAAAAAGAAAAAAAACCTTCGTATTCTCCCTCGGGGCTCCCCTCATGGAGGCCTACAAGACCCCGGCACTACTGCAACTATACAATCAGTTACGTCCGGTATGTCCTCTTGAAGAATGGATACGGATCCACCACACCATCTTTTGAAACCTAAGAGGCTACCCGAGTTCTCCTACGCACGGAGAAAAGGGGGCAACGATGGGTTTCTCCTTGGGCATTCGGTAGACGAAGGCGGTGGAGATGCCCAACCTCTTTCACCTTCATGAAAGAACAATTCAGAATCAATCCATTAAACGAGCAGAGGTCGGGTATCGATAAGGACCACTAGATAGGTGAAGGAAGAGGGGAAAATAAAGGGCAGTGGAAGAGCGTAATAGAGGAGGAAAGAAAGAGTGGCATGTTAAAAAGTCTTGTTGGCAGCACCATGGGTCCCCTAAGGGGCCCAGGGCTGACCCCCCTTGCCACAAGAAGGCCAGAGCCTCTCTGGGAACAACCCCTGAAGAAAAGATCCCAGAGAGGGAGGGGGCCGGGTATATCAAGTTAGATCTGACGTAACATAAGTAGAACTTCCTGATATTTTTTATGCTCAGGTTACGGAAACGGAATAGCTTGTTATGTTCGTGTTTGGCTAGGTGGATTCTTTTGTTAATGTGTTTTAAAAAAACATTTTGGTAATATTCAGACCGAATACTGTGACTTCCGTAGTGTCCCGACAGCGTTGATTTTCAACATAAACAGTTTAATGAGGTAATGGCGAAAATCTAGAACGTTTGTATTCGTCTTTTCTTCCATTTCGGCTCGAACGAGTTAATGTTTCTTATATCTGCTGCTGTATCTAGAGCTTGCACTCTTTCGTTCTTGTGAGAACTTGGGATAATCCGAGTACTCACCTGATCTGATCGACGAACTGGAGATGGGTGTCCGAAATGGGGATGAGTTTACGCATCACTGCCCGAGAAGAGCTTCATTTCCCTGCCTCGATCTAGCTTTGTGCTCTCCTGATGCACAGCCTGATTTTGGGTGGGGGTGGTCGATGACCTCCATGCTAGTGATCACTTTCCCATTCAAATATCATTTTCTGGGCAGCTACTGCCTGAGAGCCCGCCCCGGTAGTGCTTGGGGCGGGCGCGGTGGTCCGCATTTCACGAAATGACTATTTCTCTATCTGAGTCGAGGAGTTTAGGTCTGTAGATGAGGCAGTTGAGTTCTTCACCGGCAACCTCATCGCCGCGCGCCTAAATATTATTTCTAGAACGCCTGGCCGTTTTGAACGCCAACACGTCCCGTATTGGTCAGCCGAGTGAGGGGTGGCCCTCAAACAGAAGCGTTATGCCTACATGAGCTATAAGCGCCGCAAGGACGATTTCACTGTCGGTGAATTTCGTCGAGCTAGGACTAGGTTCCGGTATATTTCGAAGCCCGCCCACCGCTATTCTTGGCGGGTATAGTTTTTTCACTTAACGGGAAGACCCCTCTAGCAGAGGTGTGGAAGCGAGCCAAGTTCTCGCAGGAGTCCCGTCCAGTTCTCCAGGAGAAAGGGACCGCCATCTCGGACCCCGCGTCCGTGGCAGAATCCTTGGCGACCGCATTCTCTAGACAGGATGCTGCTCCATCAGCATTCAATGCGAGTCGTAATGTCGCGGAAGGCCATCGAATTCGACCTTACCTCCAGAGGCGGAAAACCTTTCAACGACACGTTTACTTTGAGCGAGTTGCGGTTCGCTCTCGCTTCGTGCGCGGACACCGCCCTTAGAGCGGACAATGTCCAGTACGCCATTCTTCGACATCCGAGTGAGCGAGGCATGGCCTTTCTATTAGATTTGTTCAACGCCATCTGGGTAGAGGGTATACTCCCAGATTCCGAGAGAATCGCTACTCTACTCGTTTTCGCAAACCGGGGAGAGATCTCTATTCCGGCCGGTTTCCGCACAATCTCTCAAACCTCCTGCGTGTGCAAGTTGATGGAGAAATTGGTAAATATTAGATTAGCCTTTTCTTTGGACAGCAGAGGCCATCTGTCTTCTGCACAGTGCGGCTTTCGCAAGTTCCACTTCATGTTGGATGCTCTGCTCTGACTGGAAAATGCCGTTTACGAGGCCTTCCTTCGTAGACATTACTAAGCCACGGTGTTTATCGATCTGGAGAAGGCCTATGATACCGCATGGTGATACGGTATCATGGAGACTCTCCACACGATGGGGGCGAAGGGAGCCCTCTCCGGTCCAATAGAGCAGGAAGTGCGTGTCCCGCACGGAAGTATACTGTGTCGCACTCTTTGCCCTGAACATAAACGCCATTACCTCAATGATGCCAGAAGATCTTCTCGCTACGCTCTACGTGGGCGACCTTTCGATATCTTTTTGCGCGGCCCAGATGCCAACTCTGCAGCGTAACTCCAACAGGCATTGAACCACGTCTCTCGCTATGCCGAGGCGCACAGGCTTCGGTTTTCCTTGACCAAGACTAAGGTGGTGCACTTCTGCCGCAATACACAGCTCCACAATGACCCAGACTTTTTCTAAATGGGGTGCGCCTGGAAGTGGTGGACTCGCATCCTTTCCTTGGTCTTGTATTTGACCGACGCCACACCTAGGACGCTCATATTCGCAGCCTTAGGTTCTCTTGTACCCGCGCCATGGATATTCTTCGTTCCGTGACGTTCAGCACCTAGGGCGCTGATAGGGTTACTGCCTTACTTTTTATCGATCCTTGTTCGTTCAAGTTCGACTACGGATGCGAGTTTTATTGATCCGCAGCCATGCGTGTATTGCGGCCTTCGCCTGGCGACCGCTGCCTTCTGCATTTCCCCCATTGAGATCCTACTTGTCGATGCTTGGGAGATGCAACTCGCTCTGCGCCGTGCACAGTGCATTATTCGCCTGTACGCATGAGATCGGTGCCTCCCTCAGTCGCCAATAGCTCTCACTGCATCTGCAGCTGATCTCAACGGTGCCAATGCCACCGAGAGACGTCAGTCATACCCTAAACCCATTGGTTTTAAGGCTAGGAAACTCTTTCGAGAGCTAGGTATAGCTCTCGGGCCGGTGGCACACCTGGTTCTAGCCAGAACACCACCCTGGAGGGTACCAACTTTGACTATTTGTCGTCACGCCTCTACCACCAGCGCTTCTACAGCGACGGGAGTATTGCGTTCTGCCTTTTTGGAGCACACTTCGTGTAACGCTGGAACCGTGCCAGTGTATACGGATGGCTCCAAGTCCCAAGAAGGGGTCGGCTTCCACGCCGTATCCCCTCTGTTTGAAGTCAGCGGGGCTCTGCCAGGCGATGCGTCTGTCTTAACGGCCAAGCTGGTGGCAATACACCGCTCGGTACGGGAAATAATGCGACGTACTCGGTTTACAGACCGGATTGTAAGTTATAGCGACTCACAAATCGCCCCGAGTGCTCTCGGGGCATTGAAATCTCTGCATCCCCTGTTTCGCGATATCCGTGACGCCACGATTTTGGCGAGCCGGGCGGATGTCGAGAGTATCTTCTGATGGGTTCCTGGACATGTAGGACTGTGTGACCAGACCAGCGTTTCGCTCTTCCTCACACCGATTACATGGTAGGAATACAGGCAACTCTCCGGGCTGCTTGTCAAAGAAGATGATAGACGGTCGAGGGGAACTTAAGTTTACAAGCCATTGCCCCGCGACTGTTCCCATAGACCTACCCCCCAATGCCGCGACGGCTTCAGGTTACTTTCTGTTGTCTCCGAATTGGACACACTCGCGGGACGTACCACCATATGATGGAGCGCTCGCCTGCGCCTTATTGTGATGACTGCGTTGTCCTCCAGACTGTTCGGCACATTCTTTTTGAATATCCCAGTCTGGGTGATCTTCGTGCACGTTTCGTGTCCCGGTACCTGGACGAACGGGGTCGCTGCCGCTTGTCCCTTTTACTCGGGACAGGTTCGAGCACACTGACTTGTCGACTATACGAATTATTGGTGGAAACTGGCATTCTCCACTTTATTTGACTGTTTGTTGTGAATCGAATGTTCCTGCGCCGGGAGGAGGCGGGCATCCCTCCGATGTCAGAGCGCGCTTCCTTCTTGCCTTGTTTTAATTTTATCCTTGGTCATTTTTTATTGTCATTTGTTTTTTTTTAATATAGCCTAGTAATAGGTTGGGTCGAGTACGGCGACTTATGCCCAAGTAGGCAGTCGCCAGATGGGCTTCTAAAAAAAAATCTCGCTACGCTACGTGGACGACCTTTCGATCTCTTTTGGCGTGGCCCAAATTCCCACTCTGTAGCGTCGACTCTAACAGGCATTGAACCGAGTCTCTCGCTATGCCGAAGCGCACAGGCTTTGGAGGAACTCGACGCAATCGCCAGAAGGTTAACGTCCAGGAAACGGAATCACCTTCAGCTCGCTACCAATCACGCTAGCTAGAGCTCGCGTCTGATGGATCATGTTGCCCTTAGCCAACATGATGCCATCAGTGAAGCGAATAACAAGGAAGCGTTTGAAGCTAACGGGCTCGAAAACGCCAGGTAACCTCTGAATGAGAGGCTCCGACGTAATCGAGGCTCCGCTCTGCGCACCTTTGGTCTTAGTTAGGGACTCCCCATCCGAGGAGGTCCCCGGTCGCATACCAAAACGGTAGCGGCCCCGTCCGTCCCAGCGGCTCCCGCGGAGGGAGAGGAGCCCTGACCTTTTTTGTTTCTTTTCTAATTGGAGAGGAGGGCACCAACTGGGGGAGGAGATCCCTCCTGTCCTTGTGAGACCTCGGGGGCCCGAGCTGTCTGAGGGGGAGCTAGTACCGGAGGGGACTCGGACTTTGTGCTTGGCACCGAGGCCGAGTTTGACCCTATAGAGGACATTAGCATGCAGGGTCCGACGGGCTCTGCCGTCCCTTGCTCCCCTTAGAGGTTTGGTCCTATCGAGCCATGGGAGCGGCCAATTATGGGCCGCCTGCCTGCTTTCTTGGCAGTCCCTTGGGAAAGTTAAGTGGGGACTGCCGCTAGACAGAGGGAGTGAGGCGGAATCCACTGCAGTCGTAAGCATATGTGAGTAAGACTCTTCTCCAGTCAAAGAGGTTTGGAGGGTCCCCTGCGAAAGCACGGGGGGGTAGGGGCGGCTCCAGTCTTTCGGTGGAGCTACCCTAGGGCGACTCAGACGATGTTACAGAGGAAGTAGAGTTGTTTTTTTTTTTAATTCATCATCATCGGGCATGTTGACCCTATAGTTTTCACGGGACGAAAACGCTAATCACCCCCACGCAGTAGTCCGCTCTGCGAGGGGAGAACACGGGGCTGGCAAAGCCAGCGGCCGCCATTTGAGGCCAGTTCTCCCACCTAGTGACCTGCCAGCCCATCGGCATGGTGGATCCACCTTAGGCACGGAGTAAAATCGATAGACTGTGAAAAGGAGAGAGAAAGGGTATGTGAGTAAGGTGAGGGTGAAGCAGGTTGTTAAAAACTCACCTCCCAAAACAGCAGTTCAGGGGTGAGGGGACATTGCCTCCTCCCCCCTCAGCTCCGATCCGGGATGGTTGGGTGAGAAAAAGCTGGTCGGCATCTACCCTTTGAAATTAGAGGCCGACCAGAGAAAGTTGTATGGGAAGTGAGGAAACAAGGTAAGAGGACAGGGTATCAGAAAGAAGGAGAAGTCTAAGCTGTCGCTGGACGGGGTGCTGAGTCCCGTCCGCCTGGCGGCCAGGAAAACAAATCACCGTGCTTCTTACGGGGCTCTAGGATGAATTCTGGTCCTGTGTGTGCCTTTATTCATATTTAGAACTGCCTGTCCATCACGTAGTTGCTGAATATCTTTTCAATAACTGGTGTTAGCTGGATCTTTACAATCTTATATTGTAGTTCCCTCAGCTAAACCTTGTCAAGTGCGTTCTGTACGTCCTTGAGGACTCCATTGACGTATTCTCTTTTGCCCCATTTTTGGCTATCTTTTCTGTTAGAAGAGTGAGCGAGGTGTCTGTCCTCCTCTTTCTCCGTAAGCCGTGTTGTTAGGTGTTGTCCGCCTCGTTTTCTGATAAAGTGTTTTGCAGCCCGTTTATGCCCTTTTCGAAAATGTTGCCAATGAATTCCAGGATGGATATAGGCCTGTAGTTCAGATGTTGGGCGGGAATTTTGCTTCCCTTTGGGCTAAATATAACATACGTTTAAACGGTTCGGAGAAATAGCCGGTATTCACAGCAGCGTTCAATACGTTCGCTATTCCTCGTAGCTATTGAGGTGGCTCGTTGGTTATAATGTTGTCGGTTATACCCGACCAACATGTAGCCTTTTGTTTTAAGGTATTTATGATTTCGGTAAGCTCCTGTAGTTATTGGTCGACCGCGTCCCGCCATCTCTTTCTTCGGCTAAGTACGGGCATGGATAGGTAGAGTCAATAACCGCACTCAACTCATCAATTACCTGTCCTTCAAACTCTAGGAGGTCGAAGTCTTCGTTATTCTCGGGTGTTATGGAAAAAAAGAGTTATATCTAGTACTCTCTGAACCGCGCTTCTTGTTCTTCTGGGTTCTCTATATGTATCTCGTCCTCCTTGATCTTTATTATTTCTCGAGGTTCAGTCCTTCTGAGTTTCCTGAAGTTTGTGTAAAATTTTGTCGGGTTTTGTTCATCGTCCAGTTGGTCCCACACTGTTTGTCTAGTAATTATGTCAGTTCCCCCTTGAGCTGGCGCATCCTGATGAAAACTATGCGCCTCCTGGGAGGTTATTAGCTGCTAAATCCTCTGTCTTGGTGATATTTAACGTGATTTTGCTATGTTAATTTGATCTTGGTTTTAGCCAAACTGTTTTCCTTGTCGGTTAAGTTGGCTGGTAACCACCCTTGGGGTGATTTCACTTCTGTGATCGTGAATTGCCTTGTGGGATGGGTGATGTGATGAAAAGATGAACCCGGGGATGAGGCTCTCGAGGGATGAAAAGTAACGGACTTGATGAAGCGGGGTGGTAGAATCAACTATCGCCCCATGAGGCGCTTTCCCCTCGAGGGTTTGGGTATCAACATTGCTTCCGGCATACATAAAAGGAGGGTTAATTCCCTTTGTGGTCCTGGCTGGGCATCAGGGTGATTGGTCTAGGACTCCTCTCCCGGAGTGTTGCAGTTCTGTCCCTTGTCCGGGAGCCTCTGGCGCTGGGTTCCACAGTGGGCTAATCCTCAAACCTGCTTTCCCCGGTGTCCCCAATTATGCCTTTCAGATAGAACTGCTAGTTGGAACGCGTACCGCTTTTACCGGTGAATCTTGGTAAAAGTTCAGCGTAGGAAAAAATTCCAGCAGGCTGAGGAAACCCAGCTCTCTTTCCAATTTGTTAAAACTGATAGCATTTTGTACACATTAATACTATCAGATAAGAAACAAACGTAGACAAAACAAAACAAATGTTCCACCTTCTCAACGCGGTGACGTCTCCTGCAGCTGCTGAGAACAGTAGAGAAACAACCTTCCTGCCGCGCGATTCATAGCGCTGCCGGCGAGGATCTTTCTTGTTCGCGGCGTGGCGGAGATTGTCGTAGCGATGGAAATTGAATACTTCGACCATTCTCTGGAAATAATTATACACATTTATGAAACATGAAAAAATAGACCTTTATAAGAAGTAAATACCCGAGCTCTTAATTAAGGGGTCACTTTAAGCTTTCATGAATTAGATCAATAATGTTGAGAAATCAAATTAAATTTTTTTTTTTAGTAAACCCTTATGGTGATCATCGACGAGAACAACTCAGTCGATTAAAAAGAAGAGTGTTGCATTAAGAGTTAGATCAATACGGGGTAGTGTGTCCAATGAGTGAAGATATATATCCCCACAACCTAGCTTTCTTTTGCCAGAGATCGACCAACAGTAATAGTACACCATGTGTATCAAAACCATAAGCAACAACGGTTGTAGCTCTCATGGAGAAGAATGGTTCTCTCAAGAAATGTGAGGGAATAGGTAGAGGTAGGAGGGATAAAAACAAAAGGATCCTAGGATCAAGTTCCTTTATCTTAGGAAATGACTGAACAAGAACGAAAATCTCCATAATTCTCTCCACGCCAAATGGCATTTCATCGCGGTGAGGTGGTATATCATCTCGTCCAGTCAGGGTTCACACTCTGGGGCAGAAAGCCCTAAGCAAGGCCCCCACCCCCGGACAAATATAGTCTACTATACTCAGTCAGCCCTTTCTCTCTCATACATCTGCTGCACATCCCAACACTCTCTCGTATACACTCTACATAAGTCGATTTCTATCTATTCTTCTTTCATATCCATACCACCTCAGAACAATCTCAGTCATAACCTTTTTTGAACATTAAACATCGCGCACTCACTCCTCTCTCACTCTGACGGTCCTTTGCACACCAAAAATTACTGTAAAGTTGTCCATTTGCACTGCTCTCAATCTAAATCTTTCCTTACACATCCATACACAACAGTCTCAGTCCCATGCACCAATGTTGACACCAGTATATATGTAGTCATGCAGCTTCATACACTTTAGAACCATGAGTCGCACTCCGCTTCATATTTATATATATATATATATATATATATATATATATATATATATATATATATATATATATATATATATATATATATATATATATATATACATATATATACATATATACATACATACATACATACATACATACATACATATATATATATATATATATATATATATATATATATATATATATATATATATATATATATATAGGGGTTGGAGAAAAATAATGGAAACACCATATAATTTTCGAAAACTTTATTTTAATAAGGGGTAGGACTACCTTTGGCAGTAATTACAGATTTGAATTCTGCGTGGGATCGACTCGTATAAAGTTTGAATTCTTTCCAGGCGAATTTTCCTCCATTCATCAGCTAAAGCTGTCTCCAATTGTTTCAATGATGGTGGTGGGGGATATCGACTCCAAACTTGTTTTTCTAAACTGCACCATAAATGTTCAATGATGTTGAGATTTGGGGATTGTGGTGGCCAGATAAGGTGTTCTAATTCACTGGAATGTTCCTTGTGCCATTCAGCTACAACCTTACCAGTATGAATAGGAGCATTGTCATCCTAAAAGATGGCATTTTCATCCGGAAACAATTCCTGAACCATAGGATGGATCTGATCAGCTAAAATACTCAAATAGTCCTGACTGTTGATTCTACCATGAAAGGAGATTATTGGGCTGGCGGATTTCCAAGATACGGCCCCCCAGAGCACCACAAAGCCTCCTCCATGTTTAACAGTTTGGAGCAAGCAGTCTGGATCAAATGCATCTTTTGGCTGTCTCCAAACGTATACACGGCCTGAGGTGGGAAATAAGGTAAAGGAGGACTCGTCAAATAATGACCCTTCTCCACTGCTCTTCTGTCCAATTCCGATGGTTTATACACCATTCTAAACGCTTTCGAACGTTTCTTTCCGAGAGTAGTGGTTTTCGGATTGCAGCCCTTCCTTGGAATCGGGCTTTATGTAACTCCGGCGAACAGTTTTTGTTGAGACTAGGTTCCGGACGTGATCACTAAGTTCTGCAGTAATTTTGGTAACTGTAGTTTTATGTTCTTTTGTAACAATCCGTGTAAGAGTTCTACAGTCTCTATCAGAGTGTTTTGGTTTCCTTCCTGAGTTTTGCTATGAGGAGGACGTTTTTCCTCTATTTTCCTATGCTGACATTACTTTTGAGACTGTCTCTTGATACGACAACTAGTTTAGCCGTTTTAGCGATGGTAGCACCTGCCATCCGAGCTCCGGCAATCTAACCTCTTTAGAAATCAGATAGATCGCTCAATTTAATAAGTTTTAATAAACTTATTTAGATAATATCTGCAAAAAAAAACAACAATATTAGCACAAGAAAGATAATGTACTTCTATTATCAATCAACAAACATAAACCATAGACAAGGTTTTGGATAGTTTAATCAATATTCCAAACTATACTATTACAATACTAGGTGTTTCCATTATTTTGTCCCCCCCCTGTATATATATATATATATATATATATATATATATATATATATATATATATATATATATATATATATATATATATATATATATATATATATATATATATATATATATATATATATATATATAAAACTTTATTTTAAGCTGTTGTGAGGCATTGTTAAGAACGAAAATCTGTAAAGGTTCTCTTCATCCATTTTATCCGGTCCTCGCCGAAAACACCCCCGACCCGCGGCTTGAAATAGACATTATTCCGCCACAAACTAAACCCTTCTTGTTTAACAGCTCTATTTTTTCGTTTAGTTGAAAAACAGTGAATCTAATTTTAGTCGAGATTAACAATAATTTTATTCCTGCTCGAATAGATAAGTGAAAGTTTGCCAATGTACCTACCGCCTTCTCATGTTTGGTTCTTTTGGTAAAGTCTAAGAGGGAGGAATTGCAGGAGGAAACTTAAATGAGCATTGAGAGGGAAATATTTTTTTACCCCAACTCAAACTACGAAAATATTTTTACAATTAATTTTTTGCAACTTGGTTAGTGGTAACAAAACGAATACTCGCCTTTTATAGCTCTTTACAATGAACCAGCGAACGAAGTACTTTGAATAGACCCTCACGACTCACCCCCGCCCGGGCACGTATGCGCGCACTCGTTTCTGCCTATCTCGTTCTGGTGGGCGGCAAAGTTCAGTTTATTATTAGTAAAATATTCACCCACAAAAAAGAGTCTTGTGCATAAATATAGGATATGTAGCGTCTTCTGTTCCTCATTCTTTTCTTTTGTTCATTAGCGATGACGCGTTTGTTCTAAACAAATATAGGCGACAAAATAGCACAAGACGTACATATTATGTAAAATTCAGTGCTGAGAGATCAGTGCATTTTATTATGGCAGACTTTCAATACCACTTAAGGAAGAGTTTATTCGTGTGGTTATTGGCATCACAGTTAAGGATTAAATCCCCTGGTCCCTTTGAGTGGGCCTTATAAATAAGGCAGCCGGTTTTAGTCAAGACGGGAGGCATTCATTAAAAAAGCGAAAGCCAACAAGGAAACATCTCTGCCATGTTCCTTAAGCAGGTTTGTCAAGAAAGGGATGGTGAAAGTACAAAGCCCCAATAAAAGAGCGATTGTGGGACGGGAAGAACACGCTAATCTCTCGCAAACCAATCCCTGCTCCTAATTGACGCCAGGTCGAGCAAATGTCTCCTAACCGATTGGAAAAATGGGAGAGTGGTTTAAACGATGGCTAAGGGACACTTTTACAAAACATTATTATATATGGATTGCCTTTACTTTTGTTTCCTTGCTACCCATGCTTTAAGGACGTTTACAAATGTTCCTTCAATGGATTTAATAGAAAATGCAACAAACAGCCCAGGATAGTTGTCTATTCTCTCACAGTTATGCTATTGCCTCTTCATATGTATATCTATCATAGAAAGATATCTTCTTGAGACAATATCAAGCTCTCGTTTTTCCTAGAGTAACCCCAGCAACAAGGTTCAAGCATATTTTCATTCCACATGTAGGGGTCTTTTGGTTGTTCTATTGGTGTGTTTTATTGGTGCGTTCTATTTATTTGGGGCTACTACACTGACAGATACACCAAAGCTCCTCCGTTGAGCCACGTTAAACCATATCGGTTGTGTTGTCGGGTGGTGTCCATATTTGGGTTCCCAGGGGAAAACGACCCTTCTATTAGTGTGGAGTCTGTGAAGTGGAACATTCGTCGCAGCCCCCCTCCCCCGTGGGAAGAAAGGACAGCCGGCACGAGCCCCGTGGGAAGAAAGGGGAGCCGAATGGCGTAGTAAAGGTCACGAGACAGACTTCGGTCTGAGGTGATTTTTTTAATGCGAAAACTAACGAGGGCATCTTCTGCAGAAAGGTTGTAAGGAGACATCTGTACAGAAAGTGGTGAAGATAGAAGTAAAAATGCGTGGAAGAGATAGCAGCAGATCATCCTGCAGGCAATGAGACATGGAGGGCACTTAAGCCTCCAGCTGTCAACAGTAGCAAGGTTTCCCACGGTACACATGATCCCCTTGCAGGTGCGTACAAAGGTATACGAAAGTGAGGAAGATGGGGAGGAGTAGTAGAAAGTGAAAAGGACGAGTGAGTGGACGAAAGCTGGTCGGCAACCGGCCATCAAAATCAGCCGCCGGTCGAGAAAATAGGGGAGAAAAGGCTTGTAAAGAAAGTGGTAAAACGAATTAAGCACAGTTAATCTAAATCTAGTTTAGAGCCTGCTGGGGGCACTTGAGCCGGTTCTCCAGCTACCAGCTATAATAGTTTACACGGGGCGGTGCCTTAAAGGCAACATCAGTTCAGATTCGAGGGAAGTTAAGACACATTGGGTGTGATAAATCGCCGGATGGAGCCCGAATGGGGATCGACTTAGGCTATACATAGATACCCATGGTTCGGATCCCAAATTTGAAGTGCATGTAGGCCACACCAATGAGAAATAAGAGGCCTCAAAACGAGTGCAGATCCGTGCATAAAACCCCCGACCCAGGAGGGACTTCCTCACCCAATTATGATAACAGTATTAAGCTTTCTTGCAATGCGCTTTTCAAGGCTACTGGCATTCGCAGACCCCCCGTAAGGGGCGCGGCGATTTGCCATCCTGGCCGCCGTGCTGACGGGATCCAGCGCCCCATCCGACCCAGCTTAGCCTCTCTTCCTTCCTTCAGATAGCCTGTATTTCTATCCTACCTCGTCGCTTTTCATACAACCTCTCCCACAACTTTCTCTGGTCAGACTCTAATTTCACAGGGTAGAAGCTGACCTTCTTCTCAGCCAATCGTCCCGGATTGCGGCTGGGGGGAAGGGGACAATGTCCCCTAACCCATGAGTTCCGGTCTGGGGTGGTTGGCTTTTAACAACCTGCTTCATCCCCACCCATACCTTCCTCACATCCCTTTTCCTCTCGTCTTCAAAATCTATCTTTTTTACGCCGTGTTCAAGGTGGAGCCGCCATGCCGAAGGACTGCCAGGCCACCAGGCGGGAGGGGTGGTCCCAAATGGCGGCGCCTGGCTCTGCCGGGCCTGTAAGCACCTCTTGCAGTGCGGGCTACTGCAAGAAGTGGTGAGCGATTGCGTCCCGTAAAACAAAGAAGGTCACCATGCGCAATGATGAAAAAAAAAAACATCTCCCCTTAATTCCCCCTAAAACAACGGAGCCACCCTCGTGCAGCTCCACAGAAAAGATGGAGGTTTCCCCCCCCTGTGCTTGCGCAGGGGACCATCCATACCTCTTTAACCAGAGAGGAGGCTTACTCCTCTCCTACGCCTACGGGTGTAGGGGACTCCTCCTCAACCCCTTCTCTGGAGGTGCTTTCGGGCACCTCGCTTTTTCCAGCGGCAGTCCCCTCTTTTTTTTCCACGGGGACTGGCAAGAAAGCCAGCAGGCAGCCCTTAGCCAGCCGATCCCCATCGAAGCGGCTCGGTAGGGCAAACCCCCTTAGGGGGAAGAGGGAAGCCAGGCCCCTTCGGTCGCTTCCCTCAAAAGAGCTGCTGGCAAGGATATTGAACCTTGCCGGGGTTAAGGGCTCTGCCTTCCCACAAAAGACTCTTGACGCTGCCAAGGGGACCTGCGATGTCCTGGGAGGGGATGGCCAACTGGAGGCCCCTCCTGTGATAGACATGGTCCTTGAGGAGACCCAGCCTCAGACGGTAGGGCTTTCCATGGGGGGGGGGAATCAAGGCTCAGCGCCAAGCACCGAACCCGAATCCGCCCCTATGCAAGGTCCCCCTCAAACGGCTGAGGGCTCCGAGGCAGTACAAGGAGGGGAGGGATCTCCTCCGACAGGTGCCCCCACGACTACCAGGAACTTCTCCCTTTCGGAGAGATACCTGGCTGAGGCCGGCCCATCTGGCGGGGGGGCTTCTGCGGGGGAGGTGAGAAGCCGGTTCATTCCCCGCCCTCCTCTCCAAAAAAGAAAAAGACTAAAAAGACGAAAAAGACAAAGAAGACTCGGGGCTCCTCTCCATCCGCGGGGGCTGCGGGGACGGATGGGTCTACTGCCATTTTGGTAGGCGACCAAGTTAAGATCGGCACATCCGGCCCCTCTACTCCCCCGTGTGCGGAGCCCCTGACTAAGACTAACACCAAGAGTGCACAGGGCGGAGCCTCGATGACATCGGGGCCCCTCATTCAGAGGTTACCTGTCGTTTTCGAGCCCACTGGCTTCAAACGCTTCCTCGTTATTCGCTCCACTGATGGCACCATGTTGTCCAAGGGCAACATGATCCATCAGAGGAGAGGATTAGCTAGTGCAATTGGTAGAGAGCCAAAGGTGACCCGTTTCTAGGACGGGAGCCTTCTGGCAAAAGCGGCGAATCCCGCCGAGGCAGCCAAGATAAGTGCTCTTTGGACACTTCATGGCACCCAGGTGAGTGTGACGCTGCACTCTACCATGAACTTTGTGAAAGGAGTAGTTTATGCGAGGAAACTCGTTGACTACTCAATTGAGGACATCACCCTAGAGCTGGCCGACCATGGGGCGATTAAGGTCGAACGTGTGATGAGAAAACAGGGAGGGGCCTCGAGACCCACCCCTACACTCTTCGTCACGTTCGACTGTGACAAGCTCCACGAGTCGGTGCGTGCCGGTTGGTACCGCTACCGCGTGAAGGCATTCGTGCCACGGCCGCGGCGGTGCTATTACTGTCACCGCTTCGGCTATACGAATCGCTCATGTAGACGTGCAAAGTCGGGGTCACCCGAAGTCTGTGTAAATTGCTCCAAGGTCGCACACGATAAGTCCAAATCGTGTGTGGCCAAGTGTATCAATTGCGGAGAGCTGCACCCTGCTTCTTCGAAGCAATGTGGTGCATATCTCCTTGAGAAAGAAATCCTGGCCGTTCAGGCCCAGGATCGACTCTCATTCCGCGAGGCTAAGGACTTGGTCCTAGGCGCGCCCGGCTCTACCTGGGACGTCATATGCCTGAATAGTTAGAAAGGCACCCTCTGCTCCTGGCCCATCCAGGCCAACGAGCACGGTTGTTTCCGCGCCCATTCAGAGCCCTTCTGCGGGCTCTACCCAACCCGGGCGCTTCCCTGGTAAAGTTGGCGGCAAAAAGGGTTCATACCCTGCCCCGGCTAAAACCAGGGCTCCCCCCTCTTCCCCCAGCGTGACCGTTTCCTGTAATGCGAAACGGCCACGCGCCTCCACCGAGTCGTTAGACTCACAGGAGGCAACACCCCTGAAGATGGTCGCTAGGCGATCTTCCGGGGTTCCTAAAGCTGTCCCCCGAATGGAGGACAGCAACAAAGGAGCTTCGGCTCCTTCGCCCACACCCCGAGGTGTGGCGAGTGGCTCGGAGACGGTGGTTCCTCGAAAAGAGGGCCCCCCCGCCTCCGAAGCCGCAACGCCCGCCTAAGGTTTCGAGGCGGAGGGAGGAAAAGACTCGCATGGCGAGCCCAACCGCCCCCAATAAGTCCTCGAAGGCGACAACGCCTTCAGCGCTTTGTCCGGCCAACAGCCCCCGGGGTTCTGCCCCCGGGAAGGGTACGGCCATTCGCGTGAGGGTCTTCAGTTCAAGGAGGGCCCCCGCGTCTCCTCCGAACTAGGCCTGGAGGGCATATTCCTTCAATGGAATTGCCGTGGACTCCGGGCCAACTGGGAGGAGCTGCGGAGGCTCGTCTCGTCCCGCTCCCCGTTAGCTATCTTTTTGCAGGAGACCATGCTAGGCGCATGCCCCCTGCACGCCATCCACGGGTATAAGGGTCTTGCGACCCCACCACCACGGGATGGCCGGGCTAGGGGATGCGCGGTTTACACCCGGCATGATGTCTCCCTTCTTCCTTTCTCTTCCGGTACCCCCTTCCAGGCAGTAACTGCCGCATGAGAGACCACCTCGGTGGTGCTTAGCGCGGGCGCGGTGGCCTGCATTTCAGGAAATGACTGAATTCTCTATCTCAGTCGAGGAGTTTAGGTCGGTAGATGAGGCCGTTGAGTTCTTCTCCGGCAACCTCATCGCCATGGGCCTAACTACTATTCCTAGGACGTCTGGCCGTTTTGCACGCCGACCACTCCCATGGTGGTCGGCCAAATGTGAGACGGCCCTCAAACAGAAGCGTTATGCCTACATGCGCTATAAGCGCCGCCCGAACGATTTCACTGTCGCTGAATTTCGTCGGGCTAGTGCTAGGTTCCGGTATATTTCGAAGCACGCCCGCCGCTCTTCTTCGCGGGCATACGTGTCTTCACTTTACGGGAAGACCCCTTTAGCTGAGGTGTGGAAGCGAGTCAAAAGGATTCGGGGCAAGTTCTCGCAGGACACCCCTCCCGTTCTCCACGAGAATGGGACCGCAATCTCGGACCCCGCGTCCGTGGCGGAATCCTTAGCGACCGCCTTTTCCACATTTTCTAGACGTGATGCTGCTCCGCCAGCATTCAATGCACGTCGTGATGTCGCGGAAGGCCGCCGGCTGGACTTTACCTCCAGAGGCGGAGAACCCTTCAACGACAAGTTTACTGTGAGTAAGCTGAGTTCCGCTCTCACTTCGTGCGCGGACACTGCCCATGGTCCGGACGATGTCCCGTACGCCATGCTTCGACACCTGGGTGAGCGAGGCATGGCCTTTCTGTTAGATTTGTTCAACAGGATCTGGATGGAAGGTCTTCTCCCAGACTCCTGGCGAATCGCTACTGTGCTCGCCTTTCGCAAACCGGGAAGAGATCACTCTACTCCGACCGGTTTCCGCCCAATCTCTCTAACCTCTCGCGTGTGCAAGTTGATGGAGAAATTGGTAAATGTTAGATTAGCCTTTTTTCTGGACAGCGGAGGCCATATGTCTTCCGCAAGTTCCACTCGACGTCGGATGGTCTGCTCCGATTGGAAAATGCCGTCTGCGAGGCTTTCCTTCGTAGACAGCACTACGCCACGGTGTTTTTCAATCTGGAGAAGGCCTATGATACCGCATGGCGAACGGTATCAAGGAGACTCTCCACACGATGGGGGCGAGGGGACGCCTCCCAATGTTTATATCTGAATTTTTGCGAGATCGTCGATTCCGCGTACGGGTGGGGGGAGCCCTCTCCGGCCCAAAGGAGCAGGAAGAGGGTGTCCTGCAGGGAAGTGTCCTCAGTGTCACACTCTTTGCCCTGAGCATCAACGGCATCACCTCGGTGCTGCCGCAAGATGTTCTCGCTACGCTCTACGTGGACTACCTTTCGATCTCTTTTGGCGCGGCCCAGATGCCAACTCTGGAGCGTCGACTCCAACAGGCATTGAACCGCGTCTCTCGCTATGCCGAAGCGCACAGGTAAGGTGGTGCACTTCTGCCAGCATCCACGGATTCACCCCGACCCAGATTTGTTTCTTAATGGGGTGCGCCTGGATGTGGTTGAGTCGCACCGTTTCCTTGGTCTTGTATTCGACCGACACCTCACCTGGGAGGCTCATATTCGCAGCCTTAGGGTCTCCTGTACCCGCGCCATGGACATTCTCCGTTCCGTGACATTCAGCGCTTGGGGCGCTGATAGGGCTACTGCCCTACTTTTTTATCGATCGTTTGTTCGTTCGAAGCTCGACTACGGATGCGAGTTTTATGCATCCGCAGCCGAGCGTTTATTGCGGAAGGTGGATTCGATCCATCACACCGGCCTTCGCCTTGCGACCGGTGCCTTCCGCACTTCCCCCATTGAGAGCCTGTTGGTTTATGCTGGGGAGATGCCACTCGCTCTGCGCCGCGTGCAGTGCATCACTCGCCTGTACGCGCGAGCCCGTCGCCTCCCTCAGTCGCCAACAGCTCTCACTGCATCCGCAGCTGATCTCGATGGTGCCGACGCTGCGGAGAGACGCCAGTCATACCCTAAGCCCTTTGGGTTTAGGGCCAGGAAACTCCTTCGAGAGGTAGATATAGCTCTCGGGCCGGTGGCGCCCCTGGTTCTGCTCAGGACGCCACCCTGGAGGGTACCACATTTGGCTATTTGTCGCCACGCCTCTGCTCCCAAAGCTTGTACTGCGCCGGGAGTATTGCGTTCGACTTTTTGGGAGCACACATCGTGTCACGCTGGAACCGTGCCAGTGTATACGGATGGCTCCAAGTCCCAAGAGGGGATCGGCTTCCACGCCGTATTCCCTCTGTTTGAAGTCAGCGGGGCTCTACCAGGCGCTGCGTCTGTCTTCACGGCCGAGCTGGTGGCAATACACCACTCGGTACGGGAGATTACGCGACGTTACCGGTTCGGAGACCGGATTGTGATCTATAGCGACTCACAAAGCGCCCTGAGTGCTCTCATGGCATTGGAATCTCCACATCCCCTGGTTCGCGATATCCGTGACGCCACGGTTTTGGCGACCCAGGCAGATGTCGAGATTATCTTCTTCTGGGTTCCTGGACATGTAGGAATTGCGGGGAATGAGCGCGCCGATGAGGGCGCCAAAGAGTCCGCGAGGACTCGGCGACCGGACCAGCGTTTCGCTTTTCCTCACACCGACTACATGGCAGGAATACGGGCAGCTCTTCGGACTGCTTGGCAAATTAGATGGGAGACGGTCGAAGGGAACTTAAAGTTGCGTGCCATTGCGCCGCGACTGTTCCCATGGACCTATCCCCCAATGCCGCAGCGGCTTCAGGTTGCTTTCTGTCGTCTCCGAATCGGACACACTCGTGTGACGCATCGCTATTTGATGGAGCGCTCTCCTGCGCCGTATTGTGACGACTGCGTCGTCCCCCAGACTGTTCGGCACATTCTTGTCGAATGTCCCAGTCTGGGTGATCTTCGCGCACGATACCTGTCCCGGTACCTGGATGGGCGGGGTCGCTACCGCCTCTCCCTTGTACTCGGGACAGATTCGTGCACATTGACTTGTGGACTTGTTGACTTCTTGGGGGAGGCCGGCCTTCTCCCTATTATTTAAGCAAGGTTTGGGTTTTAGGGGTTTTTTTTTTGCATTTGTTTCTTTTTTTTGCCTTCAGTTGCACGCTCCTGCGCCGGGGGGACCTCTCCCCGACGTACCAGCTTGCTTCCTTTCCCCCTTTTTGGGGTGTTGTTTTTTTTTCTCTTTAATTTTATTTTAAAGTAGCCTAGAACTAGGCCAGTTTTAATACGGCGACTAATGCCCATGTAGGCAGTCGCCAGATGAGCTTTTAAAAAAAAAAAAAGGCATTCGCAGGCTTAGGGACAGAGCAGGTAAGTCTTTGTAGCACCTAACCGGAGGGGGGGGGGAGAAGGCCCTATCCCAGCAGGTAGATTGGGACAAATGTAGAGAAAGGGCGATATCTCACCCAGTGTAAGGGCAGAGCCTGAAAAAGAAGGGTTCTCAGACACTACTAGGGCAGGGTCAGTGAGGGGCCTGCGGAGTTTAAGATTTTAAGTGCCATACTATTGGGAGATGGCACACAATCCCGGGCAGAACCCTGTTCCCCTTGCGCCGCTATATTAGGTCAGGATGTGAATGGGGCGCAGTCGAGCTACATCAAATAATAATGAAAAAAAGCTGAAGTTTGAAGTGCGAAGCAAACGACTCTTTTTCACGAAATATCGTGCCACGGATTGATAGGTTGATGGCGGAAGGGAGGGGGGGCATCTTCGTCGAAGCCGCGTTGACGAGTCATCCTTGACACACTTTGCCTTTTGCAAGCGTCCAAGGCAAGAACATAAATAGAATGCGACCCAAAATGAAGGCTATTTCAAGACAGGGGGTGTTTTTTACGACCTGTACAAAAGCGGAGAAATGTAGAACAAGCGTCATGTATTAATTTGTCACGGAAATACACACATACACACACGCAAAAAGGAATAATAGTCTATCATAATAAACTAGGAAGAAAAAAAATAACAGGCATCTCCGTCAGAATACTCCTGAAGAGGTTCAGGTAGAAAGTGGTGAGGTTGTGAGAAGTGAAAAAGATTCCGAAAGGTATTTGGACCGCTTGGGCTACGGTCTAGTAGTGTGTAAACGTCGCTTCCTATTTGAGCTAAGTTAATCCACACCGGATGCGGTTAATTGCCCGATGGAGCCTGGTGGGATCGACTTTGCGGTGGTTGTGATCTGCTGTAGTAATCCGTGGTTCGGATCACACGTCAAATTGTCGGGCTCCACTAAGGGGGCTTCGACAAAATACAAGTCAGGGGTAAAACTCACATCCCAGCCCAGCCCAGCCCAACCCTCCTCGCAGCGTTTAGGACCAGGGGGGCGCAGGACTCTCTTGAAACTGGGATCAGATTTGCCGGAAACAGTGGGGAAGGGGAGGATAAGATATAAATAGGGTTGAAAAGGCAAATGGAAAATATCCAGAAATAAATGGGCAGATTTGATATGTATGGAAAAAAACTATCGAAGGAATCTGTGTCGAGAAAGATTTAAAAAGAACGAAAGTGGCGAAATTAGAAGTGAAAGTGTTAGAGGCAGGTAGTGATGATATGCGGATGGGCTCACACTGCATCGGACACACCTGCGGGACAATCCTTAACCAAGATATAGCGTGGCGCCCAAGGGGGGGGGGGGGTGAAAAGGATTCCGTGCACTGCGAAGTGAAGGTCAAAATAGCCAATATATACAGAGTTCTTTTAGCGCTGTAAGATTGGTCTATTGGATGAAGAGCGTCTCCCAGGGTGCCCGATACAGTGGGAAGGTCTTTTGTGTACAGTCACTTGCTTGGCGTGGGGAGGGAGCGTCTCCCAGGGTGCTCGATAGAGAGTGAGATCTTCTGTATGCAGTCACCTGCTTGATGTGAGGATTTTTTTTTTTTAAAGGGGCTATCTGGCGACATCCAACTTGGGCATAAGTCGCCGAAAACAAACAGCCCAGTTCTAGGCTACTGTAAAATAAAAACTTTAACAGAAACAACAATAAAAAGGGATAACAATCAGGGAGCAAGCTCCGGGGTCAGGGAGAGGCCACCCTCCCCCCGACGTATGAGCCTGCGACCTACAAAAAAACAAAAAACAACAATAACAAAAACAAGTTAAATACAAGGAAGAGGGCCGGCCTCCCCCCAAAGGTCTATCAGTCAACCAGTAATGGTGATCGCACTCAACCCGAGTACAAGGGACAGGCGGTAGCGAGCCCGTTCATCCCGGTACCGGGACAGGTAACGTGCGCGAAGATCACCCAGACTGGGACATTCGACAAGAATGTGCCGAACAGTCTGGGGAACGACGCAGTCGTCGCAATACGGCGCAGGAGAGCGCTCCATCAAATAGCGATGCGTCACACGAGTGTGTCCGATTCGGAGACGACAGAAACCAACCTGAAGCCGCTGCGGCATTGGGGGATAGGTCCATGGGAACAGTCGCGGCGCAATGGCACGCAACTTTAAGTTCCCTTCGACCGTCTCCCATCTTCTTTGCCAAGCAGTCCGAAGAGCTGCCAGTATTCCTGCCATGTAGTCGGTGTGAGGAAAAGCGAAACGCTGGTCCGGTCGCAGAGTCAACGCGGACTCTTTGGCGCGCTCATTCCCCACAATTCCTACATGTCCAGGAACCCAGCACAAGATAATCTCGACATCTGCCCGGCTCGCCAAAACCGTAGCGTCACGGATATCGCGAACCAGGGGATGCGGAGATTCCAATGCCCCGAGAGCACTCAGGGCGCTTTGTGAGTCGCTATAGATCACAATCCGGTCTCCGAACCGGGCACGTCGCGTAATCTCCCGTACCGAGTGGTGTATTGCCACCAGCTCGGCCGTGAAGACAGACGCAGCGCCTGGTAAAGCCCCGCTGACTTCAAACTGAGGGGATACAGCGTGGAAGCCGACCCCCTCTTGGGACTTGGAGCCATCCGTATACACTGGCACGGTTCCAGCGTGACACGAGGTGTGCTCCAGAAAGGTCGAACGCAATACTCCCGTCGCCGTACAAGCTTTGGGAGCAGAGGCGTGGCGACAAATAGCCAAATGTGGTAGCCTCCAAGGTGGCGTCCTGGGCAGAACCAAGGGCGCCACCAGCCCGAGAGCTATATCTACCTCTCGAAGGAGTTTCCTGGCCCTAAACCCAAAGAGCTTAGGGTATGACTGGCGTCTATCGGCGGCATAGGCACCATCGAGATCAGCTGCGGATGCAGTGAGAGCTGTTGGCGACTGAGGGAGGCGCCGGGCTCGCGCGTACAGGCGAGTGATGCACTGCACGCGGCGCAGAGCGAGTGCCATCTCCCCAGCATAGACCAACAGGCTCTCAATGGGGAAAGTGCGGAAGGCACCGGTCGCAAGGCGAAGGCCGGTGTGGTGGATCGAATCCACCTTCCGCAATAAACGCTCGGCTGCGGATGCAAAAAACTCGCATCCGCAGTCGAGCTTCGAACGAACAAAGGATCGATGGCGCGGGTACAAGAGACCCTAAGGCTGCGAATATGAGCCTCCCAGGTGAGGCGTTGGTCGAATACAAGACCGAGGCAACGGTGCGATTCCACCACATCCAGGCGAGCCCCATTAAGAAACAAATCTGGGCCGGGGTGAAGCAGTAGAGAGAACATCTTTCGGCAGCACCGATGTGATGCCGTTGATGCTCAGGGCAAAGAGTGTGACACTGGGGACACTTCCTGAGCGACACCCTCTTTCTGCTCATTTGGGCCGAAGAGGGCTACCCCCACCCGTACGCCGAATCGACGATCTCGCAAAAATTCAGATATAAACATTGGGAGGCGTCCCCTGGCCCCCATCGTGTGGAGAGTCTCCATGATACCGTATCGCCATGCGGTATCATAGGCCTTCTCCAGATTGAAAAACACCGTGGTGTAGTGCTGTCTACGAAGGAAAGCCTCGTAGACGGCATTTTCCAATCGGAGCAGACCATCCGACGTCGAGTGGAACTTGCGGAAGCCGCACTGTGCAGAAGACAGATGGCCTTCGCTGTCCAGGAAAAAGGCTAATCTAACATTTCCCAATTTCTACATCAACTTGCACACGCAAGAGGTTAGAGAGATTAGGCGGAAACCGGTCGGAGTAGAGTGATCTCTCCCCGGTTTGCGAAAGGCGAACACAGTAACGATTCGACAGGAATCTGGGAGAAGACCCTCCACCCAGATCCTGTTGAACAAATCTAACTGGAAGGCAAGGCCTCGCTCACCTAGGTGTCGAAGCATGGCGTACGGGACATCGCCCGGACCATGGGTGGTGTCGGCGCACGAAGTAAGAGCGGAGCGCAACTCGCTCACAGTAAACTTGTCGTTGAAGGGTTCTCCGCCTCTGGAGCTAAAGTCCAGCCGGCGGCCTTCCGCGACATCACGACGTGCATTAAATGCTAGCCGAGCAGCATCCCGGCTAGAAAATGCGGAAAAGGCGGTCGCTAAGGATTCCGCCACGGACGCGGGGTCCGAGATTGCGGTCCCATTCTCCTGGATAACGGGAGGGGGGTCCTGCGAGAACTTGCCCCGAATCCTTTTGACTCGCTTCCACACCTCAGCTAAAGGGGTCTTCCCGTTAAGTGAAGACACGTATGCCCGCCAAGAAGAGCGGCGGGCGTGCTTCTAAATATACCGGAACCTAGCCCTAGCCCGACGAAATTCAGCGACAGTGAAATCGTTCGCGCGGCGCTTATAGCGCATGTAGGCATAACGCTTCTGTTTGAGGGCCGTCTCACACTCGGCCGAACACCATGGGAGTGGTCGGCGTGCAAAACGGCCAGACGTCCTAGGAATAGTAGTCAGGCCCACGGCGATGAGGTTGCCGGAGAAGAACTCAACGGCCTCATCTACCGACCTAAACTCCTCGACTGAGATAGAGAATTCAGTCATTTCCTAAAATGCAGGCCACTGCGCCCGCGCCAAGCACCACCGAGGTGGTCTCTCAGGCGCCAGTTGCCCTGAAAATGATATTTGATAGTCGAAGTCAGCTGACGGTGGAATGTACGCAGAAATGATAGTATACCTCCTATCCAGGTGCAGCTGCACAGCCACTGCCTGAAAGGAGGAATCTAAAGAGAAAGGAAGAACGGAGACATCATGCCGGGTGTAAACCGCGCATCCCCCAGCCCGGCCATGCCGCGGTGGTGGGGTCGCAAGACCCTAATACCACGGGAGGGAGGGCAGGAGGCACGCGCCTAGCATGGTCTCTGCAAAAATATAGCTAACGGGGAACGGGACGAGACGAGCCTCGGCAGCTCCTCCCAGTTGGCCCGGAGTCCACGGCAATTCCATTGAAGGAATATGCCCTCCAGGCCTAGCTCGGAGGAGACGCGGGGGCCCTCCTCGAACAGAAGACCCTGACGAGAATGGCCGTACGCTTCCCGGAGGCAACCCCCGGGCGCTGTTAGCCGGACAAAGCGCTGAAGGCACTGTCGCCTTCGAGGATTAAGTGGGGGAGGTTGGGCTCGCATTGCGAGTCTTTTCCTCCCTCGGCCTCGAAACATTAGGCGGGCGTTGCGGCTTATGAGGCGCTGGGGCCCTCTTTTCGAGGAACCCCCGTCTCCGAGCCACTCACTCCACCTCTAGGCATGGGCGAAGGAGCCGAAGCTCCTTTGTTGCAGTCCTCCTTTACGGGGACAGCTTTAGGAACCCCGGAAGATGGCCTAGCGACCAACTTCAGGGGTTTTGCCTCCTGTGAGTCTAAAGACTCGGTGGAGGCGCGTGGCCGCTTCGCTTTACGGAAAAAGGTCACGCTGTGGAAAGAGGGGGGAGCCCTGGTTTTAGCCGGGGCTGGGTATGAACCCTTTTTGCCGCCAGCTTCACCAGGGGAGCGCCTGGGTTGAGTAGAGCCCGCAGAAGGGCTCCGAATGGGCGCGGAAACAACCGTGCTCGTTAGCCTGGTTGGGCCAGGAGCAGAGGGCGCCTTTCTAACTATTGAGGCATATGACGTCCCACGCAGAGCAGGGCGCGCCAGGACCAAGTCCTTAGCCTCGCGGAATGAGAGTCGATCCTGGGCCTGAACGGCCAGGATTCCTTTCTCAATGAGATAAGCACCACATTGCTTCGAAGAAGCGGGGTGCGGCTCTCCGCAATTGACACACTTGGCCACACATGATTTAGACTTATCGTGTGCGGCCTTGGAGCAATTTACTCAGACTTCGGGTGGTCCTGACTTTGCACGTCTACAATAACGATTCATATGGCCGAAGCGGTGACAGTAATAGCACCGCCACGGCAGTGTCACGAATGCCTTCACGCGGTAGCGGTACCAACCGGCACGCACCGACTCAGGGAGCTTGTCACATTCGAGGCCCCTCCCTGTTTTAACATCACACGTTCGACCTTGACCGCCACAAGGTCGGCCAGCTCTAAATGATGTCCTCTATGTAGTCAACGAGTTCCCTCGCATAAACTACTTTCACAAAGTTCATGGTAGAGTGCGGCGTCACACTCACCGGGGTGCCATGAAGTGTCCGAAGAGCACTTATCTTGGCAGTCTCGGCGGGATTCGCCACATTCGCTAGAAGGCTCCCGTCCGAGAAATGGGTCACCGGGGGCTCTCTTCCAATTACACTAGCTAAGCCTCTCCTCTGATGGATCATGTTGCCCTTCGCCGACATGCTGCCATCAGTGGAGCGAATAAAGAGGAAGCGTTTGAAGCCAGCGGGCTCGAAAACGCCAGGTAACTTCTGAATCATGAGCTCCGATGTCATCGAGGCTCCACCCTGTGTGCTCTTGGTCTTAGTCAGGGGCTCCGCAACCAAGGGGGGGGGGGCAGAGAAGCCGGATGTGCCGATCTTGGCTTGGTCTCTTGTCAGACTGGAAGCAGGCCCATCCGTCCCCGCAGCCCCCGCGGATGGAAAGGAACCCCGAGTCTTCTTTGTCTTAGTCTTTTTCTTTTTTGGAGAGGAAGGCGGGGAATGAACCCGCTTCTCACCTCCGCTAGCAGAAGCCCCTGGGCCAGATGGACCGGCCTCAGCCAGGTCCTTCTCCGAAATAGAGAAGGTCCTGGTGGTCGCAGGGGCACCGTCCGGAGGATGCTGGCAGAAGTGCACCACCTTACCTGTGCGCTTCGGCATAGCGAGAGACGCGGTTCAATGCCTGTTGGAGTCGACGCTCCAGAGTTGGCATCTGGGCCGCGCAAAAAGAGATCGAAAGGTCGTCCACGTAGAGCGTAGCGAGAACATCTTGCGGCAGCACCGAGGTGATGCCGTTGATGCTCAGGGCAAAGAGTGTGACACTGAGGACACTTCACTGCGGGACACCCTCTTCCTGCTCCTTTGGGCCGGAGAGGGCTCCCCCCACCCGTACGCGGAATCGACGATCTCGCAAAAATTCAGAAATAAACATTGGGAGGCGTCCCCTCGCCCCCATCGTGTGGAGAGTCTCCATGATACCGTATCGCCATGCGGTATCATAGGCCTTCTCCAGATCAAAAAACACCGTGGCGTAGTGCTGTCTACGAAGGAAAGCCTCGCAGACGGCATTTTCCAGTCGGAGCAGAGCATCCGACGTGGAGTGGAACTTACGGAAGCCGCACTGTGCAGAAGACAGATGGCCTCCGCTGTCCAGGAAATAGGCTAATCTAACATTTACCAATTTCTCCATCAACTTGCACACGCAAGAGGTTAGAGAGATTGGGCGGAAACCGGTCGGAGTAGAGTGATCTCTCCCCAGCTTGCGAAAGGCGAGCACAGTAGCGATTCGCCAGGAGTCTGGGAGAAGACCTTCCACCCAGATCCTGTTGAACAAATCTAACAGAAAGGCCATGCCTCGCTCACCCAGGTACGAAGCATGGCGTACGGGACATCGTCCGGACCATGGGCGGTGTCCGCGCACGAAGCGAGAGCGGAACGCAACTCACTCACAGTAAACTTGTCGTTGAAGGGTTCTCCGCCTCTGGAGGTAAAGTCCAGCCGGCGGCCTTCCGCGACATCACGACGTGCATTGAATGCTGGCGGAGCAGCATCCCGGCTAGAGAATGGGAAAAAAGAAGTCGCGAAGGATTCCGCCACTGACGCGGGGCCGAGATTGCGGTCCTCCATTCTCCTGGAGAACGGGAGGAAAGGTCTTGCGAGAACTTGCCCCGAATCCTTTTGACTCGCTTCCACACCTCAGCTAAAGGGGTCTTCCCGTTAAGTGAAGACACGTATGCCCACCAAGAAGAGCGGCGCGCGTGCTTCGAAATATACCGGAACCTAGCCCTAGCCCGACGAAATTCAGCGACAGTGAAATCGTTCGGGCGGCGCTTATAGCGCATGTAGGCATAACGCTTCTGTTTGAGGGCCGACCACCATGGGAGTGGTCGGCGTGCAAAACGGCCAGACGTCCCAGGAATAGTAGTCAGGCCCACGGCGATGAGGTTGCCGGAGAAGAACTCAACAGCCTCATCTACCGACCTAAACTCTTCGACTGAGATAGAGAATTCAGTCATTTCCTGAAATGCAGGCCACCGCGCCCGCGCCAAGCACCACCGAGGTGGTCTCTCAGGCGGCAGTTGCCCTGAAAATGATATTTGAATGGGAAAGTGATCACTACCATGGAGGTCATCGACCACCCCCCAATCAAAATCAGGCTGTGCATCCGAAGAGCACAAAGATAGGTCAAGGCAAGAAAATGAAGCGGTTCTCGGACAGTGATGCGTAAACTCATCCACGTTTAGGACACCCATCTCAAGCTCTTCGATCAGATCGGCAAGGACTTGTCCCCTGGGATTTATGGAGTAATCTCCCCAGAGAGGATGCCTTCCGTTCAGATCTCCAAGCAAGAGATAGGGCCTCGGCAACCGTGCCACGACGCGGCGAAAGTCCCCCGCGTCGAAGTCAGCTGACGGTGGAATGTACGCAGAAATGATAGTATACCTCCTATCCAGGTGCAGCTGCACAGACACTGCCTGAAAGGAGGTATCTAAAGAGAAAGGAAGAACGGAGACATCATGCCGGGTGTAAACTGCGCATCCCCCAGCCCGGCCATCCCGCGGTGGTGGGGTCGCAAGACCCTTATACCCCGGGAGGGCAGGCAGGGGGGACGCGCCTAGCATGGTCTCCTGCAAAAAAATAGCTAACGGGGAACGGGACGAGGCGAGCCTCGGCAGCTCCTCCCAGTTGGCCCGGAGTCCACGGCAATTCCATTGAAGGAATATGCCCTCCAGGCCTAGCTCGGAGGAGACGCGGGGGCCCTCCTCGAATTGAAGACCCCCACGGGAATGGCCGTACGCTTCCCGGGGGCAGAACCCCGGGCGCTGTTGGCCGGACAAAGCGCTGGAGGCGCTGTCGCCTTCGAGGACTTATTGGGGGAGGTTGGGCTCGCCATGCGAGTCTTTTCCTCCCTCCGCCTCGAAACCTTAGGCGGGCGCTGCGGCTTCGGAGGTGGGAGGGCCTCTTTTCTCGGAACCACCGTCTCCGAGTCACCCGCTCCACCTCGGGGCGTGGGCGAAGGAGCCGAAGCTCCTTTGTTGCTGTCCTCCTTTCGGGGGACAGCTTTAGGAACCCCTGAAGATGGCCTAGCGACCATCTTCAGGGGTGTTGCCTCCTGTGAGTCTAACGACTCGGTGGAGGCAGTCCCCTTAGAAAGAAAAGGAGGGACTGCCGCTGGAAATTGGGTAGGGCCCGAAAGCACCTCCAGAGAAGGGGGTGAGGGGGAGTCCCCTTCACCTGTAGGCTTAGGAAAAGAGTAAGCCTCCTCTCCGGTTGAAGAAATATGGAGGGTCCCCTGCGCAAGCACAGGGGGGAGGGGAATGACCTCCATCTTTTCGGTGGAGCTGCCCGAGGGCGGCTCCGTCGGTGTACAAGGGGGAATGGGGAGAGATTTGTTTTTTTTTTATTTGCATACATGCGCATGGTGACCCTCTTTTTTATACGGGACGCAATAGCTCACCACCTCTCGCAGTTGCCCGCACTGCAAGAGGTGCTTACAAGCCTGGCAGAGCCAGGCGCCGCCATTTGGGACCACCCCTCCCGCCTGGTGGCCTGGCAGTCCATCGGCATGGCGGCTCCACCTTAGACGCGGCGTAAAACTGAGTGTGAAGAAGAAAGAAAAAGGGACGTGAGGAAGGTATGGGTGGAGATTAAGCAGGTTGTTAAAAAAAAAACATTCCGAACCGGAGCTCAGGAGTTAGGGAACGTTGTCCCATCCCTCCTCAGCCCCGATCCGGGACGGTTGGCTTGAGAAGAAGGTCAGCATCTACCCCTTTGAAATTAGAGGCTGACCATTGAAAGTTGTGGGAGAGGTTGTATGAAAAGCGACGAAGTAGGGGAGAAATACAGGCTATCTGAAGGGAAGAAAGAGAGGCTAAGCTGGGGCCGGACGGAGCGCTGGATCCCGTCAGCACGGCGGCCAGGATGGCAAATCGCCGCGCCCCTAAAGGGCTTAATGTGAGGAGGTTGCTTCCCCTAGGATCCCTGATAGTGTGTGAAGGTCTATTAGATACAGTGACGTAGCGAGAGAGTGTCCCCCAGGGTACCCGATAGTGTGTGAAGGTCTATTGGATACAGTCACCTGCTTGGCGTGGGGAGGGAGCAGCCCTCAGGGGGCCCGAGAGTGTAAAGGTTTTTTGGATACAGTCACTCGCTTGGCGTGGGGGATGAGCGTTCCCCAGGGTGCCCGATAGTGTGATGTCTTTTAGATACAAGCACTTGCTTGACGTGGGGAGGGAGCGTCCCCCAGGAAGCCCGATAGAGTGTGAACGTTTTTTGGATACAGTCAGTTGCTTGGTCTAGGTGAGGAGCGTCCCCCACGGTGCCCGATAGTGATTGAAGGTATCGTGTATATAGCACTTGCTTGACGTCGAGGAGGAGCAACTCCCAGGGTGCCCGGTAGAGTATGATGTTCTTTTGTGCACAGTCACTTGCTTGACGTGGGGAGGGAGCGTCCCCCAGGGAGCCCGATAAAGTTTGAAGGTCTTTTGGTTTGTTTTGTTTTTTATTATAGGAGCCCATCTGGCGACTACCCATTTGGGCCCAAGTCGCCGTACTCACGACAACCTAGCACTAGGCTACTTTAAAATAAGAATAGGCCAAAAACCACAACAATAACAATAAAAAAGGGAAAATGGCAACAAGGAGGAAGTAAGCTCCGGTGTCGGGGGTAGGTCCGCTACCCCCACCCCTGGGGCAGGAACGGGCAAACTACAAAGAAAACAACCAAATAAACCTAGTTAAATAAAGGGAGAAAGGCCGGCATTCCCCCCAAATGTCTATAAGTCCACCAGTCAATGTGCACGAACTCGTCCCGAGTACAAGGGACTGGCGGTAGCGACCCCGCCCATCCCGGTACCGGGACAGGTAACGTGCGCGCAGATCGCCCAGTCTGGAACATTCAACAAGAATGTGCCGAACACTCTGGGGGACAACGCAGTCTTCACAGTAGGGCGCAAGCGAGTGCTCCATCAAATGGCAGTGCGTCCCGCGAGTGTGTCAAATTCGGAGACGACAGAAAGCAACTTGATGCCTTCGCGGCAGTGGGGGGGGGAGGGGGGGGTAGGTCCATGGGAACAGTCGCGGCGCAATGGCACGTACCTTTAAGTTCCCTTCGACCGTCTCCCATCTTCTTTGCCAAGCAGTCCGAAGAGCTGCCCGTATTCCTGCCATGTAGTCTGTGTGAGGAAGAGCGAAACGCTGGTCCGGTCACCCTGTCCTGCGGACTCTTTGGCGTCCTCTTTCCCCGCAATTCTTACATGTCCAGGAACCCAGCACAAGATAATCTCGACATCCGCCCGGCTTGCCAAAAAAGTGGCGTCACGGATTTCGCGAACCAGGGGATGCGGAGATTCCAATGCCCCGAGAGCACTCAGGGCGCTTTGTGAGTCGCTATAGATCACAATCCGGTCTTCTAACCGGGCACGTCGCGTAATCTCCCGTACCGAGTGGTGTATTGCCACCAGCTCGGCCATGAAGACAGACACAGCGCCTGGCAGAGCCCCGCTTGCGACTTGGAGCCATCCGTATATACTGGCACGGTTCCAGCGTGACCCGAGGTGTGCTCCAAAAAGGTCGAACGCAATTCTCCCCGCGCTGTAAAAGCTTTGGGAGCAGAGGCGTGGCGACAAATAGCCAAAGGTGGTACCTTCCAAGGTAACGTCCTGGGCAGAACCAGGGGCGCCACCGGCCCGAGAGCTATACCTAGTTCTCGAAGGAGTTTCCAAGCCATAAACCCAAAGGGCTTAAGGTATGACTGGCGTTCACGTAGAGCGTAGCGAGAACATCTTCCGGCAGTACCGAGGTGATGCCGTTGATGTTCAGAGCAAAGAGTGCAACACTGAAGACATTTCCCTGCGGGACACCCACTTTCTGCTCCATTGGGCCGGAGAGGGCTCCTCCCAACCGTACGTGAAATCGACGATCTCGCAAAAATTCAGATATAAACATTGGGAGGTGTCCCCTCGGCCCTATCGTGTGGATAGTCTCCATGATACCATATCGCCATGCGGTATCATAGGCCTTCTCCAGATCGAAAAGCATAGTGGCGTAGTGTTGTCTACGAAGGAAGGCCTCGCAGACGACATTTTTCGGCCGGAGCAGAGCGGAACGCAACTCACTCCTATTCAGATAGAGGAGACACACACGCTTTGCTGGAAGAAGAAAATATACTCGACGTCGTCTTCTTACTGGCGATCAAAGACCCGAATCAACTGATAGGGAGGCAGATGTGAACAACATAAATCATGGTCGAAGAATAGACGGTCCATGGGTCTTCGGACTTAAAAATGGCTCAGATTGTCGCTAATTTTATGTTCCACTAATCCTACTCGTAAGAGAAGTGCAAGTGGGCTTGTCGTCCACTCAATGAATGGGCGGCATTTTGGAATCTGAATAGATATTGCATCCATTCCACTATTAACCACCAGCAAAGCTGTTAATCATCGTGGCTAAAATTCCTCCTATCAACAAAATGAGAGGTATTCCATTGAAAATATTTGAATCTCATTTAGATTTTATTTTCTGGAAAATTATGAGATCAAATGAGCAAAATCTTTTATTGCATTTTAAAATGATATCCTTGCTGTATACAGATAGTAATAGTATTCATATTTCTAGTATGAAATATAAATCAATTTAGTCATTTTTCTTTGCCTTTTCCTGCAACGAGGATTTTTATACATTTTTAATATTCTTTGAATGTTTAACTCACTCCTCTAATTAGGATTGCATATTTCTAAAAAAAAATTGAATGTAGATCACAATTCGAATTAGCTACGAATATAATAAAGTGAGCTATAATAGAAAACTATTACAAGCCCTTCTTCACCTGTCTCCAATTCATCGCGGAGGAATCAAAACAAACCCTCTAATTGTCACTGGGGAAACTAAAGCTTCCCATTAGCGCTATCACCTCGCGTTTGGCCTTTTGAACCGCGAGAACACCTGAATATCTCAGCCATTAGCGACGGGGTGGAGGTTTCATCAAACATCTTTACCCAGAGATTTGCTAAGTTCATACGCAAACGAGAGTAACGAATGTTGTGGGGACAATGGGTGCGTAAGAGAGCGTAACCAGAGGTTTGGTATGCGAATTTTGACGGTCACAAAAGGCGGTGAATGAATGAAATTGTTGCCCACTCGCGTTTGGAGCCAAATGGCAGAAGGAATTTCGGCTATCATTTGATAAGGGCGGCAACAATCATCCCTATTTAGGGCAAAGGTAGAGTCGCATTCGGGGTTCACTTACCTTATTTTTAGCAAAGTCATGTTTGATAAATACTATTTAGCCAAGATAACCAAACCATCTTCTGTGGTAGAAATTCCATATATGCCTACCCGAATTTCCGTAGCCATAGAGACCTCATAATTACGAGATTATCCACATTTATCCAGCGGAAAAAAAACTGTGTATACACATTTCTTTCGTGGGGGCAGAAACCCGAAACTAGTGTAACCGATTTATGTGAACAAACTTTGTACACCTGTTAAAGAGGGCGAAACCAGTTGGTTGTTGCAGGTAAAAATGCCTTCATATACCACATCATATTTATTGATTAATATTATATATCATGTCGAAAGGATTGCTAATAGCGAAAACACGTAACTATACCATGTTGCAGAAGTTTTGAAAATAAAATGATATGACAAAGTGGGAACCTCCAAGACCGACCTCGTTAAGGACCACCCCAGGGTCAATACGAAAAGTAACGGCAGGTCTCTGCATCGTATAAACCTTCATGATCGTAAGAAAACCGCAATAAAGCTGCAAAATGAATATACAGGGTGACCAGGTTAATGCATCCGCCAGAACAGTCCGTCGCAGACTGCTTGCACACGGCTTGAAGTCACTTAAAGCCTGCCAGAAGCCGTTGATCAACCTTAAGCAGAAGTGTTGTCGATTGGCTTGGACACGCGTTCACCTCAACTGGAGCATGAGTCAGTGGGGATATGTCTTAAGGTCCGATGAGATCATGTTCTAGTTGTTTTCGACCCCAGACAACATTAGAGTACAGAGGGAAGTAGTGGAATCTAGAGTGCATAGAGCCAACAGTAAAGCATGTTGGCCACCCTGGATTGGTACTGTGTTGCATGTCAAGTGCAGGGAGGGGTTCGTCGTCTCACCGTTTGTAATGGCGCAATGAATTCAGAGAAGTACCAAGATGTCCGGAGAGGTTACATGCTGCCCTTTGCTCGAGATAAGATATATTCAGAAATGCCTGGAATGTGATTTTTCAGCAGGGCAATTAATATCCCATGTCACAAGTCTGCGCCTACCGTAAGGTAGTTCCGGAACAACAATAGCACGGTGATGGACTTACCACCTGTGTCCGGGTTTGAATCCACTGGAAAACGTTTGGCAGGATCTGAAAGAGGCCGGCTTTGCCCTCTCCAGTAGGCGCCAAGAGATATATGGTCCAACGAGTCCACGTTCCACTTGTTTTCGGCCCTAGGCAACGTTAGAGTCAGCAAGACGTCAGGGGTCAGTGGAATGGAGAGTGCATAGTGCTAACAGTAGAGCATGGTGGCCGCTCTGTAATAGTATGGGGCTGCATGTCAAGTTCAGGAGTGGGTCGTCTCACTGTTTGTGATGGTACGTTCTCCTAAGAGATTACACGCTGCCTTTAGCCCGAGACCTCTCCAGAAATGCTCGGAATGTGATTTTCCAGCAAGACAATGTCCCATGTCACAATTCTACGCCCACCGTACGGGGGTTCCAGGATAACAATATCAGGGTGATGGATTGGCCACCTCAGTCTCTGGATCTGAATCCACTGGAAAACCTGCGGTAGGACCTAAAAGAGGCCGTGAGACGTCGTCAGCCAGCCTCCGATGAGCAACTGAAGGCAGTCATCACCGAGGTGCGGGGCAGTATCACACCCCTCAAGCGTTGCATCTTCATGGATACCTGGCCTCGAAGAATAAATGCTCCCATCACTGCAAAGGGACTTCCCAAAGGCTACTGAGTTATCAGTTTGGTGTTGCTGTATTAATCACAGAGCTTCATCTGATATGTGGCAAGAGTGTGTTTTTCAACTCTAGCCACCCTGGTGGGTAAGAAAATATAGAGCTGTAGAGTGGTCAGTCATTTCCAAGTGGGTATGACACCACCTGGATGCAATCCTGGCGTGAGACCGCCCCCTTTGGATAAAATCTGCATGAAGTTAAGCGGCAACTTCTATTTCCAGTGTTGAATGGATCCAGAGCAGAGAGGAAGGGGGGGGGTGCTATTAAATTCCCATAGCATGCAACAGCCTCCCTCCACTCTAACCAGGCCCCTCAGGACAGACTCACATAAGGCGCGGCCCCACTTAATTGTGATAACGTTGGCTGGGGCCTACAGGACAGGCTGTATGATCAAAGGTTTTATCTCTTTATCGCCTAAGCGGTCGGAGGGAGCAGATGCCATCTACTACTGGAGGGGGGGGGGAACGCAACAACGTAATATGTTGCTAATGTTACATGTTTTGGCAAATCTTGTATTTTGTTAATTTTTGTTGATTGTTTTGGGCATATATAAATTATTGCTTTTTATTCCTCCTTATTTCATCGTTATATGATATGCAAATAAAAAATTTTAATACCCTGCATTTATCTAATTCTCTAAAATTTCTGAGGTGTCCGAAAACTTATGCCGGCGGCTGTTCAATCAAACAATACAACAATTTCAGAAATGCAATTCAAACCAAAACACAAACACTAATTTTACACTTGCTTCAGAATACCTGTGGGAAGCGTACTTCAAGTACTAAACAAATTCCAAACATGTAAATTCGTAAGGAACACACTTGTTTTAGATACGAAAACGCAAGAACCAAATAAATTTTAGATACAATTATGAGGACCACACGTGTATTTGAGACGAAAAACAAACATGTTTTACACACGAAATAAACTTGTTTGGCACGAAAATATGCAAGGACAAACAATCTTCGGAGACGAAAATATGCAAAGAATAAACATTCGAGAAACGTTTGTGACACGAAATATCTCGGGACTGACCTCACAGAACTTGATTCCTCTGACGGAGTTGCCGAGGGAGTCGAGGGGAGGCGACCACGAACAGACGCCCATCACGTTCGGGATGACCAGCATAATGGCCCCGCACACCCCCGACTTAGCTGGGAGACCCACCTGTAGATAAAACAACATGAACAGTACTCATGCAAAGGGAGGTTTGGAATAGCAGAGCAAAAACAATTTTTTCTTACAAAAGAAGGAAAACTGCAATGGACGTAGTGATTGTGTGCAATTAGTATAGCAATGCCTGGGGGACGCTCTTCAACCACGCCAAGCGGGTGTGCCCGAGGCAGAGTGAAGGTGGCTACTCATTTTATTATACGAACTGCGCAACCTTCCCTTAAAAAAAGAAGCGTAATCCTAGGGGACGGGGGCAAACAGGAAAAAAAATCTAAGAGAAAAACAGAATAGTTAACGTCATCAGAACAAATGTGATCAACCGTGAATCCTGGGGATTGGAGAAAGAATTTCAAACTCCTAGAAAGAACGAATTCGTAGAAAGGTTCAGACATATTCAAACGTACAAACTTAAATGCCGTCTTACGCGTCCCGGTCTCAAAAACAGGATAGGCGTTTGGAGCTATGGGGAGGGGGTGGGGGCAAACAAGAATTTGGAATAGTCCTAAAGGGAGAAAGGGAAGAAGAGTGAACACAGACACACACACACACACACACACACACACAAATACACACATAAGGAAAAGAAGAAATAAAAGGATCATCATTGTAAAAAAAGGAAAAAAAGATCTGGAATATTTTTTTCTTCTTCTTCTTAACGTTTAACGTCACTATGTTCGTCTTTCCTCGGAGGGTTGGACGTTTGATAGCTGATCTCCACCTCTCACGATTATAAACCAACTCTTCGCTAACAGCGAGGTTTACACATCCTCCTTAACACAATCCCTCCATGCTTTCCTTGGCCCTTCCTTTAGGCGCTTTAGCATTCACCACCATAGGATCCCTATAGGATCATCAGGCTCTGCTCTCATCACATGACCATACCACCTGTCTCTCTCTTATCAGTCTAGATTTAATATCTTCCAAACTACACCTATTCCTCACTTCCTCATTTGTAATTTCATCCTGCCACTTGACTCCAGCCATATATCATCTCATCATTCTGTTATCACTACTCTTTCTGATCGATATAACAAGACTGATCTTACACATACTTCATATGTCTGGGCTCTAACTTTCAGTGGTAGGCCTTTGTTCACCAATACACTTGCAACTCTGTCTCTAACAGCCCTCGCCACTCCAGCTTCGCAGTCCAGAATATCTCCCAAATAGCAGAAATATTCCACTTCCTCCAGCCTACCACTCTCCACCTCTCACACAGTATCCTTCTCCTCGTCAACTTCCTCAACGCACTTTGGACATCTAAACTGCTGCACCCCACTAACTCTTCTCAACCCTGAACATCTTTTACTGGCACCACTTATTGCACTCCCTGCAGAGAACTGAATTTGACCCTACAAACTTCACATGGCCACCATCCAGATTGAATATTTTTCTTTCCCTTTTTTCCTGTTATCATTGCTTTTGTCTTGTCCATATTCACCTTTAAACCCCTCTTTCCCATCTCTCTCTTCCACAAATTAGACTTCATTATCACCCTCGCCTTAGTGTCTGCCGTTAGAACCAGATCATCGGCATATAGTAAGTCCCATGTGCTTGCCTCGCCGCACTCCCTAGTGGACTCCTCTATCACTATAATAAACAGAAGGGGGCTAAGGGTTGATCCCTGGTGTACTCCCACTCCTATATCAAAATGTTCTGAAAGCCCATTTATCACTTTTACCCGAGATGTTGATCTATCATACAATACCATAACGAGTCTAACCAGCCGCTCATGGACCCCTCGTCTTCTTAAGGCCCACCGTATCACGATCCTTGGAACTCTTTCGAATGCCTTTTCCAAATCCGCAAAGATGTGATCCAACCTCTTTTGTTCTTCGCACGATACTTCTTTTGGAGTTGCGTCCGTTGTTGATTCGCCAGGACGAAAGCAGAATTGTCTGGCTCCAACACTTACCATCTGCCTCAACCGCCGTCCAGTATTCTTTCAAATACTCTCATGGCATGTTCCAGCAGCCCCACCCCTCTGTACTTTCCACACTGCAGTACATCCCCTTTGCCTTTATAAATCGGCCCAGTCAAGCTCCTGCACCAATCCTCGGGTAACGTTTCCCCCTCCATAACCATTGCAAATATACCAGTTAATTCTTCTATTACCAAATTTCCCGGAGCCTTTATTATCTTACCACTTTTCATTGATATCAATGCTTCTTCTGCTTCACTTTTACTTATCTCTTGTATCTGTCCCTCAATTGGAGTTCCCTCTTCTTCCTCATACGGATTTTCTTCATTTAATAATTCCTCAAAATACTCCCTCCATCTATCCCTTACCTGTCTTTCTTTAACTTTAACATGTCCATTTTTATCCCTTATTACTCTTGCTCCAACTACATCCTTCTTTCCCTTTTCATCTTCTTTGACACTCTAAACATCTTATTTCTTCGTCAGATGTATTCAATTCTTCACTCCAGTTAATCCATTCACTCATTTTGGCCTCGGCCACCTTTCATTTTGCTAAATTTGTTAATCCTCGTTATCTTTCTCTATCTTCTTCATTTCCACATCTTGTAAACCTTCGTCTTTTCAATTATTACACTCTGAACACCTCATTCCACCACCACGTTTCCCTCTCCTTTGCTCGATGCCACATATTATTTAGGCGCTTTTCATTACTGCTTCCTTACATTTTTCGCAGCTCCTTTCGTGCCCACTTTTCCTATTTACCACTTGTTCATACTCTCTTCTCAGGTTTTCGTCCTTTAGGCTCCATACTTTGATCTTATTTCCCATTTTTACTCTTTTCCTTACTAAAGATCTGGAATACGTGGAGAGATAAACGGTCAAATGTAAAAAAAAGTAATGAGAATACTTGAAGAAAAGAAAGTCATTTGTAAACAAAGATCGGAAATGCAAAAAAATAAAGTCAATTATCTTAAAAAGCATCAGAAACATTAAAATTTCTAAGACCATTCGTCGTAAAATGTCAACTGTAAAAAAAAGGAAAAGATCGATACTAATAAAAGATAAAATGATAAAACCCGTAAAATAGATTGAGAGTAGGTAAAAAATAAAAGGTCAGTCCCGAAGAGCCAAGACCTCCTTCTCCAAAAGGAATATGGGACACGAACGCGAAGCCGCGCTATGGGAACCTCCACAATTGGCGCAACATTCATGATTCCCACAAGAGGAGCCATGATATGAGGGGCGGTCAATAGGTTTTGCGAATCGGTAGGGCAAAACAGAGGAAGGGGGATGACTGTTTGTGGGGGTGTTAGGACAAGTTATGACAAGTCAGGACCTGCAGCCGCACGCTCCTGCCTCGTCTATTTAAGAAGCAGTAGCTGATCGCATATCGTCAGTCACAAATATTTCAACAATGGAGAAGGTTGAGCACCGCGCAGTGATCAAATTTTGACCATGGAAGGCAAGAATGCAAAAGAAATCCATGAACGCATGGTTGCAGTGTACACTGACACCACCCCTTCCTATGCAACCATTGCTTGCTGGAATAGGGAGTTCCGCCATGGTCGTGAGTCCCTTGAAGATGACCCCCGTCCAAGACGCCCGTCAGACGTGACCAACGAGGACAATGTGGCCCGTGTGGAGAGGATGATCCTCGAAAATCGACGGGTGAAGGTCGAAGAAATCGAGCGAGAACTTGGAATATCACATGAAAGTGTTATCAACATCATCCACGACAATTTGGCCATGACCAAGGTCTCTGCCCGTTGGGTCCCTAGAAACCTCACGCCCCATGATCAATTCAACGTCGTCAAAGTCCACAAGGCCAGAGTTGCACAAGCTGCCCTGCGCGAGTGCGGATTCGAGGAGCTCAACCATCCCCCCTACAGTCCAGATCTTGCCCCTAGCGACTACTTTCTATTCCGCCAGCTCAAGGCTGTACTGCGTGGACGCCGGTTTGGGAACGATGAAGATGCCCAGCTCGCCGTCCAGGAGTGGATTGAACAGCAGTCGGGAGATTTCTGGTTGTCGGGAATTCAAAGCCTCAAGGACAAGTGGCGCAAGTGCATTGAAGTCGAGGGTAGTTATATTGAAAAATAATAAAACACTTTTCCTCATATCTCGTTTCCTTATATCCGAATTGCAAAACTTATTGACCGCCCCTCGTACGGCAACGCACAGGCCACACAGCGACGAGCTTGCCTACAATTGCTGCCCATATGGCCAAACTGGTGGCAATTAACACGTCCTAGGAGCTCGACATAACGGGACACAGGGAGACGAAGATAACCAGCACGAACGAACTGGGGCAGATCCTGACGCTCAAAGGTCACGATGAGCGTACTCGTAGGAACCTTAGCGGGACCAACGGACTTAGACACCCTATAAACGTCCGTAACCCTCTGGTACGAAAGTTTATCCTTTAGTCTCTAGACATAGAGCAGTAATTCGTTGGAGCGAATCACTCTCTTAACAAAATTAAGACCAGGGTGGGGCACAGCCGATTTTTTTTAAGGGGCTATCTGGCACCTGCTCACTTAGGCATAAGTCGCCGCAAACAAACAACCTAGTTATAGGCTAATTTAAAATAAAAAATTAAACAGAAAACAACAATAAAAGGAAATAACAATTATGAAGCAAGCTCCGGCGTCGGGGGGAGATCCCCCTCCACCCCGCGTAGGAGCGTGTGACCTAGAAAGAAAACAATAACAATAACGAAAACAAAAACAACAAAACGTAGTTAAAAGAAAGGAGGAAGGCCGGCCTCCCCCCCAAAGTCTATCAGTCCACCAGTCAATATGCACGAACTCGTCCCGAGTACAAAGGACAGGCGGTAGCGACTCCGCCCATCCCGGTACCGGGACAGGTAACGTGCGCGAAGATCACCCAGACTGGGACATTCGACAAGAATGTGCCGAACAGTCTGGGGGACGACGCAGTCGTCGCAATAGGGCGCAGGCGAGCGCTCCATCAAATAACGATGCGTCACACGAGTGTACGATTCAGAGAAGACAGAAAGCGACCTGAAGCCGTCTCGGCATTAGGGGATAGGTACATGGGAACAGTCGCGGCGCAATGGCACGTAACTTTAAGTTCAGTTCGGCAGTCTCTCATCTTCTTTGCCAAGCAGTCCGAAGAGCCCCGCCCGTATTCCTGCCATGTAGACGGTGTAAGGAAGAGCGAAACGCTGGTCCGGTAGCAGAGTCCTCGCGGCCTCTTTGGCGCGCTCATTCCCCGCAATTACTAAATGTCCAGGAACCCAGCAGAAGATAATCTCGACATCTGCCCGGCTCGCCAAAACCGTGGCGTCACGGATATCGCGAACCAGGGGGTGCAGAGATTCCAATGCTCCGAGAGCACTCAAGGGGCTTTGCGAGTCGCTATAGATCACAATCCGGTCTCCGAACCAGGCACGTCAAGTAATCTCCTGTACCGAGTGGTGTATTGCCACCAGCTCGGCCGTGAAGACAGACGCAGCGCCTGGCAGAGCCCCGCTGACTTCAAACAGAGGGGATACGGCGTGGAAGCCGAAAAACTATTAAGACTTAAAGCCATTCGTACACTGGCACGGTTCTAGCGTGACACGAGGTGTGCTCCAAAAAGGTCGAAAGCAATACTCCAGGCGCTGTACAAGCTTTGGGAGTGGAGGCATGGCGACAAATAGCCAAATGTGGTAGCCTACAGGGTGGCCTCCTGCGCAAAACCAGGGGTGCCACGGGCCCGAGAGCTATACCTAGCTGTCAAAGGAGTTTCATGTCCCTAAACCCAAAGGGCTTAGGGTATGACTGGCGTCTCTCGGCGGCGTAGGAAACGTCGAGATCAGCTGCGGATGCAGTGAGAGCTGTTATCGACTGAGGGAGGCGCCGGGTTCGCGCGGACAGGCGAGTGATGCACTGCACGTGGCCTAGAGCGAGTTGCATCTCCCCAGCATCGACCAACAGGCTCTCAATGGGGAGAGTGCAGAAGGCATCGGTAGCAACGCGAAGGCCGGTGTGGTTGATCGAGTCCACCTTCCGCAATAAACGCTCGGCTGCGGATGCATAAAACTCGCATCCGAAGTCAAGTTTCGAACGAACAAAGGATCGATAAAAAAGTAGGGCAGTAGCACTATCAGCACCCCAAGCGCTGAACGTCACGAAACGGAGAATATCCATGGCGCGGGAACAAGAGACCCTAAGGCTGCGAATATGAGCCTCCCAGGTGAGGCGTTGATCAAATACAAGACCAAGGAAACGGTGCGATTCAACCACATCCGGCGCAACCCATTAAGAAACAAGTCTGGGTCGGGGTGGAGCCGTGGATGGCGGCAGAAGTGTTCCACCTTAGTCTTGACCAGGGAAAACCGAAACCTGTGCGCTTCGGGATAGCGAGATACGCAGTTCAATTGCTGTTGGATTCGACGCTCCAGAGTTAGCATCTGGGCCGCGCCAAAAGAGATCGAAAGGTCGTCCACGTAGAGCGTAGCGAGAACATCTTCCGGCAGCACCGAGGTGATGCCGTTGATGCTCAGGGCAAAGAGTGTGACACTGAGGACACTTCCTGCGGAACACCCTCTTACTGCTCCTTTGGGCCGAAGAGGGCTCCTCCCACCCGTGCGCGGAATCGACGATCTCGCAAAAATTCAGATATAAACATTGGGAGGCGTCCACTGTCCCTCATCGTGTGAAGAGTCTCCATGATACCGTATCGCCATGCGGTATCATAGGCCTTCCCCAGATCGAAAAACACCGTGGCGTAGTGCTGTCTACGAAGGAAGGCCTCGCAGACGGCATTTTCCAGTCGGAGCAGAGCATCCGACGTAGAGTGGAACTTGCGAAAGCCACACTGTGCAGAAGACAGATGGCCTACGCTGTCCAGGAAAAAGGCTAGTCTAACATTTACCAATTTCTCCATCAACTTGCACACGCAAGAGGTTAGAGAGATTGGGTGGAAACCGGTCGGAGTAGAGTGATCTCTCCCAGGTTTGCGAAAGGCGAGCACAGTAGCGATTCACCAGGAATCTGGAAGAAGACCCTCCACCCAGATCCTGTTGAACAAATCTAACAGAAAGGCCATGCCTCGCTCACCCAGGTGTCGAAGCATGGCGTACGGGACATCGTCCGGAACATGGGCTGTTTCCGCGCACGAAGCAAGAGCGGAGCGCAACTTACTCAAAGTAAACTTGTCGTTGAAGGGTTCTCCGCCTCTGGAGGTAAAGTCCAGCCGGCGGCCTTCCGCGACATCACGACGTGCATTGAATGCTGGCGGAGCAGCATCCCGGCTAGAGAATGGGAAAAAAGAAGTCGCGAAGGATTCCGCCACTGACGCGGGGCCGAGATTGCGGTCCTCCATTCTCCTGGAGAACGGGAGGAAAGGTCCTGCGAGAACTTGCCCCGAATCCTTTTGACTCGCTAACACACCTCTGCTAAAGGGGTCTTCCCGTTAAGTGAAGACACGTATGCCCCAAGAAGAGCGGCGGGCGTGCTTCGAAATATACCGGAACCTAGCACTACCCGACGAAATTAACCAACAGTGAAATCGTTCGGGAGGTGCTTATAGCGCATGTAGGCATAACGCTTGTGTTTGAGGGCCGTCTCACACTCAGCCGATCACCATGGGAATGGTTGGCGTGAGAAACGTCCAGACGTTCTAGGAAGAGTAGTGAGGCCCGCGGCGATGAGGAGGCCGGAGAAGAACTCAACGGCCTCATCTATCGACCTAAACTCCTCGACTGAGATAGAGAATTCAGTCATTTCATGAAATGCAGGCCACCATGCCCGCGCCAAGCACCACCAAGTGGGGCTCTCAGGCAGCAGTTGCCCTGAAAATTATATTTGAATGGGAAAGTGATCACTACCATGGAGGTCATCAACCACCCCCCAATCAAAATCAGAGTGCATCTGAAGAGCACAAAGATAGGTCAAGGCAAGAAAATGAAGCGGTTCTCGGAAAGTGATGCGTAAACTCATCCACGTTTAGGACACCCACCTCAAGCTATTTGATCAGATCGGAATGGACTTTTCCCCTGGGATTTATTGAGTAATCTCCCCAGAGAGGATGCCTACCGTTCAGATCTCCAAGCAAGAGAGAGGGCCTCGGCAACCGTGCCACGAATGGCGGAAGTCCCCAGCGCTGAAGTCAGCTGACGGTGGAATGTACGCAGAAATGATAGTATACCTCCTATCCAGGTCCAGCTGCACAGCCACTGCCTGAAAGGATGTATCTAAAGTGAAAATATGAACGGAGATATCATGCCGGGTGTAAACCGCACATCCCCCAGCCCGGCCATCCCGTGGTGGTGGGGTCGCAAGACCCTTATACCCGGGAGGGAGGGCAGGGGGCACGCACCTAGCATGGTCTGCTGCAGAAAAATAGCTGACGGGGAACGGGACAAGACGAGCCTCCGCTACTCCTCCCAGTTGGCCCGGAGTCCACGGCAATTCCATTGAAGGAATATGCCCTCCAGGCCTAGGTCGGAGGAGCCGCGGGGGCCCTCCTCGAACAGAAGACCCTCACGGAAATGGCCGTACGCTACCCGGAGGCAGAACCCCAGGCGCTGTTGGCCGGACAAAGCGCTGAAGGCGCTGTCGCCTTCGAGGAGTTATTTGGGGAGGTTGGGCTCGCTATGTGAGTCTTTTCCTCCCTCCGCCTCAAAACCTTAGATGGGCGTTGAGGCTTAGGAAACGAAGGGCCCTCTTTTCGAGGAACCACCGTCTTCGAGCAACTCGCTCCACCACTAGGCGTGGGCGAAGGAGCCGAAGCTCCTTTGTTGTTGTCCTCCTTTCGGGAGACAGCTTTAAGAACCCAGGAAGATGGTCTGGCGACCAACTTCAGGGGTGTTGCCTCCTGTGAGTCTAACGACTCGGTGGAGGAGCGTGGCCGTTTCGCCTTACAGGAAACAGTCACGCTGGGAAAAGAGGGGGGAGGCCTGGGTTTAGCCGGGGGTGGGTATGAACCCTTTTAGCCGCCAGATTTACCAGGGAAGCGCCCGGGTTGAGTAGAGCCAGCAGAAGGGCTCCGAATGGGCGCGGAAACAACCGTGCTCCTTGGCCTGGATGGGCCAGGAGCAGAGGGTGCCTTTCTAACTATTGAGGCATATGACGTCCCAGGCAGAGCCGGGCGCGACAGGACCAAGTCCTTAGCCTCGCGGAATGAGAGTCGATCCTGGGCCTGAACGGGCAGGATTTTTTTCTCAAGGAGATATGCACCACATTGCTTCGAAGAAGCGGGGTGCGGCTCTCCGCAATTGACACACTTGGCCACACACGATTTTTAGACTTATCGTGTGCGGCCTTGGAGCAATTTACAGACTTCGGGTGACCCCGACTTTGCACGTCTACAAGAACGATTCGTATGGCCGAAGCGGTGACAGCAATAGCACCACCGTGGCAGTGGCACGAATGCCTTCACACTGTAGCGGTACCAACCGGCACGCACCGACTCAGGGAGCTTGTCACAGGTTCGACCTTGACCGCCCCATGGTCGGCCAGTTCTAGGGTGATGTCCTCACTGAAGTAGTCAACGAGTTCCCTCGCATAAACTACTCCTTTCACAAAGTTCATGGTAGAGTGCGGCGTCACACTCACCGGGCTGCTATGAAGTGTCAGAAGAGCACTTATCTTGGCCGCCTCGGCGAGATTCGCCAGAAGGCTCCCGTCCGAGAAACAGGTCACCTTCGGCTCTCTACCAATTGCACTAGCTAAGGGCTCGAAAACACCAGGAAACCTCTGAATGAGGGGCCCCGATGTTATCGAGGCTCCGCCCTGTGCACTTTTGGTCTTAGTCTGGGGCTCCGGACCTGATGGCGCAGAGGGGCCGGATGTGCCGATCTTGGCTTGTTCGCCTACCAAAGTGGCAGCAGACCAATCCGTCCGCGCAGCCCCCGCGGATGGAGAGGAGCCTTGAGTCTTTTTCTTCTTCTTTTTAGGAGAGGAGGGCGAGGAATGAACCCACTTCTCACCTCCGCCCGCAGAAGCCCCTAGGCCAGATGGACCTGCCTCAGCCATGTCCTTCTCCGAAATGGATAAGGTCCTGGTGGTCGCAGGGGAACCGGTTGGAGGAGATCCCTCCCCTCCTTCTACTGCCTCGGAAATCCCAGCCATTTGAGGAGGACCTTGCATAGGGGTGGATTCGGGTTCGGTGCTTGGCGCCGAGCCCGGAATCCCCCCCCCCCCTCCTGGAAGGCCCTACAGTCTGAGGCTGGGTTGCCTCGAGGACCATGTGGGGAGGCACAGGCCTTGACCCCGGCAAGGTTTAATATTCTTGCCAGCAGGTCTTTTGAGGGAAGCGACGGAAGGGGCCTGGCTTCCCGCTCCCACCTAACGGGGTTTGCCCTACCGAGCCGCTTACACGAGGGGCGATCGGCAATGGGCTGCCTGCTGGCTTTCTTGGCAGTCCCCTTGCAAAGAAAAGGAGGGACTGCCGCTGGAAGCAGGGAGGTGCCCAAAAGCACCTCCAGAGAAGGGGGTGAGGGGAAGTCCCCTACACCCGTAAGCGTAGGAGAGGAGTAAGCCTCCTCTTCGGTCAAAGAAATATAGATTGTTCCCTGTGCAAGCACAAGGGGGAGGGAACCTCCATTTTTTCTGTGGAGCTGCCCGAAGGCAGCTCCGTTGATGATACAGGGTGAATTAAGGGGAGATTTTGATTTTTATCATCATTGGGCATGGTGACCAAAAATTTTCTACGGGACGCAATAGCTCATCACCTCTCGCAGTTGCCCGCACGGCGTAAAAAGATAGATTGTGAAGAGGAAAGGAAAAGGGATGTGAGGAAGGTATGGGTGGGTATGAAGCAGATTGTTAAAAACCAACCACCCCGACCGCAGCTCAGGGGTTAGGGAACATTGTCCCTTCCCCCCTCAGCTCCGATCCGGGACGGTTGGCTGAGAATGTCAGCATCTACCCTGTGAAATTAGAGGCTGACCGGAGAAAGTTGTGGGAGAGGTTGTATGAAAAGCGACGAAGTAGGGGAGAAATACAGACTATCTGAAGGAAGGAAGAGAGGCTAAGCTGGGGCCAGACGGAGCGCTGGATCCCGTCAGCACGGCGGCCAGGATGGCAAATCGTCGCACCCCTTACGGGGGTGGGGGGCACAGCCGAAACCGGGACCCCTGAAACGGAGGACAAATCCCGCACAGCGCCACACTGCTCTCGCGAAGATACCTCAACCACTAAATCGCCACTACCACAGGCCCTCATACGGCGGGGTGCACCACCGCGGGACTCAAACTCTTCATTCAAATCAAACGCGTCCAGTTTAGAAAGAGGAGACCCAGAAGTGGGATTCAGCACCAGAAAACGAGGATAATCCAAATCAGGATCTGTCTCTTCCGCGGAAAAGAGGACTTACTGACAGGCGTAGTACGATAACAGCAGACTTCTGGGAGCGTAATATTTTATTATTACCCATATAAAGTAGTTTATAAGGGGGTGCGAACTCGCGCAGCGCAGTCACTGTCTACCGTCGCAATACCTACTCGGAGCGCCGACCCAACCAGGAGGGTAAGCCTGTCGAACCCTGACCCAACCATCGTTTTAAAAATGGCCGGCCAACCTCGGAAATTTACCGGTTGGGAAAGCAAAGATCCCCAAGAGCGCCACTCCGGCTCAGGCACCCACCAACCAACACAGGCAGCACTCAGCCATGGCGTCGCATCCCCTGACGGACAGCTCTGATACACTGAGATCGCCAAACAAACGTACATGGAAGGAAGGTGCAGGGTGAATTGGTACAAAAGACGAGGTAGGGGTTAGCGGAAGAAGAAAAATGCCAAACTGGAGCTGGACGGCGGCCAAGAGAGCAAATCGCCGTGCCCCTTACAGGGAGGTCGTACTAATCGTCGACACGATGACCAGGATATGGATCTGTTGTGGCAGAGCAAGAGACGGGAGCCCAGACTTGTAGTTGGCCTGACAGCCAACAAGGCAGTAAAGCCCACCCTCCATAACCCATACAGCCTTATGGATCTGAGACTGATGGCAGGAATATGGCGATCCCAGCACAGGCACGGGAGAGGTCGGTGCGGCAAACCCGATCTTCACATTAATTGCGCCCCAACGTCCAGGACTCGAGTCCTGGTTTCTTGCGATCTGCGGGCCTTGTTTATAGAGGTTCCACATCCTCTCTTCTGATACGGCATGAGGTAGCTGCTTAGGACCTTAAATCTAGGAAAGGGGATTAGGAGGTAGTAGTAAAAAGAGGAATGTTGAGAGGGAGCGCACCAACAACTTCCCCCAGCCCCGTTAGTATTCAAGTCACTCCAGTGGGGGCTTCCCTAATTTACACTCAGTCTGGGAGGATGTGCAACTCCTCCAGGTACACAGGGTACCCCCCTGCGGGAAAGTTGGTAAGGGGAGGAAATCCCCGAAGGCATGGCAATTGGAGAAGGGGGAACACTCTCTCTGGTAGGAAATATTTGGAGTGGCCACTAAGAAAACACAAGGGAGGAAAAGGGGAACACCTCAAAAGAGGCGGAGCTGCCGAAGAGTAGTCAAGGGGAAACTTCTTTACCATTGGGGAGTGGTGAGAAGGGAGCCCCTCAGCCAATTAGAGAGGGGTCGTAGCCAGCCCCAACACCAAGGTTAGGTGTTTTTGCCATTGGGACAGAGGCAATCATTGCCGTTTAATAGGATTCGCTGCCCCTCTACTTTGACCCCTACAGCGTTTTGGCCTAGTGGGGCCTCTGACTGCCCCGGCTGTTAGCGTTAGAGGGAGGTCGGAGTGGCGGATCCGGCTTGTTGACAGGCCTCGAAGAGTTCGGGGTCATCCTTGGAAGAGGAGCCAAGGGCAAATCCAAAAGAGGGCAGTAGGAGATGGCCAAGGAAAGGGGCAGTCAGTGGAAAAGTTTCATAAAGGGGCCGGAGGAATGCACCAGCCTACCCAGACCTGGAGGTTCCGTCTGTGGTCGGGTCCTTCCTTGCGGGCACTGTGGCTGGGGGGACGTGCAGTTCCTCTGGATACCGAATATAACATTCTACACAGGGTATCCTCTCTAGAGGCACTCGGACCGGGAGTCCGTGCTGCTCCTACAGGTTTCAGTTGTAGCACAGGTGGTAGCCTCGGCTACTCCATCCCTATTCATGCGTGTAGAGAAAGGGTTGAGGTGATATTTGTAGAAAGAGAAAAGGGGTGCTAAGGGACCAGAAGGAAGCGCACCAGCTTCCCCAGGCCCCGTCAGTTTACGTCAATCCAATGAGCAGGACCTTCCCTAGTCACTCGACCCGGGATGACATGCAACTACTCCAGGCTCCCCATCAGGGCCGATCCCACCACTATTTGGGCAAAGAAAAAAAAATAGCAAATCTTTTTAATTGTTGATTTCTTTCACTACTGTTTTCACTCTCTATACTTCCTCACTTGTCCACTCATACACCCTATTTCAAGTGAGAAGACTTAACCCCTCCCCCCCCCCAAAAAAAAGCCCAAATTAATAAAAACAACAAACCTCCAAAGATCTCTAAAAAGAAAAAAACATTCAAATAAAACCCTGCTTTAATAGAGAAAACCCGAACCCTCGGGGGGGGGGGGGGCAGTGATGAAAGGGGCGAGTGGTCCTACCTTGAAGGCGAACTGGCCCGAGTAGTCATACATCCCGCACGAGTGCATGAGCGAGAGGACGTCGCGGACGGCGTTCGGCTGCAGCACCTTCTCGCCGGTGATGGGGCAAATGCCGCCGTTGGCCAGGCTGGCGGCCATCACCGACACGCTCTCTGCACTCACCTCCATCGAGCAGCACTGGGGAGGGGGGGGGGAGAGAGTATAAAAGGCAGCACGGAATCGCACGGAAATTAATTCTTGAAAAAAACTGGAAACTAACGAGGGCACATCTGCTATTAAGCTTTTGAGAAAAGAGTCGTACAGTGATGGTCAGGGGGAGGGAATACATGTAAACAATGGAAGAGAGTACCTGGGGCACAAAGGCGCGCAGCTCTCCTGGACGCACCCTTTTCTATATAATTTATTATTATTGATAGAAATGAAAATATTTAAAATTGTTATCGAGAAAACGGTAACAAGTGTAACCAACGAGGCAATCATTATTTAGTGGAGAGACAGAGAGAGGAGAAATAGAGGTGGCGGAGCTCTCTTTCCCTGGGTGACCACGCTTCAGTACTTGGGTTCGATTCCAGGTGAAAGAAGTCACCAAAAGTCTCAGCGCCATACGTCACCACACACAAAGACAATCACAACACTGATCTCCATTCCACTCATATCCCCCTGTCTTCGCGCACACACACACACACACACACACACACATCACTCTTCCATCTAAGGAACCAGCTGAAAGGGTTTCAATCCTCACTCCCCAGCCAAGGAACGGGTAGCTGATGTCCATTGAGCCACAAAGGGTTCCCCGGTCGCCGATTGGTGACAAAACACAGTACTCCCGCTCATAATGACCTTAACACTTCAAGGAGGATCGTCCCCTTGGAGTCGTCGGGTTTGTTACTGTGTCATTCTGATCTTTATGTGAATTTTATTGTCTGGTCGTGATAGGGAGTCAAAGAAATGAGACGGGTAGCACAATTTTCATTACTAATAACGAACAAGAATAAAGGTTTAATTAGGACAAAGACCCCAAAAGAAAACCTCATCAACCCTTAATACTAAGGCCGGAGATGACGCATCATGAAGCTCAAAAGTTCGTACAAAGAACACAGGTAATACGATCATACGCCCCTGTGGGGCTGGAGGGAAAAAACATCACTTGAGAGGTTTTGGGGATAGCACAGTTGCTTCCTTCATGACTCTGTTTTGTTTGTGTTGTTGTTGTTTTAACGGGGATAGTGCGCTATATGACGGCCCCCAACGAGGGCATGGCCAGAAAAAAAGATAAAGTTAGCAATACTGTACCTTAAGATGCCAAAAACACGGAAAAATAAAATAACAATCAATGGGCATGCGCAGGTAGCCCAGGCCCGGCTCCTCCAAAACTCCAGCACCAGAGACAAGCGGTAGCGCCCTTCTCGTCACGGTACCTGGACAGGTACCACGCATGAACCACCCCCAGACTAGGAAATTCAGACAAAATGTGGCTCATTGTCTGAAGGTCGGAGAAATCCTCGTAAAAGGTTCAATCAAGGGAGCGCTCCACCCGATGACGCTGTCCCGCGAATGTGTCCGATTCGGAGACAACATAAAATTACTTGATACGGTGTAGGCAGTGGGGTAGATCCACGGTAAAGTCGGGGCGCAATGGCATGAAACTTTAAATTCCCGGTCTCCATCACCCTTCTTCTTTGTCATGCAGCCTAAAGGGATGACCTGATGACACAGTAGACTAAAGCGACAGTACGATCCCTCATCAGGGCGCTCTTATCGAGCAAGCCAGCAGAAAATACTCTCGATATTCCCCTGACTCACAGGTGGCATGGTGAACCGGATGTTTAGATTCCAATTCATCAAGGCCACCACCACTTCACGCACTCTCTCTCTCTCTCTCCCTCTAGCCAGGAGAGTGAAGTCCAGCATAAGGGCGGCTAAGCGGTCTGAGGAACTCCGAGTGGCGAGACTCTGTAAAGAGAATCCCAAGGAGTTTTTTGGATATGTGAACAGCCGTAAACCAATCCGTCGAACGATTGGCCCTTTGAGGAATGAGGAGGGGACATTAAAGCATTCAGATGCAGAAAATGCTAACCTCCTCAACGACTACTTCTCTTCAGTGTTTACTGAAGAGTGTGGTCCAAAACCCCAGCCGACGGATTCCTACTCGGGGGAAAAGCTGGAGGCAATGGACTTCACCGAAGGAGAAATAAAGAAAAAGATCGCTGACCTAAAGACGAATAAGTCCCCTGGACCGGACGGGTTTCTACCTAAAGTGTTGAAGGAAGTGTGCGATGAAGTATCACGACATCTGTGCGCTATCTTTAACATGTCAATCCGGACCGGATGCGTTCCTAGAGACTGGCGTGAGGCGGAGGTGACTCCTATCTTCAAGAAAGGAGACCGTAACCAACCGTCGAACTACCGACCTATCAGTCTGACTTCGATAGTCGGTAAACTCATGGAAAGCATCATGGTGGACAAAGTGACGTCGTATTTAGAGTCAAATCTGCTACTGAGGAGTTCCCAGCACGGCTTCCGAATGCAACGGTCATGCCTGACGAACCTTGTGGAATTCTTCCACTTCGTTTTCAGTGAGCACGATCGGGACAAGGCGGTGGATGTGGTCTACCTAGACTTTCAGAAAGCCTTTGATAAGGTACCACACCGCCGCCTTCTCCGGAAAGTGCGAGCGCTTGGCATAGACGGAAAGGTAGCCGGCTGGATCGAGAACTGGCTAAGTGGCAGACGGCAACGGGTGGTGGTAAATGGACAGTCTTCTGAGTGGGTGCCCGTTACTAGCGGGGTGCCTCAAGGTTCTGTCCTGGGACCACTACTATTTATCATCTACGTCAACGACATGGACGGTGACATGGTTGCGAAGATTTCCAAATTTGCCGACGATACCAAGCTTGGTATGAACGTTGCAAAGGATGGAAATACTGCCCGCCTGCAGGAAGATCTTGGGAAGATTGGGGAGTGGTCGGACACGTGGCAAATGCCTTTTAACGTGGGCAAATGCAAAGTGATGCATATCGGCCACAGAAACCCCCAATCTCAGTATATCCTTAAGGGCACTGCTATTGAATCCACCGACACTGAGAAGGACTTGGGTGTAACAATCACTAGTGACCTCAAGTTCTCGAAACAGTGCATTGAGGCGGAGAAAAAGGCCCAAAGGATGCTAGGCTATATTAAGCGCCAGTTTGGTTATCGGAACCAGGAGATTGTACTGTGCCTGTACAACTCACTTGTCCGACCGCACCTGGAGTATGCCGTACAATTTTGGAGTCCTTCATTGCGAAAGGACATCGCGAGATTGGAACGCGTACAAGCCAGGGCAACCAAGCTGATTCCCTCTATCCGACATAAAAGTTATGAGGATAGACTAAGGGAGTTAGATCTGTTCTCACTGGAAACCCGTAGACTGCGTGGTCAGCTCATCGAAGTCTTCAAAATACTTCGAGGGTTCGACAATGTTGACTACCGGGATATTTTCACACTGAGTGAGAACAGAACGCGCAATCACGGCTTCAAACTTGAACTGAAGCGTTACAACCGCAATCTGTGTGGAAACTTTTTCACCTACAGTATCTGCGGTAAGTGGAACGCACTTCCAGTGGAAGTTGTCAACAGTGAATCTGTTGACCAGTTCAAGTCAAGACTAGACAAGGTCTTGAAAAGTGGCCGTTTAGGGACGCAAAACAATTGAGCAGCCTTGTGCCCGCTCAATTGCTAGTCCAAAGGTACCCTCTTTGAATGGACCGTAAGGTCTCCTATGGTACTTACTTTCCTTGTTACTCCTTGTTACTCTCTCTCTCTCTCTCTGTGACTATGGAATACAAAACGTATTGCACTAGTTCAGGCATAAGAAACACGTAGGTTCAGGAAGAGCCCCGCTGGCTTCATGTCTCGGAGCTATCGGTATGGAAATAGGGTACCTCTTTGGGGAATGAGAAGTGGATGGGTACCATCGCCACCCACCTTCTCATCTTCCGCTCAAAGGGTACCCCAAAGCGTATTCCGTTTCCGTTGGCTGGGGGCATGCGACTCCTCTAAGATGGCGACCGGCCAACCAACCTATCACATCTCTTCCCCTACACAGTCGGCAAAAAAAACCAATTCCCTCTCTGTCTGTGCATCTATTTACACTTTGACTAATACTGTCTCATTCATTTAATAAAATACTGAACCAGCCAAACCACATTAATTAACTGCAAACTACTAAAGTTTAAACAGCGGAAAATTCCTCAATTAATCATTCTCATCTATCCCATTAATTTTAGATCCGCACAAAATGGGTGAAAAGCTTCGACTTAAATTCATCACTAATAATTGACAATAATTCATTTTTCTCTTTTTAGATTATTCAAAAAATTCTTATCTATGGTAATAATCTATTTTACATAAAATTTGTTAGAATTAAAAATACAAAGTATACAAGAAAAAAAAAATAGAGGACAAAAACGAAAAAAGAACGTAAAAATTATGAGAACTTAAGAGTTGGAAAGTGGCCCAAAGACGGTGCGATTTCCTAATTTCAGAATTGGCGAGTTTAAAGTAGAAAATGGCCTTAATAGGTCATGCACACAACCGGCAATCGACTGATTGGAGGTAGACACTTTATTGAAAATCAAGGGCCCGTAACGCAATGACATCAAAACAGATATAAAGAATATACTTTATCTACCTACACACACAGACAAGCCTTTCGTCCACTTTTTACCAGTAATTGCTCATTTCACATGGACCTAATTACTTGAGAGAGATAAAATTCCCAAGATCCATTAATTGTTGCCTTTAAGGGCCATTAATGACAATATCTACAAAGTATAATTTTTTTCAGCAAAGTGGAAATAACAAAGAAATCTGTTATAAATCAAAGTCAATTATCGCAATCCGAACGCGGGACTTTTCAATCATTTCCCGACGCGTTGGAGGCGCCCAAATAAACCAAAATGCGCATATGAATTTTTTTTAAGCGCCCATGTGTCCACTGCCCTTAAAAACATAAGTCGCCGTAATTAAATTTTCAGCCTAGTGTTATGTTACTACAAAATTTAAAAAAATAAACCAAAGAAAAACCAACAACAAACAGAAAACTCAAGAAGAAGGACGCCCCCCAGTAGGTCAGGATCATGCTATCAACACCAAAGAGAGTCAAATAAAATGCAAAGGACAGCCTCCTCCATAAAGTCAAATCGTCCACAAATATGTGTGAACGAACCCGTCCAGAGTACAAGGGACAAGCGATAGCGAAAGCGCTCGACCAGTAACCGGGAAAGTAACGTGCGCGAAGATAATCCATAAAGGGATATTCAGCAAGAATGTGCCGAACAGTCTGGGGGAGAATGCAGTCGTCACAGTAAAATATGAAGGGGAGCGCTCCATCAAATGGCCGTGCGTTCCCCGAGTATGCTCAATTCGAAGAAGACAGAAAGCGCCTCGAAGCCGCCGAGGTATCGTAGGGTAGGTCCAGGGAACAGTCGGTGCACGATAGCACGAAACTTTATGTTCCTATCGGCCGTCTCTCATATTCTTTGCCAGACACAAAGGAGAGCTGACCTAATTCCTGTCATGTAGTCAGTGTCATGAAGAGCGAAACGCTGGTCTGCTCGCCTGTCCTGGCGCACCATTTTGGCATCTCCACGGCATCGACAAGCAGGCTATCAATAAGGGACGTGCGGAAGCCACCAATCATCAGTCTTAGACAGGTGTGGTGGATCACGTCCACCTTCAACAATATACGCTCGGTTGCGGAGGCGTAAAACTCTCATCCGTAGTCAAGCTTTGAGCGAACAAAGGAACGAGTACAAGAGACCCTAAGGCTGTGAATATGCGCCTCCCGGGTGATGTCTGTCATAAACAAGAGGGAGGAAACGGTCCCTATGTACCACTTCTAGGCGAGGCCTGTTTTGGAAAAGGTTCGGGTAGGGTTGTAGCCCTGGATGGTGACAGAAATGCACTACCTTAGTCTTGGCAAAAGAAAACCGAAACCTGTGTTCTTCGGCATAGCGAGAGAGGCGGTTATACCTATTGGAGTCGAAGCTCCAGAGTTGGCCTCTGGGACGCACCAAAAGATATCGAAAATTTGTCTACGTAGAGGGGAGCGTCATCTTCAGGTAGCACCGAGGTGATACCGTTGATGCTCAAGGCAAAGAGTAACAACGAGGACACTTCCCTGCGGAACGCCCCCTTCCTACCTTATTGGAACCGAGAAGGCTACCTCGACCCTTAAGCGGTATAGACGATCTCGTAGAAATTCAAATATGAAAATTGGGAGGCGTCCTCTCGTCGCCATCTTGTGGAGGATCTCTAAGATACCGTTTCACGACCACCTTCCTGAGGTTTGCCTCACGTGAGTTTAACGATTCATTAGATGTGCGCGGCCATTGCGCCTTCCGGGAAAAGGTTACGCAGTAGGGGGGAGGATCTCTGGTTTTAACCAAGGTGGGGTGTGAGCCTTTTGATTGTGCTGCCTTCTCTACCACGAGAGCTACATGGGATTGGGGGTTAGAACCCGCAGAAGGGTTTCAAAAGGGCACGAAATCAACCGTGCAGGCCTGTAGGGGCAAGAAGCAGAGGGTGTTGGCTTAGGTTTTGGGGCGCAAGACGTCTCAGGGCGCGACAGGACCAGACAAAGCCGGGAAAACTATTCGACCCTAAATACTGGGGCCAGATCTATTATAGGGACCCCAAAATGGGTACTTATACAGTACAGAGACTCCAAAGTGCTAAACTGACACCTTTTACAAAGGAATTACGTAGAGAATGGACAGAAAATTCTATGCACAATCTTCAATGATTCTCTCGAAATGAAGAGTAACAACAAGGAGTAACAACAAGGAAAGAAGGTACCCTAGGAGACCTTACGGTCCATTCAAAGAGGGTACCTTTGGACTAGCAATCAAGCGGGCACAAGGCTGCTCAATTGTTTTGCGTCCCTAAACGGCCACTTTTCAAGACCTTGTCTAGTCTTGACTTGAACTGGTCAACAGATTCACTGTTGACAACTTCCACTGGAAGTGCGTTCCACTTACCGCAGATACTGTAAGTGAAAAAATTTCCACACAGATTGCGGTTGTAACGCTTCAGTTCAAGTTTGAAGCCGTGAATGCGCGTTCTGTTCTCACTCAGTGTGAAAATATGCCGGTAGTCAACATTGTCGAACCCTCGAAGTATTTTGAAGACTTCGATGAGCTGACCACGCAGTCTACGGGTTTCCAACGAGAACAGATCTAATTCCCTTAGTCTATCCTCATAACTTTTATGTCGGATAGAGGGAATCAGCTTGGTTGCCCTGGCTTGTACGCGTTCCAATCTCGCGATGTCCTTTCGCAATGAAGGACTCCAAAATTGTACGGCATACTCCAGGTGCGGTCGGACAAGTGAGTTGTACAGGCACAGTACAATCTCCTGGTTCCGATAACCAAACTGGCGCTTAATATAGCCTAGCATAATAAACGATAAATATTTAAAGAGAGCACAGGAGAAATAAAAAGACGTTCATGCATGGATGAAGATTGCACTTTTTTCTGACTTTATATATTTATTACACAAAATACACAATGAGCGCTAATTCGAATGTACCGAGATCACTTTAGTGGAGTTTGTTTTTGTGGCGGGAAACGCATTAGGACGGCAACGGGAGGGCGTAATTACACTACGGTGTGTTCCTGTACCGTACTAGGTAGTCTTTAATCGTACTTTAGAGGCCTTTTTAAAATAAATTTTCTTTTACTCCTTCGGTGAACAAACATGATATTTCTTTTGTGTTAGACTGGGATTCATCATCTTTTTCCTACTTTGACGAGCCTCCTACCTCCTCCGTACACTTCTTGCACCCAACCCTCTTTACTTAATGAGGGGAGAAGGGTTTAGGAGAGGTGCGAACCATCCTATTCCATGACCTCTTAAGTTGTTTACCTCATGTAGATTTTCCCTCGTTCTAACTTCACAACTTTCAACACAAACTGCTTTTCAAAAGTGTATCTGACAGATATGTCTTAGCTAGTTCGTGTTTTTTAAAATTAAATTACGGCTTCTCTAAAAGTTTCGAAGAACTACTACAAAGAGTTACCGTTTATTTCACGCTATGAATATATTTAAAACAATTCAAGCTAAGGATACAAACCATTTTTTTGACTTTTTTACAAAGTGAAAACTTGAGGGACCAACAAATATATATATATATATATATATATATATATATATATATATATATATATATATATATATATATATATATATATATATTTTAAAGGTTCGTAAAGAAAGAAGTGAAGTTAAGGAAAGTGAAAATATGAAAGGTGCATTCTAAACATCCAAAAAGGTACTTTGGGCGTTTGGGACCAGTAGGGGTGCAATACTACTGAATTGGCCAATATGATGTAATAAAGACCGTGTGGGGTCTTGATGCTAGTTAAGACAAAGAACCACTATCGTCAAGTCACATATTGCGATTGAAATTTAGCACTTTCACTATCATGTGGTAGTTGCAGGTTTACGCCCTAGGTTTAGAAACATACATAAAAATAAACCACTCAGGTTGTGATAGCTTACGCTGGCGGTTGGAGCCTTTGTAGAAGAGTTCAATTAACCTGGGCCCGAACCAGTTTGTTTGCCTTTACAAAATCGGGCATAAAAGAATTTCGAAGTCGTAAAATTAATATCAATGGTCGCATAGAGACTAGAGGATTATCATTGCGTTGAACCTTTATTAAACAACCTCAAACTTAAATAAAAAGTCAAATTTACGATCAAAATCGAGTGAGTGGAGTTGAATGGCTTAACTCTCGTATTTTCAAAATGATTAAGCAAAAGCCAACTCTTTGATCCCAATTAACGAGGCCTCGAATAATACAAGGAACTTTTTCTCTACGATGGAAAATTCCTTTCCTTCAGAATTCGCTTTGATATAATATAGTTGCAGCTGAAATGAGCTTAATTCCTTATTATTTATTTCAGATGTTCAGGTAATTGCTATTTCTGTTACGTTCAATTTAATTAGGATGCAATTCGCTTCGCCGAAATAAGACCTAAATGTGACAAGGTTGATGCTCGAGCTTGCGATCAGATATCATTTGCGTAGTATTCCAACATCCGAGAAAGGCTCGTGTTGAGTTCGTCTATTTACCTACTTGATCAAAACTACCAAAGCTATAGGGGACAACCGTGATTCGCACACACAAAAAGAGGTTGGAAAGAAGATAATATATTCTATTGAATTAAGTAGCAGGCACACATTTTGTACAATCTGACTGTACTTACACTTGAAGTTCACTCATACTTACATTTAAGCCATGATATTTGAAATTTGTCTGCAAACAGTATTTATTTTGGGCTGGGTTTGCCAGTACACTCTTTGTCACACCGCGTTTGTGCATCCGTCTGTTCTGTCCGTATTTTTTTTCCATGTCAGCTGAATGTGCATAAATCAACTTTAGTTCTCAAGAAAGAACAAGCCTAAACTTATGCTGCGACGCTTCTTCGAGTTTACTGAACACCCTTTAGGAAGATAACCAACTCTGACTTAATGTCACGATGAGCTACACTATGTACGTTATATTTTCAATAGAGTGGTAATTACTATCCATTTGCACGTCACTCGCCCTGGCCCAGTACTTAAGTAGTTGGTTACTTCTCACATTAGTCACTCGTACATTTTAAAGTCATTATCTCGGAGCCTAGGGCGACCTTAATTTTTAGGCTTCGTCACATTCACTTATCTCCCCATTGGCGGTTTTAGTGCAATTCAATTTTGGGTTTTACCTCTCGTTAACGTCCCCCATCGCCCTCAGTGCCCCAAGATAACCTGGTCCTTCTCTCAGTTCATCCTTTGCACCTTTTAATCTCCCACTTTTTCATTCTTCCTACGTCTTCTCCTATCTCCGGTAAGGGAGGTGGATAGTGTAGCAGGGGTATATTGCCACTGTAACAACTGAAACCTGAAAGAACGGTATGCCCTCCGGACCCCAGTGCCCGCAGGTGTGCAACCCTCCTGGATGTCCTACTGCTATATATCTTCCACTATTTTTACTTCGTCTACCTTCATCACTTTCTTTACATGATTTATATGGAACATGAGATCGAGTTTAAAAAAAAAGAAAATCCAGCGAAGAAAAATAACGAACGAAGGTAGCGTAGGCGAACTACGAACAGCTTCCTGCCTCACCGGACCATTGCTAGCGAGCGGCGAATCCACTGCGCCATCCTGAGTCTCAAAAAGGACTCAGTCAAGCGAAGCTCTTTTTTAAACCGCTCGCTTGCACTTCTCGGTAGGCTACAATATGAATGTAAACGCGATAGGGAAAGATCAAAGCTCAGAGTATAACAGAGAATGGGCGATTGCTCATGCAGCAGAACGGGGGATGGTTATTACTAGTTACCTTAAATTTAGAAAAAGAAACCAAAGTGAGAAATCCCTCACATATTTTGAAGAAGTGTGTACAAAAAATGGTGTTAGGGGAAGTGAAAATGTAAGAGCTACAGAGGCAGCGAAACTTAAACTGGAGACTGCTTGAGCTCCAGTTAATGGAAGTATACGCAACTCACCCGAACGTCTTCGCAATGAGGGTGGGTAACGCTACGAGGGCTAATGAAAAGAAGAGCGTTGGGTGGCGCAGGGAAGACATTAATATAGAAGGGCAGAAGAGAGCTACTGGTTTGAGTTCGACTTCAGGACTTTGATAGTCATCAACAGGATCTTAAAATTTCCGCGGAAGCGAACATACAACAAAAGGGGGTCCTGAAGCGTGGGGACAGGAAGGGAATCGCGAATGCGGATTAAGAACAAGATGAATAATAGAAGGGGATGGGCGAATGAGGAGAGACTTAGCAGAAAATGCGAGAAGAGACATCGATCCTAGTCTCAAAGTCTAGCGGGTTAAGTGGGAATGAATCGCCGAAGAACTGGAAGGAAGGATAAGAAGAAATTTGAGTGTCATCGACATGCTGGTTATTATCATCGCTATTATTATTCCTGCTTATCCATGAGATACGCGCCAGATTGATACGAGGAAGCGGGGTTTGACTCTCCGCAATTGACTACACACGATAAAAACTTATCGTGTAGGATTCTCTTGGAGCAATTCACAGACTTCGGGTAAAACTACTTTGCACGTCTACACGAGCGATTCGTGTGACCGACGCGGTGGCAGGAGTAACACCTTCGCGGCAGTGGAAGGAATGCCATGACACGGTAGCGGTACCAAGCGTCATGCACCGAGTCACATATTAGATTCGATTTTGATATCTCCCTAGTCAGCCAGCTGTTCGGAGATGTATCTCCTTCCAGTATCAAGTGTAGTTAGACAAAAGGTTGGGGGATAGTCTTAAAAGTAAAAAAAATAAATAAAGTAGCGCTGAGGTGGAGCGAGCGGAAGCGAACCAACAACTTCCCCGTGGCCCGTCAGAGAGTTCAAGTCAACCCAGTGACATCAGGGATTCCCTAATTTGCACTCAGGCCGGTATAAAGGGAAGCTCTCTCAGGTACTAAGAGTAACATTTTCAGCGACGAAAGCAAATTTAATTTGTTCGGATCGGATGAGATGCAGAATGTGTGGCGTCGTAGAGGTCAAGTTTAAGTTTAAGGGAAGGTGGCAGCTGCCCAATCCTAATGGATTCTTAATGGCAGCACTGTTAAAACGGGGTCGCCCGAAAAAGGTCAGAAGAGGCGTGGGAGACAATCAATAAAAATAGGGAAAAGCAAAGGATTCGTGAGGTCAAAGATTGAATCTTACAAGCAGGATGAGATGCAGCATGTGTGGCGTCGTAGAGGTCAAAGATTCAATCCTATATGCACGAAAAAGGCCGTTAAATTTGGAAGTAGCAGCGTTATGGTGTGGGCGTGTTTTCAATCGCCGGGGGGCTGTCCACTCGTCAGTTTACGCGGCGAAGTAAACGCTGTAATATGCGACTCTACTTCAGGAACATCTGATCCCCTCTTTTCGAACATCAGGAGAACGTGAGCGCAATAACAACGAGGCCATCCCTCTTGACTCCAGGGTATGAGTGGGGTAGGATACCTGCATCCTTTCCACCTTCTCCTCTTTCTACGGCCCCAAACATCGTTCTTTTTTATATATCCTTTTATGTACCCACAAGGTGTCACGTGGAGCATGGGCAACCATGCTGCGGCTAACATTTGTAGGGTTGCTTGTCTTCCAGCCCCCAATATTTGCAGGAGACTGTGGCTAAATATCTTCCACACATTTTCCCTTCCTCCATGTTCAACTCTTTCTTCACAGATCTCTGATTAAATTCTGCGTGGAATGCCCTCTTTAGTATAGCGGTTCAAATGCTAAGGGCAAAAGACACCTTTTCAGCTGTCAGTATTGCCCTTGAATTCTGGGCCGAATGAAAATGCGCCCAATGGCCACACCTTGGTCTTTAAAAACGTTGCTTTTAATTAGTCATCTCTCAATGTGAATGGAAGGAGGAGCCCACATTAAACTCTTCCCGATGTTGAGTTCGGAATTTAATGTAATTCGTTTTTTTCTTAATTTACGAAGTTAGGTTCTGTAGAGTCTTTCCTGCGACATTGTTCATAGGCGACACACTTTAATTTATTACATCCATTTTGCGTTATATATTACTCGTAAGTATCGCAAAATGGATGTAATAAATTAAAGCATGTCGCAGGAAAGTCTACAGAACCTAACTTCATAAATTAAGAAAAAAACGAATTACATTAAATTCCGAACTCAGCATCGGGAAGAATTTAATGTGGGCTCCTCCTTCCATTCCAATTAAAATAGCTGATTAATACGCAAATATTTTTGGTTAGCGTTAGAAAGGCTGGCTTATGCGATATCCTCTCGTGATTGTGAGAAGAGCTCCTTCAGAGGGCTTGATGAAGAGTCTAGTTAGCTACAACATTGCCTTTTCAACTTCATAATAATAATTGCGCCATTGCAAATAATTTTCGATATATATATATATATATATATATATATATATATATATATATATATATGAATATGTACCACAGGAGGAAACTGAATAAAAGACGGATTGGATTTAGTACTTTCGTCTATTCGACATTTTCAAACTCACAATGGTAAGAAAAATAAGACACACAGTATTTATACAAAGCACGTTCCCTATGAGGTCAACATTTTAATGCTATCTATCAGATAAGTCGGATTTTAGAAAAAATTGGATCTAGCGAAAACAGCCCTGGGCTAATGTTGAGATTACTCTCCTTTGTGTGGGAGATTAAAAATGATTCCAAGATATTTCTCTTTATAAAATCATTACTATGGATTATTGTATCAGTTTTTGATCAGTTAATTCCGTGTCCCATCTTGGAATTGTGGACAGTTAAGGCATTATTCAGATATTCCTTAATTACTGCATTTTTGTGTTGTTGGGTCCTTATGGAAACATTTTTGGAAGTTTGGCCTACATAGAATAAATTACAATCTAAACATGGAATTCGCTAAATTACATTATTATCATTATTGGGGTTATGCTTTATTAAGAGATTTTTTAATGTATGATTGTATTTAAAGGCTACCTTAATATTAAGTTGTTTTAGAATGGGCACTACAGAACATACAGTAGTCTACCATGCTTCTTTGATCCTCAATCACCCTTTCTCCCACCTGCCTACCAAGTCTTTCCAGGTATACTTCTTGTGCTCTTTTTTTTAAACCATGTGTTACTAGCTACCATCTCTCTTTCAACACACATTTCCACGAGGCTTACATCATTATCATTCACTCCCAGCACTCCCAACTACCCCCATTCACTAGTCGATAACCTACTTTTGCGTTCAGGTCACCCATTACAACTACTTTCTTATTAACATTAAAACCTTGCAGACATCCATTCAGCTCTTCCCAAAATGCTTTTTTCACACTTTCAGGTTCACCCACATGTGAACCATACACCCTCACTATCACCCACTTTTCGCATCCGAACTTCACTCGCACCCATAACACTATTGAATTTACGGCGTATCATGAAACAGAAACAAGGTCAAAAGACCGAATCCTTAGTACCCTCTATTATAATTACTCAAGTACTTGGTTAGTCCTCTAAACTATTTTGGGCCTACCTCGTCCCAGAGTCCTCCTTCAATACCCTAATTAGGCTGGCACTTCTTCCCCGTGATTCAAGCGAGGTGGAAATTATGCGAGAATTACACAAACAAAAGCTTAAATTCGCACCAGCTGATCCAAATCGACCAAATTTCAACTTAAGGCTGCTTCTACAAGTGCCAAGTTTGTTCCACTTAATCACAGGGGAAATTTAATTTAATTACGGGAGTATAAAGTATAATAGTTCATCCATCGTGAAAGCTTCTACCCCTCTGAAAATATATATATATATATTTTTAAAATTATATATATATATATATATATATATATATATATATATATATATATATATATATATATATATATATATATATATATATATATATATATATATATATATAATAAAGGCTCCTTGCGGCCATGTGGCCCGTCGAAACCACGAGGTCAGTCCACGTGAGCGAGGACCGTGAGAACAGTCAGAATATTGAACTGTTTTCCGTGATAAGCGAGAGATTGGAATCTCAAACGCACGCTTCTGTCGTCTCCTAGGGTGTTATCAAGAAACCACTGCGGGAGTGCCTCCCATCCTTCAATCGTCATGTTGGTTCGTGAAAAGATCCTCCCACCTCCCCCCTTGGCGGAGGCAGTAACGGATCTGGCTGGTCCCTATATATTTTTTATCCCACTAGGTCATGAGCAGTATAGCAAAGCCTCTTACAACGAAACACGTCATTCTCGATCGCGCTCCCTTTTCTCGACGAGCCGAAGACTAGAATTATACTGAAAGATCTGAGCCACAGTCAATTGGCTTATCATTGGTTTCGGTACATTACGTTTATCACGAATACTCCCTCCAGTTACTGTTACTACTAGACATTAAACTCACCGTGGTTAAAGCCACTTGAATAAGCATCCGATCCCCCGTTTCATCTCTCAAAGCTTTGAACCCAAGCCAGGCTGAGACGAATCACTCGTGGCTATCCGGCCAGCCATCCCTGTGTGTGTTTGTACAGAAGCTCTTATCGTCTCTCGACTCCGCCTTCCCTAGAGCCCGCTCTGAGTAGCTCTGATACGTTCGGTCCTTGGATACATAGAGTATCTATTGTAATTATTTCATTTAATCTATTTATTGTGTATAACTGTGTATATATTGGGTTGAGGAATAAGTTCTTGTGGTTTTATCAAATTTATTCATTACCATTAACAATTTTAGAAAAATTTCATTTTTAATTGATAACAATATGCAATTTAATCGATAATTTATTCTCCGTTGTTATTTATGACTTCTTCCCAACGTTCAACTAGTTTTTCAATGCCTCTGCAATAAAAATCTCTGGATTTTCACTCGAAGAATTCGTCTAACCAGGTTCTTAATTCCACATCAGTATTGAACGAAACGCCGCGCAAATTGTTGGAGAGCGATCGGAACAGATGCAAATCCGATGGAGCCAAGTCTAGCGAATATGGAGGATGCGGCAGTATTTCCTAATTAAGCATTTGGATTGCGTCTTTTGTCATATTGGCAATGTGAGGACGAGCATTGTCGTGTTGCAGAAGGACTCCATAACGTCGATGAGGTCGCTTTTCACGAATAGATTCGGCAAGTCGATACATTTGTTGAACGTAGAGTACTACATTCACAATCTCGTTGTTCGCAAGGAGCTCATAAAGAATGATGCCTTCACAATCCCACCACACGCACAGCATCGTCTTTCGTGGATGAATTCCTTGCTTTAATCGCGGAAGTGTTTTTTTATTGGGGCTAAACCATTGTTTTCGATGGTTCATGTTGACATAAACACACCACTTTTCGTCGCCATTGATGATGCGGTGAAGAAATCTGTCCTTATATCCACGAGTAGCCTTGTGACGAGCAAGCAAACCTGCGGAAATCGCGGAGCGTTGGAGTTTGTTGCTTTCGCTCAAAGCATGCGGAACCCATACACCGATTTTTTTTTCATTTTCGCCATCGAATGCAGGTGATTCACTACAGTTTTCTGATCACACGCCAATTGTACAGCCAATTCTCTAGTCGATTGACGAGGATTTTCATAAAGAAGGTCGTTCAATCGATCTTCATCCAACTTAATGGGGCGACCAGAACGTTCTTCGTCATTAAGATTGAAATGACCGTTTTTGAAACGTGAAAATCACCATTGAGCTGTCCTTTCTGATAAAGCATTTTCTCCATACACAGCACAAATATCGCAACGAATTTTGGCTGCGTTTGCATTGATCCCGTCTCGATTGAAAATGAATAACAGCAAGTGTCGAAAATGCGCCTTTCTTTCAACTTGACATTCCATTTTGAGGGTACAGAACAAAAATTAAATTAACACAACTTTTAAATAAACCGCAATGACTTATTACTCAACTTCAAGACGTAGCCTAAGCAAAAGCCTAATAGTCTACGCTGTTAAGAGACGTAGCCTAACCTTTGCAAATTTTGCTCTCATTATTTATTAGTTTCATAATATGTGCACAAATCACATCAACAAAACTTAAATCAACACAACATTAAAAAAAGCGCAAGAACTTATTCCTCAACATAATATTAAAGTTTATTTTTGTACCTACTTTTTCATATGCCTCATAGCCGGAGCCTTCATTAGTTAATATCGGCCAACTGCACTCAATCTTTGGAATTTAAAATCCTTTTCACTCGCCCGCCCCCATCACTTTTAGCCCCCATCTCTGTCGTGACCAGAGTAGAATCAAGGTCACGCGTTGACCTTGAGCGAACACGCCTATTGGATAGAAGTGACGTATATGTCAGGGTCATTCTATGATACACACACACACACATATATATATATATATATATATATATATATATATATATATATATATATATATATATATATATATATGGGGGGAGGTGGGTTGTTACCTCAAATGTTTTGCATAATTTTTCTTATTTCGTCAAAGAATTTTATTGCAGTTTTTTTTGAACGAATAAAAAGTAGAATAAAATGGATCCTTTATTAAAAAAAATCCAAAGCGGTGCAAACTTTCCAGATGTCCTTTTATATATTTTAAAATCTCGAAGTAAATTCATTTTCCGTCTCATCTAATTTATTGGGAGTAAAAATACTGAAGCTAAGGAGAGGAAAGAGAACTAATTTAGGCCATGAGGTCTGAGGATCCATTATAAACCGTTTTGCTTCTTCCACACCTCAAAGCTCCCCGTCCTTCCTTACGGGCGGGTTTTATTTTTTTAATTTTATGCTCTCTTATGGCGCCCGCGTGTGAGGGCACAGCCGCCAGAGAGGCAGGTCCTTTAAATATCAACTTCAACGGCTGTCTACGCCACAGCTGACACCCCCGGGTGAAGACGAGACAAGAGGAGGTGCCGCTGTTCTTTTTCAGCGGCCATCTGGCCACTATGTCCAAGGGGCGAAGGAGCCGCAATCACTGTGCAGCCTGATGCGAGGCGAGACTAAAAACGATATGTAAACAAACGCAAAAAGTAAGAAAGAGGGCAAAGGCAATAATAAAGAAGCCAGCTTCGGCGTCGGGGTGAAGGCCCGCGAGTCCTCCAGATGCTAGGTGTCACCCTATACACCTCCTTGCGGGTTACATGGCCTAGAGGTGAGGGTACGTAGATACCCTAAGGGCGAGGAACGTGAATATCTTAGGAAAGGAGGGCGTAGGTACCATAGGGGTGGAAAATTAGATACCTTAACGGTGAGATGAGAGGATCGTAAACATCTTGTGGTAGGGTTCTGAATGCAATAGCTGAGAATGTAAAAACCCTAACAAGGGATCGTGAATACCCTATTGATGGGAGCGTGAATGCCATAGAGGTAGGGGGATGTAAGTACCTTAAAGGTGCGAGACGTGAATATCTTAAGCGTGCGACCAGACTACCATAGGGGTCGAAAAGTCCCCTCGGGGTGAGAGGAGAATCAACCTAGAGCTGGTGCGGGTACACCCTTGAGGTGGGGGCGGGTATACCCTTAAGGTGAGCACCCTAAAGTAGAGATGTGAATACCCTATTGTTGGGGTGGCGTAAATACCCTATTGATGGGGGAATACCACATTGATGGGGGTAAATACCCTATTGATGGGGTGGGGTAAATACATTATTGATGGGGGGGGCGTGAATACCCTATTGATGGGGGGGGGTGAATACCCTATTTTGGGAGTGGAGTAAATACCCTATTGATGAAGTGGGGTAAATACCCTATTGATGGGAGAATACCCTATTTTGGGAGTGGCGTAAATACCCTATTGATGGGGGTGGCGTGAATACCCTAGTGATGGGGGCCGTGAATAACCGAATGGCGGGGCGAGGTGAATACACTAGATATTGGGGGACGTAAATACCATAGGGGTAGTGGAGGAAAATGAATACCCAAGAGGTATGAGTCGTGAATACACTGGGAGTGAGGGGCGCACAGAACCATGGATAACCTCCAACCAAGAAGGATCCCCAATTTTCATCGGGAGAGTGTGTGTGTGGGCGGGGGATTGTACTGGCTGCACCACGACTTCAAGAGAAGACACGACCTTTTGACCTCTGCCAAAGCGCACTTATTTCCAAAAAGTCAACAACCAGCGGGACATCCCATTGAGTCTGTTACATCTAGTACCTGGAGGTGGTGGCACATCACCCCGGCGCTCAAACTAGATTGAGACTACCTAGGCTTTATCCTTCTAATTCCCCTTTTACACATTTTTGCGTCACTTTCTTTACAAGCCTCTTCTCATTTATATTTTTAGCTAGTCGCTAACTTCGCAGGCTAGTCGTCAACCAGCTTTCGTCCATTCATCCTTGTTCGTGGTTGAGAGGGGGTGTGGTACTACTCCTTCCCTTGGCACCGGTTGGGGTGGTAGTTTTTACCATACCCAGTCTCCCCACCCTTTTCTCTTTCTACTGACCCTTATTTTCCTTCACTCTTTAAGAATCTTCCTCGTTGATAATTCGCTTTGAATCCGAGACAAAAATAAAAAAAATCCTAAGGCCATCCAAAATAGGGTGACTGGGGCCCAGAAATAAGAGGGGAGGGGGACATCAGGTGGAACAATCTTGCTGCTGGAGATTCTTAGAATACTAATGAATGCCTCGATTTAATCTTGAAAGTTACTTTTTAATTCTTGTATACGTATTTGTCCTTTCCCTAAAGTGGTGTCAAGGGCGTGGACTTCAATACCCGGGTCATTTGTTCGTATCTGTTCCTCCGTGAGTTTGAGGCGGACCTAAAAGCCTTTTTTTTTGGGGGGGGGGGGTATTTTCATTCTGTTTAATTGTTATGACTTAGTGATGCATTATTTTTCCTACTATTTATTCGCCCACCACACATATGTAAGCGGCCTTTTCCTGTACTTTTTCAATAAGTCAAGTTTCAATTATCCCGATACGTGGCAGTGATAAAAAACGGTAGCGACCGTAATTTGTGGTTCTCTACACGCTTGGCGACGAGAAGCGAATCCGACCACAAAAGTTATTTTAATTCTTAGATTTGGCACAGTGCGAGCCGCCTTGTTCTCCATTGAATCTAAACCAGCTCTGCTTTCCCCACCAAACCCGATCCTCAGTTAGACGCACAACCCCGCGACGCGAGACCAAACGTCTTCGTGGATCAATAACTAAAAAATAACAAACGTACAGAATTTCGTGCAAGATATATTTAATAGATAATTCGAATTTTCAAATCGCCTCTTACATCAATTTTTATGACTTTTAAAGCTAAAAAGGGATGACAAATTCAGAGAAAAATAATTATTACCATATAGGAAGCGATTGTGAGCATTCGTCCTCTGCATTAAGCCACTGATGAAACATAAAATAAGCCGCACCAATGCGAACAAACACAATTTCAAACGGCGAGACCACAAATTTAGTATATATATCATATAAAGGGGAAGAAAATATGACTCGTCCATCGTCGCTGTTCTTGGGCGGTGGATCTTACCCGACATATCTGGGCATCAAAAGTACGATTGCTTACGGAGGGACGGTGGATCTTGCCTGGACATCAAGAGTAAGATAGAAGTGGAGAGAGATTCAGATCTGTTATAGAGCAGGCAGGGGAATTATTTGTCTTGGCGGACTGTATCGAAGTTGGTTTAAACAGCGCGAGACGCATGCAAATAAACTTTTTCATTTGTTTTAAAGTTAAAAAAGAATCTGATCATTCAATTGGAGGCAATTAATTCCCCTAGAGGTAGTTCTGAAGTTAAAGGATTTCCAGTTGGGTATCACTTGCCCCTTATCAGTAACAAAGGCAATGCTACAAGTTCAAAATTATTTTCTAATAGCTTAAAATCATTAACTTTGGAAATAGCCTCGGTTGAGACAATGCCTGTTACAAGATTCTAAAAGTTGATTTGTTGAGCAGAGCGATGGCGGGAGAATCGCGAGCATTCGGCGTATGGGCGGATTTTGATTCAATTTATTTTTAATAAAAAAATAAAAGAGCGGAGTGGATCAGATATTTTTTTAAAGGAAATACGGGAAAAGTACACGACCCGTAAGGCCTACAAGGGAGCAGTAAGGCGCTCAACTCTTCTGAACATAGCCAATCACGACACCGCTATCATTTCCCTTCCCACTTTCACAACACAACATCCTCTGTGTCCCCTATGGGGGCACTCGTATCCTCCCTTTGGGGTCAAGAAGGGTTCTAACATTGCTGGTTGATATAAAAAACACTACACCCCCAACATACACACGAATACTCACTAGCGATTGCCATTCTGATCTGTATGTGCATTTCGTTATCCTGCGGGGGGAGCTGGACCACTACCACTTTGAAACCAAACCTCCCAGTCAGACAAGAAGCCTATTTGAGTCAGCGGTTAATTCCTATTTTAACCTGAAAAGACCCACATTTGATTTTTTAAAACAGAAAAAGCCTACAAAGTAGGGCCAGTGAAATTATATCTTACACAAGCAAAGATAATCAAAGATAATCATGAGCTTGATTTGACTTAAATGAAAGGGGAGGTCGCCGCTGCGAGAATTTGAAAGCACATCTAAATTCAATCATATCTGGCAAAATCAAAGAATGAGATGGAACTAAAATTCAAATTGTACAATGCCTTTATGGAGAACCACCCTGTACGTTTGAATTGCCCAAGGATTTTAAGACCCCCCTGTATAATATGCTATATTAAATTCTATAAAAAATATCAATCATGCCCACTGATGTGTATGTAATCAGTAAATGTAAATGCATGAAAATAATTAGCAGGGTGTAAAAATGCCTGAATGATACATAGTAGGAGAAGCAAAAGATCGAAGGCCTAACGTTACTGGAACACGAAATGGGAAATTACTTTTCTAGTTTTGTTATCAAATATGTAATTAGTGTTCCCAGCGATATTGCGATTATGTCAAATTACCGGCCCGTGAGGTTGACATCAGTGGTGGAGAAAATGATGGAATCTGTATGTAAAAGCGAAATATATTAGGGATCACTGAAATAAAGATAAGTTGATTTAGGAATTTCAACACGGCCTAACTAGATGCAAATCGTGTTTGACTAATTTACTCTTGTTTATAGAAAGGTGTACGATGTTGGCGATAGAGATGAGAATTAGGATAATGTTTATTTGTATTATATTAAGGCTTTCCACAGGGTGTCACACACACTTACAACCTTTGAATAAAGTGCATGGGATCGATGGAAGGATTTTAAGGTGGATTCAGTCGTGGCTTTGTGACAGACAGCAAAGAGTATTAAATCAAAAGGGGAGAATGTTAGCAGTGTGGTTCTTCAGGGGTCGGTGTTGGGGCCGTTGTTGTTCTTGATTTATATTACTGATCTCGAAATAGGTATAAGTAAGCGACCCGAGCAAGTTTGCTAATGACACTATGTTGGGTAAGATTATGATTCCAATGCTGAGGTATTAGAAGACGAACTAACTAAACTATCCACATGGGCGGAGAAATAACAAATTGAATGTAACATAAGCAAGTGTAGTGTACTTAGTCAAAGGTAGGTGTGTGGGAGCATGAAACTCAATACGCCGTTATCACACAGAATTTCTTTGGTCAAGACAGACTAGCGCAGCTGTGTTTAGTTTGGGGTGCTTTATCACCGTCTTCCCTCCCAGGTGGCAGCTGCGTCCATCTTGCCCCTCTGGAAGTAGAAGAGAATCTCTCTTATTTCCTGTTTGCCTCGTCGATGACCAAAATTATCAAGGTCCATGTTTGCTTACGCCACGTCCGATATCCCCTCAGGACGCCCTTGGGACGCCATCGCACGCGCAGCCCTCTGTCGATCACGGCTGTGGCTCCTATTTAAGGTGATGTCTGCAAATCCTCAGCAGATAGAGAGAACCCGAGCTTCTGGTCGTCCAGACCCTAGTATCTGCTTCTTGTGAAGGGGTCCCCTCGCCCTTGTGATCTCGTCAGCATATCGGCATCGCGTAATCCACCTTGATCAGAGGAAGATTACGGAAACCCTTTTATTGCACGGAAGATTGTCCCTGCTCTCTCTCTCTCCTCACTACCTTGGTTGAGACTTCCTGCCGTCCGCAGACGAATCTTGATTTCGTGATTACTTCTTCCTGGAGCCGAGGTAATCTCAACTCCTTTCCGACTCTCGCTGGACGCCTTTGCATCGAGACCCCATCGACGAAGACCTGGCAATTTGAATTCCACATCCCTAGTTCACCTTCAAGAGGTAACCAGGAGTCCTTTCCTCCTAAGTTCCACCTCTTCATTCCCCAGTACTAAGAAGAATTTCACATTTGGTCTAACGCCAATAGACTTGCTAAATCTTTCATTCAATCCAACTTATTGGATCACTTATATATTTTCCCGGACCTAGTTTCCTTAATTTTTGCCTGTCATAATATTATTTTGTCGTACTGATTATTATTTAGATTTCCATATTTATCTGTGCCCTTGTTTTTATTATTTTTGTAAGTGTTTATCTTTCGAATAACCCTTTGGACGAACCCGGCGAACGTTTCCCTTTTAAAGAGCCAACCTAATAATATCGCACTCTAAGTAGAAGGTCCTTACCTTTTTCCCAATTCAATTGTACCCGAGCGCAGCGCCGATAGTGGCTGCCTGGCGTACAGTAGTGTGTACCTTTAGAGACATTTTGATAGTGGCTGCCTGGCGTACAGTAGTGTGTACCTTTAGAGACATTTTGGTCCCTCGACAAAGTGTAATCCATTGCATAATTTAAATTAAATGGAAGACTTTTAGGAAGGTCAGAATGCGAAAGACAGCTGCGCTTGTAAGTTCTGACCTCCGGTCTAGAAAGCAATGTTTAAGTACTAGGAATAGAGCTAATAGGGTATTATGGTTTATTGGGAGAAGGGTGAGAAATATGAGTGTTGTGGCCATTCTGAAACTGCACCTCGTATTAATTTAGCCTCATTTTGACTATGCAATGCAATTTTGGTCACCATATTATAGGATGGACATTGGTTTGATTGAGTCTATGCAAAGAAAGATGAGTAAGATGATTCATGGTCAAAGGCTGAGGAGACTAAATTTATTTACATTAGAAAGAAGAGTTCATAACATAATTCAACGGATGAGAAAAGCCACAAGGGCCTGTCAGAGGTAATCGGAGTCAACCAGAACCAACAAACTGCATCTACAAGGTTGTCTGAGCTGCTTAAAAAGGCATTACCATCATGGCTTGTCGAAAACTAAATCATGCAGCTACTACTTAAGGAATCACCATCATGATTTGTTAGAAACTAAATCATGCAGCTACTGCTCAAAAGGCATCACCATCATGCTTGACCCCCCCCCCCTCATGCAATACACATATCAATAATATAATATACATATACACAAATTGATATTACAATATGTAATTTGCCCTAATACAACTTAAAAATCATCATAAACTACCCTCCCCATATACTCATCTAACCTGCGCTTGAAAACATTTAAATTTGGACTGCTTATTGTGTCCTGTGACAAACCATTCCAGTAATCTACCACTCTGTTGGTGAAAAAATACTTTCTCACATTCAACCTACACCCTGTTTTGTAAAAAGTTTCAAGTGGTGGCCCCTTGTCATATTACTACCTTCCAACTCAAAGAACTTGCTAAAATCCAACAGTTCGAGGGAGACTTGGTTGAGGTCTTCAAGTGGGTAAAAGGTATAATAAGGGAGACGTGGGTAAGGTCCTTATTTTTAGTGAGCAAGATAGGACACATAGCAATGGGTTTAAGCTGGCCAAGTTTAGGTTTAGGAAAGAGATTGGTAGAAATTGGTTTACTTATCGAGTGGCAAATAAATGGAATAGGGGAAATAGTCATGTTATAGAAGCGCGTCCTCCCTGGGGAGTTTTAATAATAGATTGGATAGATTTATGGATGAGGATGGTAGGTGGGGCTGAACTGGGTAACGGGGACAGGAGCTGCCTCGTGTAGGCTATTGATTAGCCCTTTGCAGAGTCCTTTTTTTCTTTTTGTGGGGAAAGGGAGATTTCCGACATGGGGGGCGGAAGCCTTTTAAGATTCGTCCTGAGTCACTTTGGTTACGGATCAAGTGAAAACTCTTGTGCGATTGGGGGGTATCGACGCGTCATTCCCTTCTTAATACTCTGATCCTATTGATATGTTTCTGAAGCGATACCTTAAAATGCCTAGGTTTAGCATGAGGCATTTCCTTAGGGGCCGCTCGATTTACTATCACGGGATCGCGAAATGAGGGGTGAAACAATGGGAGAAAAACACCTCGAAGCGGAATTAAATTGTTGCAGTACGAACTTGGACCTAACGCGCATACCTAAACTGTCAAGGCTTCGGAAAGAATTAATGTCGTGGTCAGTTCTTCCAAGATAGGAAGAATAAGACGAAATGGTTCAAAATAGGACCCGACTACAACTTAGAACTGCAATCACATCGTTTTTACTTTTATCATGGACAAATCTCCGTTTACTCATTGTAGAGGGACCCACTAAAATAGTAATATTCCCCCCCATCCTAAGATATTACTTCGGGAGAGAAAGCGAGCCGTTACTCCCCCCCCCCCCCGACCGACTTCACTCTTTTTGGAATTTCCGCCCGGTCACTGAGAAATTCACACCGAGGCATGACGCTGTGATTGAAGGCCATCTCCCCGCCGTCTCAATCTCCCCCCCCCCTCGAGTCGGGAGATTATTCGTCTATTTGTAGGTTTGCCTCAAGGCAACTTTTATGGCTCCAGCCGCTGGTCGTTCCTTCAGACCCGCTGATCACGGCTTCTTACACTTTCCCGTAAGGCACGCTCTCTTGCTCCGGCCGATAATGAAGGTTCAAGAAGGTCCTTCTCCCTCTCCTTGTTTTGGAGAAATTTTGGTATATATGCGCCCTCTCAAGGATTAGCCGTAGATTCGGGTAAACGAAACTTCCCCGAACGGAAGTTCGCTTGAACGATGCTCTCGCTCGAGAAGTGTTTAGTGACAGTCGCAGTCCACGGAAAAGCTGGACATCACACTCGTAATTTCAGGTCAGGGAGAAGAGTCTCTTGAGGCAACGTAAGACTTTCTCAACAGCCTTCGGATCAAGGATTGGAGAAGCCGTCCTCCGAAGTTCTTTTGGTGACCTCTTGAGGACAAGAGGCCCAATAGCTCGCTCAATTCAAGTTTGGAGAAGTCCCCCACCCTCTACTCCGAAGTTCGTCCGGCGACCTCTTGAGGACAAGAGGCCCGCATCTCACTAAATCAGAGTTTAGAGAACGTAGCATCACCCTCTTCGGGTTCCCGATTACAACCGTGAGTAATCAAGTTCACCCCGCTTTACTCTCGCGGTTCAAAGGAACTGAATCTCTCACCGCCACAAATCTCCCATTATAATCCTTTAATAACCCTGGTTATCCAATCAGTATTCGGAACCTAATTCCGTCTTATTCGTGTATATATATATGAGAAAATAAGAATTGGACGAGAATGAGCAAATGACACCAGAAACCGGAGGGGTTTTTTTTTAAGGCAAGAGAGAGGGACATTAGAAGAATCCAGAATCAAAGGGAGCAGAGGGCGGCACAGTGAAGGCTATCCTTTACCGAGAAGACAGATACTGGGTTTGATGGGGTAACGCTTTGGGCGAAATATAGTTACTGTGCCTGGTAGCTTAGCGGTAAAGCATCTGACCGGCAATCAGCAGACCCGGGTTCGAGTCCCGGCCAGGAATTCAAAGCTTTTTTCCTGTGGCGTTATTTCTGTCTTCTCGGTAAAGGATCGCCTTCACTGTGCCGCCCTCTGCTTTCTTTGATTCTGGATTATTCTAATGTCCCTCTCTCTTGCCTTTAAAAAAAACAAACTCCGGTTTCTTGTCTCATTTGCTCATTCGCGTCCAATTCTTATTTTCTCTTGTACTATATGTATTTATAATCAGCTACACCAGGTTTCTGCATCTTTCTTTCTGTCTTCAAATTTTATTTGAAAGACAGAAAATAAAAATGGCATATCCCTGTGGTGGTTGTATTATCACCCGCAGATCCTGTAGTTGCTTTCTTTGTGTATATATATATATATATATATATATATATCTAGTGTATATTAAAATATATTTTTGTCGTTGTGTTTGGAATATTCCTTGGTCACGCTGCTGCAGCTAACTATTCAAATCGCAATCTTAGAACAATAACCTTTGTTGCCTTGCTTAGCTAACCCTAGAGCCTGTGTGCGTATATTCCCGTACACTTGGCAATACTTCGACACTCATATTTTCCAAACCCAGGACACGATCAGTAAAAGATGAGGAAGTGTTGATGACGTATAATTCATTTAACTGGGGCTCTCTATGCTGATGACACTCAGATATACCTTTCCTCATCCCCTGTGTCCTTCTCTCAATCAATTAACAAGCTCCTTTCAGCCTACACCTCCATAAACGAATGGCTGTCTGTCAACTTTCTCAAACTTAACCATGTTAAAACTGAAGTTGTCCTTGTTGGTACCGCTTCGATAGTGGAGAAATCTAAAATTCTCTTCCCATCCCTCAACCTTGGGGAAACCAATGTCGCCTTCTCTGTTACCGTCAGTAATCTTGGCGTTATTTTCGACGAGCAACTCTCGTTTAAACCGCACATCCATCTTATCTGTAAGTCTTCCCTCGGTTTCTTCCGCAACTTCTCACGTGTTCGATCCCATTTTGATCGACAAAGCCTTGAGACTGCTATTCATGCCTTCGTCACCTCACGCTTAGACTACTGCAATTCTCTTCTAGTGAATCTCATTTCTTCGTCACTTCGCCCCCTACAACTAGTTCAAAACTATGCTTCCCAGCTCCTCCTTTGCCACCCCCGGATGTCTCCTTCGATGCCTCTGTTACACGAGCTACACTCGTTACCTATTCGCTTCCGTACCCACTGTAAAATTCTTCTCATTACCTGCAAGGCCCTAAACCTCGAGGCTCTACCTTATCTCTCGTCTGCCCCTCCCCCCGTCTTCAAACTCCTCGGGCACTCCGGTCTAATCTCGCTCCCATCCTGAAGCCTCCTCGTTGTGTCCTCTGCTCGATGGGCGACCGTTCCTTCTCAGTTTGGGCTCCTAGACTCTGTAATGCTCTTCCTGCGGAAGTCCGATCCTCTCCCTCCCTCGCTACTTTTAAACGTCTCCTGAAGACTCATCTCTTCAGAATTGCCTTCTCTTCCCTGTAAACTTTCTCTACACTCGTTATACAACCTGCGCTTTGTGAGGGCTAACAGCCTTGAAGGGCGCAATATAAATACCTATTATTATTATTCGATAACAGGCATGGAGTCACTGGTGAAGCCAACCGTATTTGAACTACGAGGGGCGGTCAATAAGTTTTGCAATTCGGATATAAGGAAACGAGATATGAGGAAAAGTGTTTTATTATTTTTCAATATAACTACCCTCGACTTAAATGCACTTGCGCCACTTGTCCCTGAGGCTTCGAATTCCCGACAACCAGAAATCTCCCGACTGCTGTTCAATCCACTCCTGGACGGCGAGCTGGACATCTTCTTCGTCCCCAAACCGTCGTCCACGCAATGCAGCCTTGAGCTTGCGAAATAAAAAGTAGTCGCTAGGGGCCAGATCTGGACTGTAGGGGGGATGGTTGAGCTCCTCTAATCCGCACTCACGCAGGGCAGCTTGTGCAACTCTAGCCTTGTGGACTTTGACGACGTTGAAGTCGATCATGGGGCGTGAGGTTTCTAGGGACCCAATGGGCAGAGACCTTGGCCATGGCCAAATTGTCGTGGATGATGTTGATAACATTTCTATGTGATATTCCAAGTTCTCGCTCGATTTCTTCGACCTTTACCCGTCGATTTTCGAGGATCATCCTCTCCACACGAGCCACATTGTCCTCGTTGGTCACGTCTGACGGGCGTCCTGAACAGGGATCATCTTCAAGGGACTCACGACCATGGCGGAACTCCCTATTCCAGCGAGCAATGGTTGCATAGGAAAGGGCGGTATCGGTGTACACTGCAACCATGCGTTCATGGATCCCTTTTGCATTCTTACCTTCCTTGGTCAAAAATTTGATCACTGCGCGGTGCTCACCCTTCTCCATTGTTGAAATATTTGTGACTGACGATCTACGATCAGCTACTGCTTCTTAAATAGACGAGGCATGAGTGTGCGGCTGCAGGTTCTGACTTGTCATAACTTGTCCTAACACCCCCACAAACAGCCATCCCCTTCCTCTGTTTTGCCCTACCGATTCGCAAAACTTATTGACCGCCCCTCGTATTAAACCAACATTAAATTGGTCATTTTAAATAACATGCCATCATGTAAATGGTCTTTTGTCAAAGTCAAACAGAGCTAAGGATACTTTTATTAGAAGAAGATACTAGATCTACAATCTTTGAGCCCATCTGACTGGATAAATTAGGAGATTCTTATCACGATGAGAGACGAGATATGCGTTCAGATAAGTTGAGAGCCAAAACGCGCTTTGTAAGACGGCAAAGTAGGAAAAATATTGCTCAGGCGCCAGCGGCCAGTTTAAATGTGATCATTTGAGACAAGACGAGCTCAGCTGATCTCATAATGAAGAGATATTTCACAAAGACGAATCCGGAACGGAATAAAGAAACCAAAGAACAAACAAGAATCGCATTAAGCGCGATCTGCTTAAACTTTGGTAACAAAACTATTAGTGTTATTTTTTTTATTAATTTGTACAATACCAGTTTCGGTGAATCACGCACAATCTTTCAGTTATACACTGTTCGCTTTTAAATCTTAATTAAACGTCATTTGTTCATTTGTGTAGCATATAAAACCACGTTTAAGCTGTAAAAGCGAGCAGTGGACAGCTGAAAGATTGTGTACTAGTCACCGAAACTGGTATTTTACGAATTAATAAAAAAACTAACAATCTTAACCCCAAATTAAACAAATCCAATTATATCGTTCTATTTGCATTAGTTCCTCTTGAAGAAAGAAATTAGTAGGCGTTTTCCCACCTATCTGCACAAATTTAAGATGCTTTGTGTGAGGGAACAAACACGTGATGGAGAAATAACGTCGCTTTTAAGCATTCCCTCCACGTGATGGGCGTCGTGTAGCTTACAAATAATTTTCGAAGCTCAAAAGCGTGAGAAAATATAGGAGTGGGTTCATGGAATGTAGCCCTTATCAAGGCGAGTATTTAAACAAGACGAGAAGTCTTCCCCCCTCCTTTCCAGCCGCGCTGGGAGCGGCTGAGACAATCGCCACGACTCAAACAATGGGCGATAATCCCCCCTCCCTTCTATGGGGTAAGCTCCCTCACTTCTGGTGTCCATATTTACCCACGTGAGGAGGAATGAATAGATTGGTACGAGAGAAGCTCACGAGTGCAGACGATCTTACTCCTCCTCGATTCGGGTTGTCATACGCCGAAGGCAAGGAAACGTTGTGGGACAAAACCAAGCATCCCTTCTTGGATAAAACAAATACACACCCCTTAGAGTTAGTTAAGAACTCTTTTCCCCGTAAGAATACCCGTCCGACTCCGCTCATCGACGCCATCTACAAACAAGAATCAAGTCTTATCCCAAAAGGCTTCAGTGAAGATTCATCTTAGCGTAATACCCCCTTGATTACGCATATCCGACCAAACAAACCGTTGACGTCTCGGAGAAACTCACCCTCCATTTCCTAAAGGAATTTACACCGGAAGAATTCCTAACCTCCCTTCTCGAAGACTCTGCTCCCCCACCCCCCGTCATCTCAAACGAATATTTCACTACAAGCTAGTTGACCTTGGACCCCATCGAAGTGACCCAACCATCATCTCACCGCTTTGCTGGAAACGACCATCGTCTTCCCCAACCCTTCAATTTGTGTACAAGGTATCGTAACGAATATTTTAGCTTCCCCAAATTTATAATTGCCGTCTACCGTTCCCCATTATCATTTGTGTAACTATTTCTCTCATATGTTTGTGTATTATTGTATCATACTATCTTTAATTATTAAATTTATTAAAGTCTATTTTTGCCGACTCCTTTACTTTCCGGCCCTCGAGCTCACCATAGCCGTATAACAACAGCCTGTAACTAAGTAAGATTTGGAACTCTCAGCCAATACCAAGTTTTAAAGTAAACATAACATAACATAACATAATTACACGGATGACAAAAGCCACAAGGGCCTATCAAAGGTCATCCGCCTCCGTCAAAACCCACCCACAAAAAGCACCATCACCAGGGGAAGACAAAATCAAAGTCCCCCACAATATAATATAACGGATGACAAAAGCCACAAGGGCTCATCATAGGTCATCCGAGTCAAGCGGCCTCTTTTTCAAGGCACCCAAACTCCCAGGAAAACTACATCCAGAGGATTGCATCCAGAAACAAGGGTATCACCAATCAAGGCTTGTCAAGAACTAAATCATGCCTACCCAAACCTATTAAAAGGAAACCCCCGCGCAATCTAAAATCAAATATAATAGATGTATGTATGATATATAGAGCTATACCACGACATTTTGTATTTCTCAGTGGGAACCTACTGATTAACGTGGGATCCGAACCACGGAAAATAATAGTGATAAGGTCGACATTAAAAAAGCCTTTCAAGACCAAAGAGGCTCACCGAGCAAATTCATCCAAAGGAACGCAAAATGCAAAACAAAACAATGACAAGTGTTTGGTTCAAACGAAAATGGAAGCTTATAATCGAATGTGGATTATTTATGAGTGGAGGGGGAAATAAGTATTTGAGACTCGATAGAATGAAAAGACATGAACAATATTATCTGCGAATTTGCCTTGGTTACGTTTCGATATTTAATACAGTGGGAAGTGTCTGAGGCGCCCAGCAACGAAGCTAAAGCCCCTCTTGACACAGCAAATGCAAAGCAACACCGGCCCCAAATAATAGCGATGTACAAAGGAACAACAGAACTCGAAGCAGAACTCAGAGCCCGACTTCAGATAGTGAGAGACTTCGCCACGAAAGGAACAAATCGGCGCAAAAGGAAAAATAGAACAAGTTCTTACATGCGAGTACGGAGTTATATTTTTAAGCGAAAACCAACGAGGAAATATCCAGCACAAAGTGTGGAAAATATATAGCTGGGGATCCGTCTTAAGGCATTGTGGCCGGGACGGCACGCAATCCTACAAATGTCAGCTGCAGCATTCTGGCCCACCTTAAGGGCGGCTGCAAACTACACACCTTTGGGACAATTTTACCACCATGAGCCCCCTTTTTCTATATTGTGTCCTGGTCATTCCCCAATAACTACTCCCCACTTAGCGAACCCCACTTTACCCTGTAAAGCTAATAAACAGGCTGAAAATTATTGTAATCCACAATGAACTCTTTCATGTTCATCTGTCCTTTACTAGAAGCGAGAGAGGGCGTTAAAACCCTTCTGAGTTCTTGTTTAACAAGAGCCACGTACCGTGCGTTAGCATAACCCAATTCACGGGGGGTGGGGGCATTACATACCCGAATCTGAAGCTAACCGCGAAATAGCTACCGAAATCCTTCCACAGCTCTACGAGAAAAGTTATTATTGTCACCTTGAAATATCCGCAGTGGGGACGGACCCTCGTAATTCGACGTGCGTGTTGCAACGCGAACAGGAAACAATTGCCAGATGCAGCGTCATTGATTTGGCTATTTGCTCGATCTAACGAAATGTGGAGGATGCACCAACGAATAGGAAAAGGTGAAAATAAACAGGCCCGGAGATGGAAATAGCGAAATCAATTGAAGGCGTAGAATGACGCCAATAAAACTTAACTTATGATAACCAAAACTATCATATTTAAGGCCATAAATAGGGCACTACTCGGGGTTTAAGGAAAACTCACAACTCTCCTGCAAGAGCAAATCTCACACTGGGCCAGTGAAGTGAGAGTCGCCCTACAACAGTGGGACCTAAGGACGTCAAACTTCTTTGCCATCGCTACGGAGAAAACTGACCCGTTTACCAAACTCGTCCGTCCTTTCCGCTCCTTCATGGCAAATGAAGATCAATAATAAAATGAACTTAAAAATTGTGAGGAGGTTCTGAAGAAGGAATCTGGGGGTAAAAGATGCAGGATGTGACAAATTTAAATGTAAAACGGGCGGGGTGAGGGGGCCTGGTGGATTAGTTTCTTAAAGCTCGTTATGTAGACGGTGAATTGTTTAAAGTGCTGTGATTCAATACTGGCCAGCACAACAGATGTTCTTGAAGGCAACGGACAGGAGTCTTACTTCCAAGAACAATCCCTCGGGCAAACTCAAGCAACGGTCTTATTCTAGAGGAGAGGGGGCAGGTAAGTTGGGCAAGGTTGACGCCACTTGCCCAATGAATAATTTTAAAACAAATATATTTGAAAAAATAATTCGAGAGTGATGGTCGGTTCGCAACAATAAGCGTAGGAATTTGGCTGAATGGACTCTCTTGTTGGCAAGGGGCAGAAATATCTTCCCTATTCCTCAGGCTTCCACTCGAATGTAATATACATGTAAACCGATTGAATATTTACGCTCTCGCTATGGACAAGATGGCGTCAAGTTCTTCCATCTCAATCATGTATGAAAATTCTCCCGTCGCCTCAAGAAATTACAACTTGATCAACAATTCTTGGAACCTTGCAGGGCAAATATATATATATATATATATATATATATATATATATATATATATATATATATATATATATATATATATATATATATATATATATATTATATATATGTGCATTTATAGTCCCAAAGAAATGAAAATTGGTATCACAACACTAAGTCTTTTCTGTTTCGCGGCAGGTGGATGTTTTGTACCAAATTTTCACTAATAATGCAGTTTTTAGTGCTGAATACGAATATAACATTTATTTTTTTGAGAAATGAGAGGAAGTATCTAAAAAAAAGAAAATTCAAACTGTAAATTTTAGTTTGTCCGATATATTTTAAACAAAACGAAATGGAAATGAAACGCACTTAAACTGCGATATGATTTCTCAATATTATTGTTCACTCCCTCTATTATTTCTTCAAACATTCATTTGTATTTAGATATAAGTATCCTATAATATTTTTTTAAACAAATTTTCATTTGTATTGCGTTTTCGCCACATAAATTCACATAAGTAGGAATCGAGAATCTCACGGTAGGTTAGGTTCGGTTAAGCCTATATTATGCATTTTTAACCTCTCTTAAGTAATTGTTGAAATCAGTGCCCGGTAAACATTGCGATCGGCGGCGCGACCGATGGGACGCACACTATTTGGTCCGTGTTCCAATATGTTTCACCTTTTTCGAGTTAATTCAAGGGGACTGCTCGTGGGGGATTTAGCACTACAGCCCCCCCCCCAATGATTCTGAGTTTTAATCAATTGGGGGGTCTGGGGGGCACAGAACCCCCAGTATATAATTAGAATTGTTTATAGAATAATGTTCTAAACTAGTGCGCATTAAATTTTGTTTTTATAATACCTCCTTTCATTTCTCCAAAAGATAAATGTTATATTCGTATTCATCACTAAAAATTGCATTATTGCCAATGTGAAAATTTGGTACAAAACAACCACCTGCCGCGAAACAGAAAAGATCCAAGGAAGGTAACCATTGAAAGCTTAATTAAGAAAGAAAATTTGAGATATAAAGACGGAGAAAACCGTGAAAACAAATTTTAACCTTTATATGAAAAATGAATAAAGGAGTAGGATTCGAACCTGCGTCCTCAAGCACTCATCGCTACTGTGACCACGACGCTCATCGACTGAGCCACCATCCTCAAACCCCCCCAAAAAAGTTGATTCAAGAAGCCTTTTGAATAACGAAGTGTAGCGGGGAGGGGGTAACCAGTGAAAGACAAGACAAGTATTTGTTTACTAGTAAGAGTTGGGCACGGGCCTAATTTGTAAATAACTGAAATCACATGACACGTGATATAATAGATGCATTTGTAGCCCAAACTGGTCGCAGGTGGTTTTCGATGTAAGATCGACAACCACCGGAGATAAGTCTTGCTCGGCCGACGAGCTACGACCTTATTAGCGACTACTAGCGCCTTCCGAATACTACGTGCAACTGGACGGCGACCACCTGGTCAAAGGTGGTCGGAAACAGGTCATACGCTTGGTCTGACTGGGCCCTAACGTACAAACACACAAATCAGTGGCGCTAAGGTGGAGGATGCGAAAATGTATCGGCATTTTTGAGAAACGTAAGTATGAATTTCTTGCTTATTAAGGTATTAGTATTGAATTGGCCGTCGGGAGTATTAAAAGTGAGAATTTCTTTTATAAGTGCCGATTTAATCGACACTCTTTGTGAAGCTTCGGGGACCCGACCCGTCTGAAGAAGAGCTTTGCACAGGGGCGGACTCGGGTTGCGTGCTTGGCACCCAATCCACGGGTTCGACCCCATGGAAGATCCTACCGTCTGGGGCTGGATCACCTCAGGGACCATGTCCATCTCAAGGGGGGGCTCCATGTGGCCATCCCCCCGCCCCCCAATACATCACAGATCCCATTCGAGGTACCTTTGGTCGTCTCATCTTGGGCCGACGAACCGGCATCCGTCAGGGAAGAAAGGGGGGGGGGGTTACTCTGGCCCCCTGTAAGATCTTAATGACGAGTGCATGACGTTAGGGGGCACGCGATAAGCCACCCTAAGAGGGTTTGCCCTTTAGAGCAGCTTCCAGCGGGAGCGGTCAATATTGGGCCGCCTGTGTGCTTTTTTTGGCAGTCTCATGTGAAAGAAAAGAGGGGACTGCCGCTGTGGGGAGAGAGGCGCCCAAGGGCGCCTCCAGAGAAGAGGGTGGCCCCTACACCCATCGATCAAGGAGAGGAGTAAGCCTCCTCTCCGTTATAAGAAATTTAGAGGGTCCCCTGAGAGAACACAGAGTGGGGGTGCATTTTTTGGGGTGGAGCTGCCCGAAGGCGGATCCGTCGCTGGTGAAGGCGGAGTAAAGGAGTATATTTTTTTTATTTGATTTTTTAATTTCAATCGTGGGTTTGGTGACCTTGGTATTTTCACGTCCCGCAAACGCTAATCACCACACGTAGTAGCCCGCTCTGCGAGGGGAGAATCAGAGCCGGCAAAGCCAGCTGCCGCCATTTGGGACTACTACTCCCGCTTAGTGGCCTGGCAGCCCATCACCATGGCGGCTCCACCTTAGGCTCGGCGTAAAATAGATAGACAATGAAAGGATAAAGAAAGGGGATGTGAGGAAGGTGAGGTTGGGGGTGGAGCAGGTTGTTAAAAAATCACCACTCTAAACCGGAGCTCAGGGGTGAAGGGGCGTTGTGCCCTCCTCCCTTCAGCCCCGATCCGGGATGGTTGGGTGAGAGCAAGCTGGTCGGCGTCTACCCTGTGAAATTAGAGGCCAACAAAAGAAAGTTGTGGGAGAAGTTGTAGGGAATTTTGAGGAAGTAGGCTAAGAAGACAGGGTGTAAGATAGAAGGAGAAGAGACTAAGCAGGGGGGGGGGACGGGGCGTTGACTCCCGTCAGCACGGCGGTCAGGAAAGCAAATCGCCGTTCCCTTTGTGGTTTGGATAAAAAGAGAACAAGGATAATGAAAAGGGTTTTAAGAATGATGAATGTAATAGTAAACGATTAACCTACTGCTGTTCTTGTCGTACAAAGACGCAAGGAACTCAAAACCCAGAATTTGAACCATCTTGCAGTGACGAAATATGAGAGAAAAAATATTCACTATTCAAAATATTTACAATCTTGAACGATAGAGGTGGAATTAACAGAGGCGTGATTAGGAACGAACAACAATCAAAGGCTGAGAAAAAAAGAGAGGCAAATCGTCCAACTCGTTGACCTTAAATAGACAGGTTAAAGGTTAACTCAGACACCCCAAACATTCGCTATGACCATACAATACATGAACCTACACCAGGTCTGCTGACCAAAGTCGCGTGTTCTCACTTATTCTCATTTATGACCTTACGACCTTCAAAACTTTCAATAATTCCAGGACTCACTTTAGGAGGACCTTGGCAATCATATCCTAAGAAAGAGAATGTAAAACAACATAAGGGTTTTAAATTTCGTTAGAATAGGCCGGTTATGATGTCATTGACAAATAATTCCTCGGCTAACCTTGGGAGGACTTTGCCAATTATATCATTCAAAGGAGAATGTAAAACAACATAAGGATTTCAAATTTCGTTAGAATCGGCCGAATAGTTACAATGTTATTATTAAAACAAAACAAAAAAAAGCAAAACGGGACGGAGCGACTGACCGACATGAAATGCATGCGACTTAAACATTAACTGTTGATTTAGCCATTGAGTCAAGGTTAAAATATGTTTGAAACACGTCACTATTGCGTCGCAAATGTTATAATTTGAGTCAATTAGCAAAATTTTTCTTCTACTTGGAGATAATATTTCTCCGACCATACTGTATTTTGATTCACCCCATCTCCTTATTTATGTACTTATTACGTACACAATCACACATATATTGAGGTACACACATTTTCGTCTTTCATTTTCTTTTTACACTCGATCCCCGACTACTTATACTAATGCCCTGAAGTTTCTAGTCATCTTCTCTTCTCGGTCCCGCTGGTGCCAAAATATTTCATAATTGTTAAACAACTGCGATTTTTATTATAGTTTGTTCTCATACTTTGAGATTTATCTCTCCGGGTCTCTGTTTCCTCCTGATGCCAAAATATTAACCAGATTGTAAATAGCTTAATGATAAGTAAATCAAGTAATAAAATTAACATAATTAAATGCTTGAGAAGGAAAGAAAATAAATACGAGGTACCGATGACTCAGGATAAAACTGCCCCTCATAAGGGGAGATCGCACATTTGACAGGAATTTCAGACTAGGAGGTTGCTGCGATGAATTTAAATACGCAAAATAAATTTAGAATTTGTCAAATAATGTAGGCCTTTGTTTTTAGGGGAGATCAGGGCGTGATATGTGACTTCCAAAGGTTCGCTAATTACGAGGTTGCGAAACGTTGCATTTGCCGACCTGATTCAATCAAGTCTGCATTTGGGAAGGGAGCAGCAACCTGTCCTCTCGAATGAGAGAGCCTTCGGCGGCTTTCTAACCTACCTTCGAAGACATTAAAAAGTTCTACAAATAATAATTAATTTCATAAAGCCAAATGACTCAAATTGCTGCCTCGTAATAAGAGATCATTTGAGTAGAAAACCCCCGTTAGAAACTCATTATCTTAAGGAGAACTGAGCTCAGTATTTATTTAGTAATTTACCTAAAACAAAGAAGCAAAAATGACAAAGTCTTCGATAGAAAGCTGACGAGGACAGAAAGGCTCGTAAGGAAAGTGGTGAAGTTAGGGTATATGAGCCAAGTACATAAATAGTTTGAGCAGTCGAAAGAGAAGACTACCTTGGGGCACTCGGAACCTGCCTAATCGAAGAATCGCGTCATCTGAGGAGAGCCACTGGAAGGATCTTCCTCTCCCGTGACACGGGGAGGGCGTGGGGGAGGGAGGGGCACCTTATCAATATTGTCTTCCGGGGAAGACACTGACGTATGGGGTTGGCATTCTAGGGAGGCAAGGGTTGGCAAACCCCCAAATTTTGAAAAAAGCCCCCTCTCCCCAAACCCGGGTTTTATGGGTTTTTTTAAACAAACACTACCAGCTTTATAATAACGTAGAAAAATAATAGCTATCTCCATTTTTATACTATTAATAATTAATTAGTTTAATAATTATATTAAGGTAAGAACAGATCACTGATCGAGAATTGTGGGTACCCATGATAGCCATAACCTGTAAAAGGAGAGAGGAATTATTATGAGTCAGTATCAGAGAAATGATCTTAATTTGATACATATTTATTGAAATTATAAACATAAATATGAATTTTGAATAAAATAATGATAAGTAGCATTCATTTCTTGAAAAAAGGTGTAATAAAAAAAAACGGTTTTTTTTTTATTTCACTTGAAAAAAAACCCGGGGTTTTTAGGGCTGTTTTTTTTTATTTGCCAACTTAGAGGGAGGCGCCTCTTTTCGGACATTCCCCCCTCGTCGCATTGGCGATTCTGTCATGGAGGTTAGCTTGCCGGCCCAGCAACAAAGTCATTAAAAGGTTAGTTACGTTTAGAATTGGTCAGTTTTTTTCATTTTTAAGCTAATAAATAGCAGTTATAGTAGTTAGTTATACAAAAAATAATGTGCAGCTTGCGTTATATCTAATTAAAATTTTAGGAATGCGGCCTACAGCTAACTTAATAAGGTCTTCCGCAACACAGGAAAGTTCCCCACCCCTTGCTCAAATGGCGCCACAATTTATCGCTTCGCAGCCTATTTTCTGTAACTGCCACATATAGCAGCACATATAGTGCATCGTGATTGTCAGATTTGAAATCTCTTCTTTACGCCTTCCAAGAATGGCGTCAGGCTTATTTTGGGTAGATTCGGCATGTACGTGTCATCTTTCGATGTGTACAAACAAACACGTGAGTTTTGCCGGTCTTGAATACAACGGGCCAAATGTCAGTACGTCAGCTCACTGGCATGTCAATGATCTGACCGAGAGCGTAGAAAATGCAACAATAAATTTCCGGAATGGGGAGGGAATTGGCCTGGGGTACGATCTTACGTCTCGTACATTTTTAAAATGGAAATCATTTAAAATGCCATAGCAAAGGGTGGATGTAAAAGTGGCTAGAAACAGTTCGATCTTTTAAATTTTCCTCCATTTATTTGTATTATTAAGTTTTATCATATGAAATTGACGCATCGCAACGCCCATTGGCGAAGATGATGATATGAAGATGCAGTTTTAAGAAAAACGTAAATTTCGTTCCGATAAGGGTGTTGGGTCACAGCGATGCTGCGATGCCAAGTCGTCAGAGCAGAAAACGCCTTCGGAAAATTCCGTCACTAAGTGATCCCTCAAAGTTAAAATTGAGATCTTGTTGTTTATAGTCCCCGGGGGCAGATGGAATCTCTGCTCCTTCCGACCGCTTAACATAAGGTTAAGTTTAACAGATTTTCCGAATTTCTTTAGTTGCGGCCGAAAAAGTGAGATCCGCAAAAGGTTTACAGTAAAAATAAAGATAAACACTACAGTTTGTTTATTACAGAAGTTCTAAAAAAATAAAACTGTAAAACCAAAAATTTACTAAGAAAAAATGGAATAAATGTATGGATGTATACATAGATGTGTGTGTTGTAAAAGGGAAACTAATCAGGATTCGAAGATAATTTCAATTGTTCGTAATTTATGTATCTATACATACAACATAAGAATTCCAAAGCTTGGTTGTGGGTTTTTGTTGTTTTTTTAGCGCATCAGACTGGCGGCCACTAACTATGGCATAACCGCCAAAACTAGTAGTAAGCCTATTTTAAGGCTATTTAAAAAAAAGAAACCACCAAATAAAAACAAAAAAAACAGCAAACCAAAAGCAGAGAGAAAAACCAAATAAAAGAATGCCCAGGCACAAGAGGCAAAGCACGCCTACCATAGGGATCCTACCTAATATGCAACCAAAAACCTGAACCGATATATATAGTCATGTACAAAAGTTTGAGATACACATATTTCGATACAACAATCATATATCTATAATTTACATTTATGTGTATATACATAATATACATATCTATGTTATTGGAATTCTTATGTTTTATGTATAGATACATAAATTACGAACAATTGAAATTATCTTCGAATCCTAATTCGACCAACCAATCATATTTAACCGCCAAAGTGTGACTATAGTTATAAGCGAGGGTGAGTGCATTACACCCAACTTTCTCACAAAAATCATCGGCCTGAACACTCGACGTAAAACCGAAATTTCGAAATAATCTCTTTTGCCAAGAAGAGGAGGTACTCTCAAAGAAACTCGAGCAGTCATCATAGGTTTGCACTTGAGTGGCCTCTCGTGTACATAAATCGTTACAAGATCTAATAGGCCGGTAAGAACAGTCTTCCGGACCACCAATATGTTCAAATGCAGGTACAAGTGTCCAAAGAAAGCCCGGGGCAAAGGGGTATCCACTGAGTATCAGGACCGACTCCTCGTGTGGAGTTAGCTTCGCAATCGTAAGATTACTGGCGTGGAACATTGTCAAGATTGGCAAAAAGGGTATAACTGTATCTTCACGCACGGTGAGACGAAGAATTCTGGACAACGGTCGCTTGGAAGGATGGCACCAAAGAAGGTATGGTACAATCGACACCCTACTAACCTTCCTGTATCAGTTTGGTGCTGTAATTTTCAGATCTTGATGTGCTTATCTGTTACTGATGTTACATGTTTTGGCAAATTTTGTATTTTATTTATTCTGCCCATTGTTTGGGGCATAAATAACGTATTGGTATTTATTCATCCTTATTTCAGTTATATTTATATTGATATGCAAATAAAACTTAACGACCCCGCATTTATCTAATTTCCTAAAATGTCCGGTATCCTAAAACTTTTGGCCGCGGCTTCATGTTTAAAGAAGTTAAGAGTTTCTGTCTTTTTGCTGCAACTTTTGCATCTTCACTTCAATCAATATAGTGAATATTCTTTATATGAAAGGCTAATCCCGTTGTAGTACTTCCAGCACATTTTAATGTTTAATCGCATTTATTACACTTAGCTTAATTAATACTGAAATTTGGAAAATAGCCCCAAGCAATTTGAATTTATTGACATGAAGGTTGTAAATTGGTTATATCATCAGAAATTGAAATAAATGATAAAGAAAATCTTCGTCTCTCTAATGCAATTATGGGAGGAACTGTTCAACTAGTACTTAACAAGTTGCGGGCTGGCAATCCACATTAGAGCATTGAAGGTCTGAAAGAAACGTCAAAATGGATCTAGATGGTCACTTTAAATAAAACTTCTTCTATTTTAATAAATTTAATTTGAAAATACGAAGGAAAATTTGTTCATTCAACGTGAACTTTAAAAATCAAGAAGTGACATTAAATTAAACATAAAAAGCATCGATAATTATGTGATAAGTTAACTTTTATTTATCGAAAAATGATCAATATTGTTTTAGCGATTGCGACTCCTACATCGGATCCAAAGAAATTAAACTTAAATTGTCACTGAAATGGATTAGTTTTCAGTGGTCAATGTAAAGTACTCAGTGGTGAATGCAAGACGAGCCTCTTGTACTTCGCACTGATTAATTAATGGTTTGACCGGGTGTGCGAACGTGAAGATGTCTTCCTCCAGCCGGCGTGACACAGTCTGCCTGGAGACGTTAATGGTCCAAATCTAAGTAATCTCTCTTGAAAATGTCCTCCTTCACAATTTGGGCAATAGTTCGGTCTTGCCTTTTTTTTAGGTCTATCTTAGCCTACCGGTTGATTTACCAGCCTTACATAAAACTATTTTCTCATAGGTTGACAGAATATTATGGACTACACTTTTGGAGCGCTTGGCAATCTCTGCAATGACTCCAATTGAAAGATCGCGGAAAGAGAGAGACATCAAAAATTTCTTAAGACACGTTACCTGGACGGCAGTTGACATGAGAATCTAACGTAAACAGGATTGAACTGAAGGTAGTTGCTATTGAAACAATGCCGGTTATTTCTATAAGAAACCTAACTGTTTGAATTGTTTAGGACACTTCATTTTATCTAGTATATTGCTCATCTTTCGTTTTATTCATCCAAATTTGCATAATTTCGTACAGCAATTTTAGAAACCTATGGAAACCTGGGCAGGGTCAGCCACATTCACTAGGAGGGTCAATGCGAGAATCTGGCAACTTTTGGTTCCATACAAGATAATGCCTGGCGCTGATAGAGACATGTTTCTTAGACAACATGCTCGCATCTGCAGAGCGAACTACTAAAAATCTTTTGAAACCGGCAAACTCAAAGATGCAGGGTTGTCTCTCGATGAAGGGCATCGACGTTGCCGAGATTCGACCCATTTCATAACTCTGCCTGGAGCCGAACGAGCCATCCTTGAGTCGACACGAACTCGTTCATCCCGAGACATACACGGGAGAAGAGCCTTTACTCTCCTTAGTTTTATTTTTTCCTTTCTTTTCTGTTGAGGATGAATGAATGAATGATGTATATAGAAAGGACAGAGAGGGATCATTGTGTAACACAGGCGAACAGGCAGTCGTAGAGGAAAAGGGTACGGAAATAACTTGAGAGGGGATAGGAAGAGTCGATAGGTCGGTGGCTAGACACCGATGCGTGGTGTGGTTGGGTGAGTCTCGGGGTGTGCGTGACTGGACGACGGTTGGAGGGTGGTCAGGAAGGAGAACGTGTCTGTTTAGTCGGAAACGCGTTATTCATGATGCTCTTAACTTATGCGTAGAACGGTATGGGTTGCGGGTAGTCATGGGCTGCGGGGTATCGCAGTGCCATCGCAACATACCGTCTTGCGTGGAGTGCGGTGTATATGGGGTCTCTGGCGAGTTTCCCAGGGTTGTTTTGTGAGTCTGGTTTGAGCGTATGTGTTGAGGGGTGCTAATTTGTTTTTGTCGTGTAGTGTGGACATTCTCTGTCTTTGCGTCTAGTATTATTTGTGCGTGGAGCGCGATCTCGTCTGGTCCACGGCCGTTGACGAGAATGGTCTCGTCATTGGCGTAGTGCACTGTGTATGTGTAACAGCAGTTTTCGGGTGGGCGTGGGGTGTCGTTTGTGGAGATGATGTAAAGTGTGGGTGCCAGTACGCTTCCTTGGGGAACGCCTGAACGTGGTGTGAAGGGTTGTGAGAGGGTAGTCTTGTATTTTATGTGGCATCTCCGTTCAGTGAGTTAGAGCAAGAGGAGAATTCTGGTGCAGAGAGGTAACTCCGTATTGTTGGCGAGTTTCCAGCAGAGTCCCTCGTGCTACACCTTATCAAAGGCCTTCTCCACGTCCTTGCTGATGGAGAGTGTCCTTTGGTGTAGTTGGCGGGTTTTTTTTGTATTCTGTCGTGAACGATGGTCACAGCCGCCTGAGTGGACCGGCCCCTCCTGAACCCATATTGGTGGGGGGAGAACCAGTCCCTCTCTACCAGGTAGTCCCGTAAGCGGCAGTTGATCATACGTTCGAGTATTTTGCCTAGGTGCTCTAATAGAGCAATAAGCCTGTAATTGTTCGGGTCTTTGGGGTCTTTGTTCATTTTGTGTAGAAGTATGTTGTGAGACTTTGAACATTTTGGGGAAGTGGCCTGAGGCTATTGAGGCGTTGATTAGGTGTGTAAATGTAGGGTATATGTTTGCGGGGAGGTTATGTATTAGTGCGGCTGGTAGCGCGGAGGGGTCGGCTGCACGATTTGGTGTTGTTTTAATGTAGTGTTTGGTTTCCTCGACGGTGATGGGAGTGGTCAGTGTAGATGTGTAGTCGAGCAGCTTCATTCGTATCATGGGGGCGGGCCTTAGGGCGTGAGCGTGGGCCCGACACCACTCATGGACTTCCTGGAAGTGCTCTTGGGCGTGTGGTTTGGGTGGGTTGTGTGCGTGTGTGTGTGTACTATATACCAGTGGGAATCCTCCAATCTCTTAGGGCATGTGTCCTCTTAGGAGGACCTTGTACAGGAATGGACTTTGGCAGGGGTTGGGTTCCCATTGCGTTCCTTTCCTCCTCTAGGGAAGACCTTACCTACTGGTTCAAGGGCACTCTGGGGTCTGCACTCGCCTCGAGAGGGGTGTCCTTCGGCCATCTCACCGTGGCCTTGCATACCCCGAAGAGGGACTGCATAGGCTTGAAGCCTATTCTGAGTCTTCAAGTCTAGGGGCAAGCCAGCCGGCCACAACGAGAAGTTTCGAGGAATGAGCACGCCAAATCCCATGAAAATCCGGATGTGCGGGTCAAAAAAGTGGGCAGGACGTAAAAAGGGGCATCAGACAGGGTCTACTGAACGGCTGTCTACGGGGCTCCTGATGTTCGCTCAAACGGCGGTCCAATCTACAGCAGATTTGTTTTTTAAAGAGCTCATCTGACCACTGCAAACTTGTGCATTAGTCGCCGTATTAAAAATTGGCCTAGTAGTAGGCTACTTTAAAATAAAATTCAAGATAACCCCCCACCCAAAAGGGAAAGGGATGCGAGCAGTAAGCAAGCTCCTGCGTCTGGGGGAGGTCCACCCGGAGCAGGACCGTGCGACCTATAAGGGAAAAGAACAAAAGCAAAAAAAACAAACAAAACAAAAAAAAAACCTGCTTAAATAATAGGGAGAAGGCCGGCCTCCCCCCCAAAAGTAAACAAGTCCACCAGTCAATGTGCACGCACTCGTCCCGAGTATAAGGGACAGGCGGTAGCGACCCCGCCCATCCCGGTACCGGGACAGGTATCGTGCGCGAAGATCACCCAGACTGGGACATTCGACATGAATGTGCCGAACAGTCTGGGGGACGACGCAGTCGTCACAATAGGGCGCAGGCGAGCGCTCCATCAAATAGCGATGCGTCACGCGAGTATGTCCGATTCGGAGACGACAGAAAGCGACCTGAAGCCGTCGCGGCATTGAAGGATAGGTCCATGGGAACAGTCGCGGCGCAATGGCACGCAACTTTAAGTTCCCTTCGACCGTCTCCCATCTTCTTTGCCAAGCAGTCCGAAGAGCTGCCCGTATTCCTGCCATGTAGTCGGTGTGAGGAAGAGCGAAACGCTGGTCCGGTCGCAGAGGGCTGACCTGATTCCTGCTATGTAGTCAGTGAAGAAGAGAGAAATGATGATCTTTTACACCGGTCATCGTGGACTGTTTGGTACCTTGATTACCGGCAATCACAACATGTATAGGAAAACAGAGGGGGGATAATCTCAACATCAGCTTAGCTCGCAGCAATGGTGGCCTCAGGGATACAGGCGGACCAAAGGCTAATGAGATTCTAATATCCCGAGAGCAGGCTGGATGTTTTCTGAGTTGCTATAGATCACTATCTGATCTCTGAATGGGTCACAAAGTGTTATTTCCCGTACCGACCGGTGTATTGCTACCATCTTGGTTGTGAAGCTAGACGTAGCACCTGGCGGAGTCCTGCTGATTTCAAGCAAAGGGGATAGGGTGTGGAAACCGATCCACTCCTGGGACGTGGAGCCATCCGTATACACTGACACAGATACAGCGTAACGCGAAGTATGCTCGTGTGCTCCCAAACGGCCGAACGAAATACTTCCGGCGCAGTGGAAGCTTTGAGAGCAGAGGCGTGGCGACTAATAGTCAAAGGTAGTACCCTCTAGGGTGGCCTCCCGGGCAGAAGCAGAAGCGCCACTGACCCGAAAACTACACTGAGCATTCAGAGTGTTCTGGACTAGTATAACTCGACGGCATGGACAGGGTCTTTTTTTTAATTTATTTAAGGGGCTATCTGGCGACTGCCGACTTAGGCATAAGTCGCCGTAAACAAACAGCCTAGTTTTAGGCTACTTTAAAAAATTGAAGAGGAAACAAAAATAAAAAGAAATAACAATATCAATAACAAAACAATAACAAAAACAACAATTAAACCTGGTTAAATGAAAGGGAGAAGGCCGGCCTCCCCCCCAAAGGTCAACAAGTCCACCAGTCAAAGTGCACGCACTCGTCCCGAGTAGAAGGGACAGGCGGTAGCGACCCCGCCCATCCCGGTACCGGGACAGGTATCGTGCGCGAAGATCACCCAGACTGGGACATTCGACAAGAATGTGCCGAACAGTCAGGGGGACGACGCAGTCGTTGCAATAGGGCGCTGGCGAGCGCTCCATCAAATAGCGATGCGTCACACGAGTGTGCCCGATTCGGAGACGACAGAAAGCAACCTGAAGACGCCGCGGCATTGGGGGATAGGTCCATGGGAACAGTCGCGGCGCAATGGCACGCAACTTTAAGTTCCCCTCGACCGTCTCCCATCTTCTTTGCCAAGCAGTCCGAAGAGCTGCCCGTATTCCTGCCATGTAGTCGGTGTGAGGAAGAGCGAAACGCTGGTCCGGTCGCAGAGTCCTCGCGGACTTTTTGGCGCCCTCATTCCCGCAATTCCTACATGTCCAGGAACCCAGCAGAAGATAATCTCGACATCCACCCGGTTCGCCAAAACCGTGGCGTCACGGATATCGCGAAGCAGGGGATGCGTAGATTCAAATGCCCCGAGAGCACCCAGGGCGCCTTGTGAGTCGCTATAGATCACAATCCGGTCTCCGAACCGGGCACGTCGCGTAATCTCCCGTACCGAGTGGTATATTACCATCAGCTCGGCCGTGAAGACAGACGCAGCGCCTGGTAGAGCCCCGCTGACTTCAAACAGAGGGAATACGGCGTGGAAGCCGACCCCCTCTTGGGACTTGGAGCCATCCGTATACACTGGCACGGTTCCAGCGTGACACGATGTGTGCTCCAAAAAGGTCGTACGCAATACTCCCGGCGCCGTACAAGCTTTGGGAGCAGAGGCGTGGCGACAAATAGCCAAATGTGGTACCATGCAGGGTGGCGTCCTGGGTAGAAACAGGGGCGCCACCGGCCCATGAGCTATATCTACCTCTCGAAGGAGTTTCCTGGTCCTAAAGCCAAAGGGTTTAGGGTATGACTGGCGTCTCTCGGCGGCATAGGCACCATCGAGATCAGCTGCGGAAGCAGTGAGAGCTGTTGGTGACTGAGGGAGGCACCAGGCTCGCACGTACAGGCGAGTGATGCACTGCAGGCGGTGCAGAGCGAGTGGCATCTCCCCAGTATCGACCAAACGGCTCTCAATGGGGGAAGTGCGAAAGGCACCAGTCGCCAGGCGAAGGCCGGTGTGGTGGATTGAATCCACCTTCCGCAATAAACGCTCGGCTGCGGATGCATAAAACTCGCATCCGTAGTCGAGCTTCGAACGAACAAAGGATCGATAAAAAAGTAGGGCAGTAGTCCTATTAGCGCCCCAAGCGCTGAAGGTCACGGAACATAAAATGTCCATGACGCGGGTACAGGAGACCCTAAGGCTGCGAATATGAGCCTCCCAGGTGAGGCGTCGGTCGAATACAAGACCAAGGAAACGGTGCGACTCAACCACATCCAGGCGCACCCCATTAAGAAACAAATCTGGGTCGGGGTGAAGCCGTGGATGGCGGCAGAAGTGCAAAACCTCAGTCTTGGCCAAAGAAAACCGAAACCTGTGCGCTTCGGCATAGCGAGAGACGCGGTTCAATGCCTGTTGGAATCAGCGCTCCAGAGTTGGCATCTGGGCCGCGCCAAAAGAGATCGAAAGGTCGTCCACGTAGAGCGTAGCGAGAACATCTTCCGGCAGCACCGAGGTGATGCCGTTGATGCTCAGGGCAAAGAGTGTGACACTGAGGACACTTCCCTGCGGGACACCCTCTTCCTGCTCCTTTGGGCCGGAGAGGGCTCCCCCAACCCGTACGCGGAATCGACGATCTCGCAAAAATTCATATATAAACATTGGGAGGCGTCCCCTCGCCCCCATCGTGTGGAGAGTCTCCATGATACCGTATCGCCATGCGGTATCATAGGCCTTCTCCAGATCGAAAAAGACCGTGGCGTAGTGCTGTCTACGAAGGAAAGCCTCGCAGACGGAATTTTCCAGTCGGAGCAGAGCATCCGACGTGTAGTGGAACTTGCGGAAGCCGCACTGTGCTGAAGACAGATGGCCTCCGCTGTCCAGGAAAAAGGCTAATCAAACATTTACCACTTTCTCCATCAACTTGCACACGCAAGAGGTTAGAGAGATTGGGCGGAAGCCGGTCGGAGTAGAGTGATCTCTCCCCGGCTTGCGAAAGGCGAGCACAGTAGCGATTCGCAAGGAGTCTGGGAGAAGAGCTTTCACCCAGATCCTGTTGAACAAATCTAACAGAAAGGCCATGCCTCGCTCACCCAGGTGTCGAAGCATGGCGTACGGGACATCGTCCGGATCATGGGCAGTGTCCGCGCACGAAGCGAGAGTGGAACGCAACTCACTTACAGTAAACTTGTCGTTGAAGGGTTCTCCGCCTCTGGACGTAAAGTCCAGCCGGCGGCCTTCCGCGACATCACGACGTGCATTGAATGCTGGCGTTGCAGCATCACGACTAGAGAATGCGGAGAAAGCGGTCGCTAAGGATTCCGCCACGGACGCGGGGTCCGAGATTTCGGTCCCATTCTCCTGGAGAACGGGAGGGGGGGTCCTGCGAGAACTTGCCCCGAATCCTTTTGACTCGCTTCCACACCTCAGCTAAAGGGGTCTTCCCGTTAAGCGAAGATACGTATGCCCGCCAAGAAGAGCGGCGGGCGTGCTTCGAAATATACCGGAACCTGGCCCTAGCCCGACGAAATTCACCCACAGTGAAATCGTTCGGGCGGCGCTTATAGCGCATGTAGGCATAACGCTTCTGTTTGGGGGCCGTCTCACACTCGGCCGACCACCATGGGAGTGGTCGGCGTGCAAAACGGCCAGACGTCCTAGGAATAGTAGTCAGGCCCACGGCGATGAGGTTGCCGGAGAAGAACTCAACGGCCTCATCTACCGACCTAAACTCCTCGACTGAGATAGAGAATTCGTTCATTTCCTGAAATGCAGGCCACCGAGCACGCGCCAAGCACCACCGAGGTGGTCTCTCAGGCGGCAGTTGCCCTGAAAATGATATTTGAATGGGAAAGTGATCACTACCATAGAGGTCATCGACCCCCCCCCCAATCAAAATCAGGCTGTGCATCCGAAGAGCACAAAGATAGGTCAAAGCAAGAAAATGAAGCGGTTCTCGGACAGTGATGCGTAAACTCATCCACGTTTAGGACACCCATCTCAAGCTCTTCGATCAGATCGGCAACGCCTTGTCCCCTTGGATTTATGGAGTAATCTCCCCAAAGAGGATGCCTGCCGTTCAGATCTCCGAGCAAGAGATAGGGCCTCGGCAACCGTGCCACGAGGCGGCGGAAGTCCCCCGCGTCGAAGTCAGCTGACGGTGGAATGTACGCAGAAATGATAGTATACTTACTATCCAGGTGCAGCTGCACAGCCACTGCCTGAAAGGAGGTATCTAAAGAGAAAGGAAGAACGGAGACATCATGCCGGGTGTAAACCGCGCATCCCCCAGCCCGGCCATCCCGCGGTGGTGGGGTCGCAAGACCCTTATACCCCGGGAGGGCAGGCAGGGGGCACGCGCCTAGCATGGTCTCCTGCAAAAAGATAGCTAACGGGGAACGGGACGAGACGAGCCTCCGCAGCTCGCAATGCGAGTCTTTTCCTCCCTCCGCCTCGAAACCTTAGGCGGGCGTTGCGGCTTCGGAGGCAGGAGGGCCCTCTTTTCGAGGAACCACCGTCTCCCAGCCACTCGCCACACCTCAGGGCGTGGGCGAACGAGCCGAAGCTCCTTTGTTGATGTCCTCCTTTCGGGGGACAGCTTTAGGAACCCCGGAAGATGGCCTAGCGACCATCTTCAGGGGTGTTGCCTCATGTGAGTCTAACGACTCGGTGGAGGCGCGTGGCCGTTTCGCCTTACGTGAAACGGTCACGCTGGGGAAAGAGAGGGGAGCCCTGGTTTTAGTCGGGGCTGGGTAGGAACCCTTTTTGCCACCAGCTTTACCAGGGAAGCGCCCGGATTGGGTAGATCCCGCGGAAGGGCTCCGAATGGGCGCGGAAACAACCGTGCTCGCTGGCCTGGATGGGCCAGGAGCAGAGGGTGCCTTTCTAACTATTGAGGCATATGACGTCCCAGGCAGAGCTGGGCGCGCCAGGACCAAGTCCTTAGCCTCGCGGAATGAGAGTCGATCCTGGACCTGATCGGCCAGGATTTCTTTCTCAAGGAGATATGCACAACATTGCTTTGAAGAAGCAGGGTGCGGCTCTCCGCAATTGACACACTTGGCCACACACGATTTGGACTTATCGTGTGCGACCTTGGAGCAATTTACACAGACTTCGGGTGACCCCGACTTGACGTCTACATGAGCGATTCGTATGGCCGAAGCGGTGACAGTAATAGCACCGCCGCGGCAGTGGCACGAATGCCTTCACGCGGTAGCGGTACCAACCGGCACGCACCGACTCAGGGAGCTTGTCACAGTCGAACGTGACGAAGAGTGTAGGGGTGGGTCTCGAGGCCCCTCCCTGTTTTCTCATCACACGTTCGACCTTGACCGCCCCTATGGTCGGCCAGCTCTAGGGTGATGTCCTTAATGGAGTAGTCAACGAGTTCCCTCGCATAAACTACTCCTTTCACAAAGTTCATAGTAGAGTGCGGCGTCACACTCACCGGGGTGCCATGAAGTGTCCGAAGAGCACTTATCTTGGCCACCTCGGTGGGATTCGCCGCATTCGCCAGAAGGCTCCCGTAAGAGAAACGGCTCACCTTCGGCTCTCTACCAATTGCACTAGCTAATCCTCTACTCTGATGGATCATGTTGCCCTTGGACAACATGCTGCCATCAGTGGAGCGAATAACGAGGAAGTGTTTGAAGCCAGCAGGCTCGAAAACGCCAGGTAACCTCTAAATCAGGGGCCCCGATGTCATCGAAGCTCCGCCCTGTGCCCTTTTGTTCTTAATCAGGGTCTCCGTACCCGGGGGGAGCAGAGGGGCCGGATGTGCCGATCTTGGCTTGGTCGCTTGCCAGAGTGCCAGCAGACCCATCCGTCCCAGCAGCCCCCGCGGATGGAGAGGAGCCCCGAGTCTTTTTAGTCTTTCTTGTCTTCTTTTTCATTTTAGGAGAGGAGGTCGGGGAATGAACCCGCTTCTCACCTCCGCCGGTAGAAGCCCCCACGCCAGATGTACCGGCCTCAGCCAGGTCCTTCTCCGAAATGGAGGTCCTGGTGGTCGTAGGGGCATCATCCGGAGATCCTTCCCCTCCTTGTACTGCCTCAGAATCCCCAGCCCTTTGAGGAGGACCTTGCATAGGGGCGGATTCGGGTTCGGTGCTTGGCGCCGAGCCCGGATTCCCCCCCATGGAAGGCCCTACCGTCTGAGGCTGGTTTTCCTCAAGGACCATGTCTATCACAGGAGGGGCCTCCAGTTGGCCATCCTCTCCCAGGACATCGCAGGTCCCCTTGGCAGCGTCATGAGTCTTTTGTGGGGAGGCACAGGCCTTGACCCCGGCAAGGTTTAATATTCTTGCCAGCAGGTCTTTTGAGGGAAGCGACCGAAGGGGCCTGGCTTCCCTCTCCCCCCTAGGAGGGTTTACCCTACCGAGCCGCTTGGATGTGGAGCAGCTGGCTAAGGGCTGCCTGCTGGCTTTCTTGGCAGTCCCCTTGGAAAGAACAGAGGGGACTGCCGCTGGTAAGAGGGAGGTGCCCGAAAGCACCTCCAGAGAAGGGGGTGAGGGGGAGTCCCCTTCACCCGTAGGCGTAGGAGAGGAGTAAGCCTCCTCTCCGGTTGAAGAAATATGGAGGGACCCCTGCGCAAGCACGGTGGAGGGAGGACCTCCATTTTTTTTGCTGGAGCTGCCCGAGGGCGGCTCCGTCGCTGTTTCAGGGGAAGTTGGGGGTTGGGGTTTTTAGTTGTTTTTTCATACATGGGCATGGTGACCCTCTTTTTCATACGGGACGCAATAGCTCATCACCTCTTGCAGTTGCCCGCACTGCAAGAGGTGCTTACAGGCCTGGCAGAGCCAGGCGCCACCATTTCGGACTACCTCTCCCTCCTGGTGGCCTGGCAGTCCATCGGCATGGCGGCTCCACCTTAGACACGGCGTAAAAATGGATAGAATAGGAAGAGGAGAGGAAAAGGGATGTGAGGAAGGTATGGGTGGGGATGAAGCAGGTTGTTAAAAAAAACCATCCCGAACCGGAGCTGAGGGGTTAGATGGAGGCGCACGGCCGTTTCGACTTAAAGGAAATTGTCACGCGAGGTCTGGTTTTACCCGAAGGCGGGATGCGAGCCTTTTAAGCAGCCAGTTCTACCTGGTTAGCGACCGCTAGGAGTAGAGCTTATAGGATTACGAATGGGCGCGTGAGCGGCCGTACTTATAGTCATGGAGCTGCCAGGAACAGTGGGTGCTATACGAGCGATTCCTTTGGCCGAAGTGGTGGTAGTAGTAGCACCTCCACAGCAGTGAAACTAATGTTTTAAAACGGTAGCTATACCAACCGGTACGCACCGACCCAGAGAGCCTGTCAAAATCGAACGCGAAAAAGAGTGTAGGGGTGGGCCTCGAGGCCCCACCCCCCTGTTTTTTATTATACGTGCTACCTTGGCCCCTCCTTGCTCGGCCAGCTCTTCGGTGATATCTTTCAGGAATAGGCCACAAGTTCCCTCCCATAAACCACTCCTTTAATGAAATTCATAGAAGAATGCAGTCACTTGCACAGGCTTGACATTGAGTGTACAAAAATCACTAATAATGGCTGTCTAAGTACAGGTGAACTTCGCCTCTCTACCAGTCAACCTCGCTAATGCGATCCTCTGATTAAACATGTGGCCTTCGGCCAACAAGCTGGCATAATATGCGAACCGCTAGCAAGCATTTGAAGCCAGCGGGCTTTAAAGCGCCAGGTTGGCTCTCAATGAGGGCCCCGACGAAATAGAGGTTCTACTCACCACACTTGGAGCTTTGGTCCTATGTATTCTTCTCCCCGGCCGAGGGCGACTCAGAGCCGGACGTGCCGGTCTTGGCCTACTCATTTTCCGAACGGCACAGGACGAGGACGAATCCGATCACGGAGCCCCTTCTCTTCTCACCCGGAAGGGGCCAAAAGGCCGGACGGACAAGCCTCAGCCATGTCCTTCGCTGAAATTGAGGTTTTGGCCTGTAAGGGAGCACCAGGCGGGGAGATCACTCTTCTCCTTGTCACTCATCGGGTGTCCACCTAAGAAGATCTTACACAGTGGCGGGTTCAGGTTCGGTACCTGGAACCGAGCCAACGTTGCACCCAAAGGAAGACAATACTTGGGGCGGGGGCACTTACGGGATCATCACCACCTCAGGAAGTGCTTTAAAATAGAAATCCCCCACCCTAAGTTGTCGGGTATCGCATCAGAGGATTCATGTGGCCTATAGCCCGTCGTTGCAAATATCTGTGAGACCGGACTGAAAATCTCCATTTGAACAGGTAGGGGGGGGGGGGGGCATGCCGGCTACCATCAGTCATCATTCTTGGATCCACGAGATGTCTGGGGGGGGGGGGGCAGAGCGAGGGAGGGATGCATCTGCTACCACTCTAAGGGGGTTGAGGTCGTTCATATGCCACCATCGGGGGGCTGGAAACCGAAATGGCCTGTCCTTTGCTTCGCCGTGGTCTTTGAAGTCCCTTGAGAGAGACAAAGGGGACCCACCACAGGTGGAGAGTCGCTTGGAGGCAAGTCTCCAAAAGGGAGTAAAGGGGAAGCCACCGAACCTGTATGTAATGTAGGGATAAGCGCCCTCTTCGCTTGAATAATCTTGGATGAGCCGCTGAGAAAGCAAGGAGGATCACCTCTACTACAGCGGTGGAGCTGCCTGAAGGTGGCACCGAAGATGGCAAAAGGGAAACTCATTTGTATCAGACCAAAACTTGAAGGGAAGTTCCTCCACCGGTTAGAGTGGTTCCGTCATTGTTTACCTCATCCACCCCAACACCAAATTCGGGCGAGGATTTCGAGAGTGGTATATAGTTAGAAATTGTTGTCAAGTTTTGAGGAGCTTCCAACACAGGAAAGAACCTGAATTTGTGACCAATGACAGGAGAAAAGCGAGGGGAAGAGGGAGGGTACACTACAGAGCAAAATAAGATGAAAGATTTTCCTTTATTAAAATACTTTCAAAAATAAGAGTAAGTAAATAAAATTTTCATGGTACATTTAGGAATGCATTTAATATATTTTAGGAAGATTTCAAGATACAATCGTATATTCAAGATATTATAATCAATAAATTGTAGAAAGTGAGGTTAACTGGCAGCCACGTGGCCTTGTGTACGCGCGGATACTGAGATCACTGCATGGAGCTGAAAAAGCATGGCTGAGCCTGGGCAAGGAGGTGGCCGACGCTGTTATCACACGCGCCACCAGTATTTGTCTAGGGACCGATGTCATCGCCCCCCCCCCCCCACACACGGCCAAATCTCCGCGAGCATTCCGGCTTTCCGCTCGAATATTGAAATCCGTTGGACACTCCAACGAACGTTTGCACGATTCTCCCTTCCCCCGAAGGAGTCGCCGACTTTTCCCCACATTCGCGCGCGCGTTTGAAGCCTCCTCACCAGGCGCCTATATAACGCTTCGACTGAGTTTAGAGAACAGCACTGTTAAAATTCAACCTACTCCAACGAATGAGCTGAAAGACGCTCTCGCCCCAATCCCCCCAGCGGCAATTTCGATTCAAGTTGAAGGCTAAATCGATCCGTGAAATCTGCCCTAGTCAATCGGCAAGCTTCGATATGAGTGAACTCTGCCTTAGTCAATCAGTAAGTACTTGAAAAGGATCCCCAACTCCGAAGGCGACAGGTGCTCCCTCGTCTGAAGTAAGAGGTAACTTGACTTCTTCCGTCGCATTCACCGTACCCCAACTGGCCCCTTTTCGGCAACGAGCCCGTAAGGTAATCATAAATATTGCCACCTGCAGATTGATCTTGAATCTGGCTTACCCAATTGCTCCATTATTTGTGTGAACGCCCCGCCCCAGTTTAAAATCCCCCTTTAAATCACCAAACTGAATCTGACCTCTTTAATCCCTTAATTAACCTACCTGATCGCGTGTGGACCTTTAACCCCGTCTGGGCGACCATTCCCTTTAAACCCAATTTCTATGTAAATATAAATATCGTTTTGTTGTTAGTAAAGTTATATTTTCGTCATTGTCTTTCTTTTGCAACCCCAGAGCGTAACAGCTACCTGTTAAACTTTGGCCAATTTGCACTCTGAAATATTTGTTTAAAAGGACCCCGCAAATTTAATAATAAACCATCCCCACTGAGCTCATAACAATTTCCTCTTTCACTATCGGTTTTCAACCTACTTCGGCCCCAAGCCCCAAAGTACCTACGTATATATAAATATAGTCTGGCCATTCCACGACATATACTTATATATATATATATATATATATATATATATATATATATATATATATATATATATATATATATATATATATATATATATATATATATATATATATATATATTTTACTCTATTATAAAATCTGGTGATCAGGTGTGCCAGGGTCTTTAAAAGGTCTTTGGAGAGATTTTTTTTAAGGGCAACCCTTTAACTTTATTGTAATTTTCAAAGCTTAGTACCGTTTGAGTTGCAAAGACAAAACGAAACAGGAAACAACCCTGCCATGTTAATTTATCGCTTACTGTTTGTATGTGTGTTTGGACCGACAACATTTAATAGGGGAATTTTGTTAGGCGACAGAATTTATCCCGCGGTCACTTTAATCCCCACACAGATTAGTAGAGTCTGAGCCCTTCTCATCTCACTAAGACTCAATTACTTTATTTTTTTTATTTGTTTAATCGTATACTATATTAGTGTTAGTATTTGGATACCAAAGCTTCCGCGTTTAAACAAGCATATTCCTCCGTGTGTCAGTAATTTGTGAGCCAAGCCTTCTCCGTCCTGTGCCGACGGTCCACTATACCCTTTCTTTCGGACAAAATGTGGTCGTTCGAGAGATTTAAACTCCAATGAGAATCCCTCAGTTCAAGTGCAAAAGACCTTGTCGCTTATATACAGGAAGAGAAGAGAAATTAGAGCTTATAATAGAGAACGAGAACTAGAAAGAGCTGAACAAAAAGAGATTTAAAGAATTAGCTGAACAAAAAGAAATTAGAGAATTAGCTGCACAAAAAGAAATTAGAGAGAGAGCGAAGACCGTGAGAGAATTCGCCAATATGAACTGGAATCGAATCGTGATCGGCTCGAAACCCCTTCAGTAAATTTCCGTGTAGGAACCCCTCAATCTGCCTCCGTTAAACTCCCCGCGTTCAAAGAAGTAGAGGACTTTGGATCTTTTCTTACTCACTTCGAAGTTAATCATTGGGACATCGATACGGACGGTGTCGATAAGCTTCTTCCTCTACTAAGCTCGCCGCTCTGAGACCTAATCGTATCGCTTCCCTCTGATGTTACGGTGGATTACTCCACCCTCAAATCCGAACTTGTCGCGGCGTACAATATGACGCCTGACTTAAACCGCACCAAATTTCGCCACGCCCACTTTCAACCAAATATGACCTTCCGTCATTTTGGATATATTCTTTCCCGTACTTTTAATTTTGGTTAGACGCATCGAAAGTCCCCCTCGATTATGACTCCCTGGTAGATTTTGTTCTAAGGGATCAGTTGCTGGCGTCGCTAACACCAGAGATCCGCTCCTTTGTGAAGGTTCGTGGGTGCAACTCCTTCAAAGAGTACATAGAAGCAGATATCTATGCGGCGAGTCACAACTTATACCCGAAGGAAAATAAAAAGCCTCCCCCCTTCATCCCCCAAGAATAAATTTAATAACTCGCGGTTCCCTCCTAAGAACTCCCCAAAATTCACCAAGGTTATGGGCCCCTTTAAGCCCAGAAGTTCCCCTCCATCGGAACCCCGTGACGTCAAGCCCCTCATATCTAATCCCCCGGCGTCAACTTTTCCAAGTAAGCCAATCATATGTTTTGCGTGCGGTGTCGAAGCCCACACGCGCCCAAATTGCCCCCCAAATTCCCAACTCTGCGGTAATCCCCTTCACCAAGTGACCAGGTGAATGCTGCTCCCGCTCCCCCTCCATCGTGACCAGAAATCCCAGCTCTAATCTCGTTTCCTAGTGCCCCATGTACATTTCCTCTTTGACAAGAGTTCTCCAGTGTTAAATTTGAAAACGGAAGCGTTAATGGGTGCCGAGTCTCCACCCTCGTCCGAGATACCGGGTGCACGTATATTATGGTATAGAATGAGCTTCTTCCCCCAGGGGCTCCTGACCACAAAGTTTGCTGTAGTCCGTGATTACTTGGGACGCGCAAATCGCTTTCCCATTGTAAACTGTTACCTCAAGTGTCAGTACTTTTCCGGATGGGCTGAAGTCGTGTAAGCCCCTATCCAATTCTGTTCCGTTTTGGTAGGACAGAGACCCCAAGTCTCGTCTAACCCTGTGGCTCATCCCGTTATTACTATAGCCCAGGCAGAGAAGGAATCCCAGACGCCCGCTGGCCTTGAAACTCCCTTAGATTCGGATTTCAGCGGCATTATGAGCGAAGAATTCGCTCAAAGACAGAAGGTGCCCAAATCTCCTTCCCCTGTGGGAAAAATTTCGGAGCTTCGAGCAGGATTCTGTCCGCGGTAAGAAGACAGCCTCTTATATCGTGAAAGAAGGCTCGTTATATCGCGCTTGGTCGGATAGCGCCAACCCCGAGACTCACGCCCTCTGTGTTCCCCGTTCGCATGTCCCCTTGGTCCTAAAAAATGACCACGATAGCGAGTTTTCTGGCCACTTCAACCACGATAAAATTAGTCAGAGGATTTTCCGGTGTTTCTACTGGCCTGGTGCTGCAGTTGATATTTCGGAATACTACCAATCCTGTGATATCAGCCAGAAAACCAAGGCGAAAGGGCGTGTTTACCCCCCCCCCCCCTCCTGAAGAATGGCCCAAGCATATCGAAATCCGTTCGTTCAAGATCTTACCCCCTTCCAATTCATCTAAGAAATGCTTTTAACGCTGAGGTTAACAATCCGCTCAGCCCCCATATCCTTGAACCCTCCACGACAAATTCTTATTCCCCAATAGTTCTGGTACGGAACCAGATAACTCTTACCGAATGTATGTAGATTTTCGTAAATTAAATCCCGTGACCGTTTTCGACGATGAACCGTTTCATTTAATGGACCAAAGCCTTCACTTATTCGAAAAAGCAAAATTTATTAGCAAGCTCTACACCCGCTAAATTTTAATTGTTCCATATCGATTTGCCACCTTGTAATTATTATAACCGCCAGGTAGATATTAGCTTATATTTAATTAATTCTGTTATGGACTTATTTTTTTCTCGATGTGTACATCTAAGATGCATTTGTATATATGAAATTAGCATTTAGAAACCTGGTCCGGCACCAAAAGATGTGTATATTTACCACCTTAATCCTTCTGTCAATTATGTAAAATGTATCTTTGAATATCCATTTCATTCCTTTTTGTTCTTTTTCCTTTTTTTTTGCTTTGTATATTTTAGTATATTATTTTTTTTTAATTATGTCCCCTTTATTGCTCTTATGGTCGGCAATAATTAATTTACTTTTCTGTTCATATGTACACGCAGTCGGGTAGAATTAGCTTGTACACTTGCTCGACGGCAGATCAGGAATCCCGTGTTGTTGTTTTTTTTCGCTTACCCCGTGACCACTCATTAGTCTAAGGGGATGTCACCTTTCTCCTCAACTCCGAAAGTGCTATCTTTTTGGATGGGAAGGATATAGCAGAATGAGGTCAAATGGCGGCCACGTGGCCTTCTGTACCCACGTGGAACCTGAGATCACCGCATGGAGCTGCAAAAGCATGGCTGTATTTGTCTAGGGACCGATGTCATCCCCCCACCCCCCACCCACCCACACACGGCCACCTCTATGCGAGCATTCCGGCTTTCCGCTCGAAAATTGAAATCCGTTGGACATTCCAACGAACGTTATCACGATTTACCCCTTTCCCCGAAGGAGTCGCCGACTTTTCCCACATTCTGGCTTACCCAATTGCTCTATTATTTGTGTGAACGCCCCACCCCAGTTTAAAATCCCCCTTTAAATCACCAAACTGAATCTGACCTCTTTAATCCCTTAATTAACTTACCTGATCGCGTGTGGACCTTTGACCCCGTCTGGGCGACCATTCCCTTTAAACCCAATTTATATGTAAATATAAATATCATTTTATTGTTAGTAAAGTTAGATTTTCGTCATGTCTTTCTTTTGCAATCCCAGCGCGTAACAGCTACCTGTTAAACTTTGGCCAACTTGTACTCTGAAATATTTGTTTAAAAGGACCCGGCAAAGTTAATAATAAACCATTCCCATTGGACACTCATAACAATTTTCCCTTTCACTATCGGTCTTCAACCTACTTCGTTCGAAGCCCCAAAGTACCTACTTATATATAAAGATAGAGTCTGGCCATTCCACGACATAAACTAGCAAAATAAAATATGGACACGTGCAAAATAAGAGAACATTTTTTAAGGAACATTCTAGAAGTTACTTGAAATCATCTGGCAACATTTTGCTCAGTAGATAAGAACTATACAACCGACATTGTCGTCGTACTCACTCTGCAGAGATGCCCCCACGCTTGAAAGAGCTCCGTCAGAGAATTGTTCGCTTGAACACTTTGGGGACGACTCTTTCTGCGATTTCAAGAGACGAAGGAAGGTCCAAGTGTGTGATTTTGCGCATTCTGAAGTTATACAATGAAAACAAAACCTACAAATCTCTCTTAGAGACTACAACAGAAATTTCTTGAAAAGTTTAGACCAATAGTGGCAAAGAATTGAGCCGTTTCAGTGCCCTTCGCCTTAATGCGTATAGTTTAAAAGCTCGCACTCCAGCTACCAAACCAATAATCAGTAAGAAGAACCAGAAGACGAGACTCGAATATGTTGAAGCTCATGTTAATTGAAGGTATGAAGGTTGGGAGATAATTCATATCAGCGACGAAATTAAATTTAACTTAGTTAGATCTGAGAGCAGACACTTTGTTAAACGCGCTGCAGGTGAGAGACCCTAAATGTGCTAAAAAGTATGCCAAGCATGGATGAGGCAGCGTCGTGGTATGCTGGATCTTTTCGTTTGAAGGCGTTCGTCCGCTAGTGCGAATAATTGGAAGGGTAAATGCGAACGTGTATCTATTAAACCTCGTAGAACATGTTATACTTTCACTCCGTGCATCTCCCGAACCAGCCAGCAGTGTTTATGCAGGACAACGCGCCATGCCATATTGCAAAGCGTGCAAAATAATATTTCGAATAAGAAGATAATGAAGTAATGAAGTGGCCTACTCAAAGCCGGGACCTAAACCTAATTGAGAACCTCTGGAAGAACAATGGAGACAAAGTTTGAGACCGGCAGCCTTCAATTGTGTAAAAAATATTAAATGCATACCTTTATGTACTACTGAATTTCCTATACCTTACCTACTCATTTTTTAAAATACCTTGATAAAGGAAAATCGTTCTCTTATTTTGCTCGGGAGTGTATATCCTGCGTGCAGCCGCTCCCCCTTATCCCATCTCAGGTTTTCGGACTTTTTAGGTCTCCAACTTGGGTGCGTTAAGGAGTGGTGTTCGCAGCTCAACAGCGACCAGAAGTTGCCCAGTAGAGGGTGGATCCCCCCCCCCAAAGGTCGCAGCTCCCAAGTGAGCAGCCAGAAAAGCAGGGACACAGGGCGGATTTCCTTAGTGATCCGAATAAGCTTCGACAGGACAGCCAAGATCTGTTGTGGCTGGCCCAGAGACGAGAGCCGAGACTTTGAGTTGGCCTCGACAGCAAACATGGCAGTAAAGCTGGGCCACCATAATCAGTACAATTTCACGCACCCGGGAATGCCTGCATGAAGGTGGTCAACCCGTTACACCCAGAGAAGAGGTTATTGGGCAAAACCAATCCTCTCATTAATCCTGCCTTAACATCCACGACCAGTTAAGTCCAGCTTTTGTGCCCTGCAGGCGTTAAAAGATGATCCAAAGTCTTTCTTCTGACACGGCATGAGGTAGTGGGACAGGTCCTTAAGCCTAGACAAAGAGTTGAGGGGGATAGAGGTAGAGACAAGAGAATGCTGAGAGGGAACGAGGAGGAAACAATAACTTCCCACGGCCCGTCAGAGTTCAAGGGAACCGAGTGACGGGGCTTACCTAATTTACACTCGGGCCGGGACAAGTAGCTCCTCCATGTACTAGTAAATTAACAGGGTAACAACCCCCACTGAGTGTGTCAAGGAATACAATACCTTAAATGGAAACACACCTTAAAGGAAACCTCGCTCAGTTTCGCATCGAAGGAGGTCTAGGAGAGTTGCGTGCTCCTCCGACACCATAGCGACCCAATTAGGCTACTAGATGTACTTCTCATACATTTTCAATTTCCCTGAATTTGACCACTTCGATCTTCTTTTCCTAAACATTCTACGATTCTCGCTTTAAAAACATAAAAATCCTAAACAGTTTCCCAAAACACACAGAGACCCCCGCCCCCCATTCTTCATAGAATAAACAAGAACCTTTTTTTTAAAGTCACAAATCAGCCACATTTCCGAGAAGCACCGCGAAATGCTATAGAGACAAATATGGCGCCCATTTTAAGCATTTGCTCGTAACACACAAATATGAGGATTTGGGTTGTCCTTAGCTTCTGCTTCGACAACTCCGAAGAAACTCGCGGAGGCGCACCCTCTCCTCTCAAGAACAGGAACAATTTAATGTAAAAATACATCGTATAATAAACGCAAAAACAGTAATACTAAAATGTATAATAAACGCAAAAACAAGAATAATAAAATGTATAATAAACACAGAAACAGGAATACTAAAATGTATAATAAACGCAAAAACAGGAATACTAAAATGTATAATAAACGCAAAAACAAGAATAATAAAATGTATAATAAACACAGAAACAGGAATACTAAAATGTATAATAAACGCAAAAACAGGAATACTAAAATGTATAATAAACGCAAAAACAGGAATAAAATGTATAATAAACACAAAAACGAATAATAAACGGGGTTGTGCTGCCGAAAATGTTAGCAAGGAGCGAAATTTGGCTCGAATCCCCACCGGGATCCTGAACGCGATTTAATTAAGAACTGGGTCGCATTTGAAAGAAATCCTCGGTGTTAGATGATGATTAAATAGACGCCATCAGTGGCATGGGACTAATTATAAAAATAGGAGTGGATTCCGAGACACTAAACTTTTGGTACTCTCTGTATGGTAGAAGCGGAATTCAGGGCATTAAACGACAAAGTAGGTAGGTTTGTGCTAAGGGGTGGAGAGGACACATATTGATGTGCACTCATCACACCATGTGAACCAATGATGGTGAATTTCGGGCAATATAACCATACAGTCTGTTATTTCAACCAAGTTCCTTGACGCGTTTTACGACGTCCAACGTCATATTGGTTATGATTTTCTTCTCTATTTAAAGCGAAAGCCAACGAGGGCATCTGCCGTAAAAAGCTTGTAATGAGAGATCTTTAAAGAGAGAGGGAAAGGGACAATGTGGGTGTGGTGTGGGGGGACGTATACTGTAAGCCGCAGAGCCTCTTTCTTGCGTTGGGGCCAGGAGGACACGCAATCCTCCAGCTGTCAGCCGCAACATAGATTTCCTGCTGCACCTGACACCCCTTTGCGTAAGTACTAATAGAATAGAAATATGGGGCAATAGAAAATGGAGAAATCAATCGTGTAAATACCCCAACCGAAGGGAAAAGGTGAGTGGACGAAAGCTGGTCGGCGACTAACCTGCGAAATCAGACCCGGGCCCCCACAAAGAGGTGAGAAACAACAGCTCATAAAATAGAAATGTCTAAAAAAGAATAAAGCCCAGGTAGTCTCAATTTAGTTATATACTGCAGGAGGAGGGGGGGGGGCTGAGGCCAGCAGGGCTTGTGGCCCTTCAGGTGCTAGACGCGAGTCTGCAAGAGGCTGCACCCCCTTGCAGGTGGAATAGGTTTAACACCCGCTTTCATTCTTACTCAGGTCTACGCCTAACTTGGAACGCAACAAGAATAAGACGTGAATAAAGAGAACAAAAAAACGTCAGCAAATAAAAGTAGCGAAAAAATGAGTAATTAAAAAGATACAGGAAAACTCAACCCTAAATGCTCGGGCTAGGAGGGCACGCTCTAGTGGGTCTGCATCCGAAGCAAACCATTACGAGAACCGACATAGTTCTTCCAGCCTTTTAGAGGGCCAGATCTATTTTTGAGCCCCTCACCCAACCACAATATTGAAGTCCTAAACCTTTACTTTTCCTCAATCTCTCAAATGATCAAGTTCGTCACCATGAACCGATTTCCAAGAGGGTGGTTGGAGCCAATCAACGCCACGCAGCGAGTATCGCGCTGGCAGGAACACAAATTTCTAGCGCGAGGCTACCCAAATAAGCGACCCCCTATCCGGGTTTTGCCCCCTTTCATGATGCGTGTGGGAAGACGGTATGCCGACATACAGGCAAATAATGGAGTGTATATTTCATTTTTGTGCGTCATACATATTTAATGAATTGGGGGCGGTGTGTGTGTGTGTGCATATGTATGTACACACTACCGTTCGAAATATTCATTCCCATTGTCTTTCTAGTATATGAAAACCATAATTAAAATCAATGGCACCCTACAGTGCCAAACAGACATGTGTCATCGAGGGGGATCACAATGAGCCAAAAATGTGGGAGACTTTAACTAGGTCACGGTCAGGTATGTTTGACCCTGGCCTACGGTAGATCCTAGTTAAATAATATATATATGAATGTTGGATCGTACGCAAACCGAAGATGGCGTTACGTAGATGAAAAATACGGGATGTCATCTTCGGTTTGCGTACGATCCAACATTCAAAATTGGATACGCGAAATATAGTGTCAATATTCTTCTGCCTAATGTTAACAACCCCTGAATTGGTTTATCCAAAGTGGCTATTAAATGTAGCTCTAAAATGCGTTGAAGATCCACCCATTTGCATGGAATAGGACTGACATCAATTAGTGATTTCTTATATATTTTTGTATATTCTTTTCAGCTTCCGATCGATCCCTTTTAACGAAATGTTTCAATCTGTAAGCCCAGACTGAAATAATTTTATATTTTGGGAAAACGGAAGTTTAAACGCAACACTACCAACATAACACTCATTCATCCGTCCTATAAATAATATTTTAAACATTCTTTAGCCAATTTACGTAGTTCGAAGCAATAAAATTCCATCAATTTCCGACATAGCGGCTGGTATTTAGAGCCTGATTCATTCCTCCCAAATGTCAGATGACCCAGGCTCTTTCCGATTGGAATTCTTCGAAAATATTCGTAAAAACATGCGGTAAGAATGAGCAAAATTGAATTTTTTTTTTTTTTTATTTTAAAGATCCCTCTAACATCCGCCAATGAGGGATAATTTTAAAAAAGTTACCAACAGCAACACAAAGAAAACAGTCGACAAAAGAATTGCGTAGAAACGAGAGAAAACTTTCCTTTTTTGGTGAGCGACGGAGGGAACATCCGAAGCGGCAGAAACCGGTTACAGCGCTGGCAGCCGAAAAACGGACGCGTCCCAACATAGGATGTTGAAACATCTCATTATTAAAAAGGGAAGAATACTATTTTTATACACTTATAAATAAGTATGCATATGTAATTAACTTGAAATATAGCTAAAAAACTAGCAAAGGCCCGAACTCCCACAAGTAGTCTCCTCTTTAGTCTATTCGAGCGATGGCAGAAACTATTTGGACAAGATACTTTACACTGTATTCCCCGATTATTTAATATAGATAAAATCACCTAAAGGGTTAATCAATCCCCCTTAAACAATAAGGTGTGATGCTTTATAGGCTTTTGTTACGACCTCGCCGAGTGGAAACACGATTACAATTACAGCGAAGTTAAGCCACCCGAGTGTGGTAAGGGGATGGATGGAGTTTCGAATCGGGTTGTTTCACGGAGGATGCCATACTTTGAATATACCCTTAGTTCGGACCCCACGTTTTACTGGAGTTCTCCTCTAAGAAAAAAACAAGAAACAAATATTTTAAATGAGTGATTCGAAACAGTTTCTATTGACATCTCATTGTTTGCTACTTAGACTAGTTTCAAGGTCAGCAAATTTTCATATTTACAATTTGTCAAAATGTTGTGGGAGAAAGCATACACAAAAAAAAACAAGGGTGATTTAATTAATTTTCCCCATTGACTGAAGTATTTTTCTATTTACAAATGTTTATTAAAGTTGGTCAAACCCGTTCTTCGTCCTTGGCTCTGATTCACACCTTCCGCCTCTTTAGGCGCATTGTGATTTCCAAATTTGGTTTTACTGGGGCTTTTATCAGATCATAAATCCACTTTTAAAAACAGCATACGCCACTTTGGAATGCCTACAATAAAAACAGTTTTACCAAGCATACGGTGAGAAAAAACACTTATTTGGCAATTTATTGCATTTTCTAAAGCACCTCACAATATTGGAGCAGAATAGTAGTCTGAACATCTGAATCTCTTAGACAAAGTTGGCGGGCTGGATAATTCAATATTATCTTAGAGAGCATTTTAAAAGGCAACTATGCCTGGACAAAATGCGTTGATCAAGGCAATCATGCGACCGAATTCGATGACCTTTATAGCGATGAATATAAGGCATATCAAAGAATTCGATAATCTCAACAGTAGTTTAGTTAATCCAATGCTAATGTGAATAATGTGTAGAGAACATGCGATGTCGATGAGATTGGGCAAAGATGAGAGAGGTAAAGGATGAGTTTAAAAGAGAGATCGCGGATGCTTGCCTCATGTCAAATGCACATGTAAGGCACATTTCTTTTAATATGGAAGCCCATCTGGCGAACGCCTACTACATAGCCTACTACTAGGCTAGATTAAAAAAACAAATAACAATTATGTAAATAAGAAATAACAACAATAAAAAAGAACTAGGCTAAAAACAATAACAATTATGTAAATAACAATAATGAAAAAGGAGAACGAGGCTAACAACAATAACAAAAAACGAAAACAGAACAAACGGGCAGCGAGAAGGAAGCGCGCTCCGGCGTCGGTGATAGGCCCGCCTCCCCCCGGCGCAGGCAAATGCAACCTACAAAAAAAAAGAAGAGTAAAGTAAAGTGGAGGAGCAGGGGAGAATCCTCCAAAAAGTCGTATAATCCATAATTCTGTGTGCACGAAACAGTCGCGGGTACAAGGAACTAGCGGGAGCGACCCCGTACCGGGACAGGTAACGAGCGCGAAGATCCCCCATACTGGGACATTCAACAAGAATGTGCAGTACAGTCTGGGGGACAACGCAGTCGTAGCAATAAGGCGCAGGTGAGCGCTTCATCAAATGGCGGTGCGCCCCTCGAGTGTGTCCAATTGGGAGACGACAGAAAGCAACTTGAAGCCGTCGGGGCATTGGGTGGTATGTCGATAGGCTCCCATCTTCTTTGCCAAACAGCCCGGAGAGATACCCGTATTCCTGCCATGTAATCGGTGTGAGGAAGAGAGAAACGCTGGGCTAGTCGCCCAGTCTTCGCGCAATCTTTGGGGGCCTCATTCCACGCAATTCCGACATGTCCGGGAACCAGGCAGAAGATAATCTGGAAATACGACCGGCGCGCCAAAACCGTGGCGTCACGGATATCGCGAATCAGGCGATGCGGAGATTCCAGTGCCCCGAGAGCGCTCAAGGCGCATTAAATCACAATGCGGTCTCCGAACAGGACACATCAAATTATCTCGCGTATCAAGCGGGGTAGTACAACCAGCTCGTCGGTGAAGACAGACGCAGCGAAGGCATGCCCCGCTGACTTCAAATAAATGGGATTCTGCGTGGTTCCATCGTGAGACGAAGTGTGCTCCCAAAAGGCCTAACACAATACTCTCGGCGCTGTAGAGGCCTTGGGAGCAGAGGCGTGGTGACAAAAGGTCAAACGAGGTGGCGTCCTGGGAAGAACCGAGGGCGCAACGGTCCGAGAACTATATTGAGCTGCCCAAGGAGTTTCCTATGCTTAAACCCAAAGGGTTTAGGGTATGACTGGCCTCTCTCGGCGGCATAGGCACCGTCGAAATCAGTGAGAGCTGTTGGCGACTGAGGGAGGCGCCGGGGTAGCTCGTACAGGCAAATAATACACTGTGAACGGCGTAGAGCGAGTGGCATCTCCCCAGCATCGAGAAAGCTTTCAATGGGAAACAGCGGAAGGCACAGGTCGCCAGGCGAAGGCCGGTGTGGTATATCGAGTCCACCTTCCGCAATACACGCTCAGCTACGGATGCATAAAACTCGGATGCATAAAACTCGCATCCGTAGTCGAGCTTCGAACGAAGAAAGGATCAATATAAAAAGGCAGTAGCTTTATCAGCTCACAGAACACTGAAGGTCACGGAACAAAGAATATCCATGGCGCGGGTACAAAATACCCTAAGGCTGCGAATATGAGCCTTCCAGGTGAGGCGTCGGTCAAATACAAGACCAAGGAAACGGTGCGATTCAACCACTTCCAGGCGTACCCCATTGGCATACAAGTCTGGGTCAGGGTGGAACCGTGGATGGCGGCAGAAGTGCACCACCTTAGTCTTGGCCAATGAAAACCGAAATCTGCGCGCTTCGGCATAGCGAGAGACGCGGTTCAATGCGTGTTGGAGTCGACGCTCCAGAGTTGGCATCTGGGCCGCGCCAAAAGAGATCGAAAGGTCGTCCACGTAGAGCGTAGCGAGAACATCTTCCGGCAGCACCGAGGTGATGCCGTTGATGCTCAGGGCAAAGAGTGTGACACTAAGGACACTTCCCTGCGGGACACCCTCTTCCTGCTCCTTTGAACCGGAGAGAGCTCCCCCCCACCCGTACGCGGAATCGACGATCTCGCAAAAATTCAGATATAAACATTGAGAGGCGTCCTCTCGCCCCCATCGTGTGGAGAGTCTCCATAATACCGTATCGCCATGCGGTATCATAGGCCTTCGCCAGATCGAAAAGACCGTGGCGTAGTGCTGTCTACGAAGGAAAGCCTCGCAGACGGCATTTTCCAGTCGGAGCAGAGCATCCGACGTGGAGTGGAACTTGCGGAAGCCGCACTGTGCAGAAGACAGATGGCCTCCGCTGTCCAGGAAAAAGGCTAATCTAACATTTACCAATTTCTCCATCAACTTGCACACGCAAGAGGTTAGAGAGATTGGGCGGAAACCGGTCGGAGTAGAAGGATCTCTCCCCGGTTTGCAAAAGGCGAACACAGTAGTGATTCGCCAGGAATCTGGGAGAAGACCCTCCAGCCAGATCCTGTTGAACAAATCTAACAGAAAAACCATGCCTCGCTCACCCAGGTGTCGAAACATGGCGTACTGGACATCGTCAGGACCATGGGCGGTGTCCGCACACGAAGCGAGAGCGGAACGCAACTCACTCACAGTAAACTTGTCGTTGAAGGGTTCTCCGCCTCTGAAGGTAAAGTCCAGCCGGCGGCCTTCCGCGACATGATGACGTGCATTGAATGCTGGCGTAGCATCATCACGACTACAGAATGCGGAAAAATGCGTTTCCTGGAGAACGGGAGGGGGGTCCTGCGAAAACTTGCCCCGAATCCTTTTGACTCGCTTCCACACCTCAGCTAAAGGGATCTTCCCGTTAAGTGAAGATACGTATGCCCGCCAAGAAGAGCGGCGGGCGTGCTTCGAAATATACCGGAACCTAGCCCTAGCCCGACGAAATTCAGCGACATTGAAATCGTTCGGGCGGCGCTTATAGCGCATGTATGCATAACGCTTCTGTTTGAGGGCCGTCTCACACTCGGCCGACCACCATGGGGGTGGTCGGCGTGCAAAACGGCCAGACGTCCTAGGAATAGTAGTCAGGCCCACGGCGATGAGGTTGCCGGAGAACCCAACGGCCTCATCTACCGACCTAAACTACTCGACTGAGAAAGAGAATTCAGTCATTTCCTGAAATGCAGGCCACCGCGCCAAGCAACACCGAGGTGGTCTCTCAGGCGGCAGTTGCCCTGAAAATGATATTTGAATGGGAAAGTGATCACTACCATAGAGGTCATCGACCACCCCCCAATCAAAATCAGGCTGTGCATCCGAAGAGCACAAAGATAGGTCAAGGCAAGAAAATGAAGCGGTTCTCGGACAGTGATGCGTAAACTCATCCACGTTTAGGACACCCATCTCTAGCTCTTCGATCCGATCGGCAAGGACTTGTCCCCTTGGATTTATGGAGTAATCTCCCCAGAGAGGATGCCTGCCGTTCAGATCTCCAAGCAAGAGATAGGGCCTCGGCAACCGTGCCACGACGCGGCGAAAGTCCCCCGCGTCGAAGTCAGCTGACGGTGGAATGTAAGCAGAACTGATATTATACCTCCTATCCAGGTCCAGCTGCAGAGCCACTACCTGAAAGGAGGTATCTAAAAAGAAAGGAAGAACGGAGACATCATGCCGGGTGTAAACCGCGCATCCCCCCAGCCCGGCCATCCCACAGTGGTGGGGTCGCAAGACCCTTATACCCCGGGAGGGCAGGCAGGGGGCACGCGCCTAGCATGGTCTCCTGCAAAAAAAAAAGCTAACGGGGAATGGGACGAGACGAGCCTCCGCAGCTCCTCCCAGTTGGCCCAGAGTCCCCGTCAATTCCATTGAAGGAATATGCCCTCCAGGCCTAGCTCGGAGGAGACGCGGGGGCCCTCCTCAAACTGAAGACCCTCACGGGAGTGGCCGTACGCTTCCCGGGGGCAGAACCCCAAGCGCTGTTGGCTGGACAAAGCGCTGAAGGCGCTGTTGCTTTCGATGACTTATTGGGGGAGGTTGGGCTCGCCATTAGAGTCTTTTCCCCCCTCCGCCTCGAAACCTTAGGCGGGCGTTGCGGCTTCGGAGGCGGGGCCCCTCTTTTCGAGGAACCACCGTCTCCGAGCCACTCGCTCCATCTCAGGGCGTGGCCGAAGGAGCCGAAGCTCCTTTGTTGCTGTCCTCCTTTCGGGGGACAGCTTTAGGAACCCCGGAAGATGGCCTAGCGACAATCTCCAGGGGTGTTGCCTCCTGCAAGTCTAACGACTTGGTGGAGGCGCGTGGCCGTTTAGCCTTACGGGAAACGGTCACGCTGGGGGAAGAGGGGGGAGTCCTAGGTTTAGTCGAGGCTGGGTATGAACCCTTTTTGCCGCCAGCTTTACCAGGGAAGCGCCCAGAAGGGTGGAGCCCGCAGAAGGGCTCCGAATGGGCGCGGAAACAACCGTGCTCGTTGGCCTGGATGGGCCAGGAGCAGAGGGTGTCTTTCTAACTATAGAGGCATATGACGTCCCAGGCAGAGCTGGGCGCGCCAGGACCAAGTCCTTAGCCTCGCGGAATGAGAGTCGATCCTGGGCCTGAACGGCCCGGATTTCTTTCTCAAGGAGATATGCACCACATTGCTTCGAAGAAGCGGGGTACGGCTCTCCGCAATTGATACACTTGGCCACACACGATTTGGACTTATCGTGTGCGACCTTGGAGAAATTTACACATACTTCGGGTGACCCCGACTTTGCACGTCGACATGAGCGATTCGTATGGCCGAAGCGGTGACACTGATAGCATTGCCGCGGAAGTGGCACGAATGCCTTCACGCGGCAGTGGTACCAACCGGCACGCACCGACTCAGGGAGCTAGCACAGTCGAACGTGACGAAGAGTGTAGGGGTGGGTTTCGAGGCCCTTCCCTCCCTGTTTTCTCATCACAAGTTCGACCTTAACCGCCCCATAGTCGGCCAGCTCTAGGTTGATGTCCTCGATGGAGTAGTCAACGAGTTCCCACACATAAACTACTCCTTTCACAAAGTTCATGGTAGAGTGCGGCGTCACACTCACCGGGGTGCCATGAAGTGTCCGAAGAGCACTTATCTTGGCCGCCTCGGCGGGATTCGCCGCATTCGCCAGGAAGCTCCCGTCCGAGAAACGGGTCACCTTCGGCTCTCTACCAATTGCACTAGCTAATCCTCTCCTCTGATGGATCATGTTGCCCTTGGACAACATGGTGCCATCAGTGGAGCGAATAACGAGGAAGCGCTTGAAGCCAGCGGGCTCGAAAACGCCAGGTAACCTCTGAATGAGGGGCCCCGATGTCATCGAGGCTCCGCCCTGTGCACTTTGGGTCTTAGTCAGGCACTCCGCAACCAGAGGGGCAGAGGGGCCGGATGTACCGGTCTTGGCTTGGTCGCTTGCCAAAGTGGAAGCAGACCTATCCGTCCCCACAGCGCCCGCGGATGGAGAGGAGCACCGAGTCTTCTTAGTATTTTTGGTCTTTTTCGTCCTTTTCTTTGTCGGAGAGGAGGGCCGAGAATAAACCCGCTTCTCGCCTCCCCCGGTAGAAGCCCCTAGGCCAGATGGACCGGCCTCAGCCAGGTCCTTCTCCGAAATGGAGAAGGTCCTGGTGGTCGCAGGGGCATCATCCGGAGGAGATCCCTCCCCTCCTTGTACTGCCTCAGAATCCCCAGCAACGGAGGAGGACCTTGCATAGAAGCGGATTCGGGTTCGGTGCTTGGCGCCGAGCCCGGATTCCCCCCCATGGAAGGCCCTACCGTCTGAGGCTGAGTTTCCTCAAGGACCATGTCTAACACAGGAGGAGCCTTCAGTTGGCCATCCCCTCCCAGGACATCGCAGGTCTCCTTGGTAGCGTCATGAGTCTTTTGTGGGGAGGCACAAGCCTTGACCCCAGGAGGTTTTAGTATTCTTGTCAGCAGGTCTTTTGAGGGAAGAGACCGAAGGGGCCTGGCTTCCCTCTCCCCCCTAAGGGGGTTTGCCCTACCGAGCCGCTTTCACGAGGGGCGGTCGGCAATGGGCTGCCTGCTGGCTTTCTTGGCAGTGCCCGTAGAAAGAAAAGGAGGGATTGCCCCTGGGAATAGGGAGGTGCCTGAAAGCACCTCCATAGAAGGGGGTGAGGGGGTCTCCCCTTCACCCGTAGGCGTAGGAAATATGGAGGGTCCCCTGCGCAAGCCAAGGGGGGGGGGAACCTCCATTTTTTCGGTGGAGCTGCCCGAGGGCGGCTCCGTTGATGTTACAGGGGAAGTTGGGTTTTTTTTTTTTTTTTCATCATTGTGCATAGTGACCCTCTTTTTTACACGGGACGCAATAGGTCACCACCTCTCACAGTTGCCCGCACTGCAAGAGGTGCTTGCAGGCCCGGCAGGGCCAGGCGCCGCCATTTGGGACCACCCCTCTCGCCTGGTGGCCTGGTAGTCCATCGGCATGGCGTCTCCACCTTAGACACGGCGTAAAATTGATAGAATGTGAAGAGGAGAGGAAAAGGGATGTGAGGAAGGTGTGGGTGGGGATGTTGCAGGTTGTTAAAAAAAACCTATCCCGAACCGGAGCTCAGGGGTTAGGGAACAATGTCCCCTCCCCCCTCAGCCCCGATCCGGGACGGTTGGCTTGAGAAGGTCAGCATCTACCCTGTGAAATTAGAGGCTGACCAGAGAAAGTTGTGGGAGAGGTTGTATGAGAAGCGACGAGGTAGGGGAGAAATACAGGCTATCTGAAGGAAGGAAGAGAGGCTAAGCTGGGGCTGGACGGGGCGCTGGATCCCGTCAGCACGGCGGCCAGGATGGCAAATCGCCATCCTATCACCCCCTAACGGGGGCTCGCCATGAGAGTCTTTTCCTCTCCCGCCTAGAAACCTTAGGCGGGCGGGGAGCACTCTTATTGAGGATCCACCGTCTCCGAGCCACCCAGCCTACCACTGGGCTTGGGCGAAGGAGCCGAAGCTCCTTTAGTGCTGTCTTCCTTTCTGGGGGCAGCTTTAGGAACCCTGGAAGATGGCCTGGCGACCAACTTTAGGTGTGTTGCCTCCTGTGAGTCTAACGACTCGGAGGCGCGTGGCCGTTTCGCTTTACGGGAAACGGTCACGCTGGGGGAAGGGGGGCAGGAGACCTGCTTTTATCCGGGGCTGGGTGTGGACCCTTTGTGCCGCCAGCTTTACCAGGCGAGCGCCCGGGGTAGATAGAACCCGCAGAAGGGTTCCGAATGGGCGCGGAAATGATCGTACTCGTATGCCTGGAGGGGCAAGGAGCAGAGGGTGTCTTTTTCAACATTAAGACATACGAAATCCCGGGCAGCGCCGGGCGCACCAGGACCAAGTCTTTAGCCTCGCGAAATGAGAGACGATCTTGAATCTGAACGGCCAAGATTTCCTTCTCAAGAAGTTGCCTTTCAGCAACTTACACAGGTTTCGGGTAACCCCGACTTTGCACGTCGACAGGAGCGATTACTATGGCCGAAGCGGTGGCAGTAATAACACCTCCGAGGCAGTGGCACGAATGCCTTCACGAGGTAGAGATACCAACCGGCACGCACCGACTCAGGGAGCTTGTCACAGTCGAACGTGACGAAGAGTGTAGGGGTGGGTCTCGAGGCCCCTCCCTGTTTTCTCATCACACGTTTGACCTTGACCGCCCCATGGTCGGCCAGCTCTAAGATGATGTCGTATATGGAGTAGTCCACGAGTTCCCTCGCATAAACTACTCCTTTCACGAAGTTCATGGTAGAGTGCGGCGTCATACTCACGGACGTGCAATGAAGTGTCCGAAGGGCACAAATCATGGCCGCCTCGGAGGGATTCGACGCATTCGCCAAAAGGCCCCCCTGTCCGAGAAACGGGTCACCTTCGGCTCTCTACCAATCACACTAGCTAAAGCTCTCCTCCCATGGATCATGTTGCCCTTAGGCAACATGCTGCCATCAGTGGAACGAATAACCAAGAAGTGTTTGAAGCCAATGGGCTCGAAAACGCCGAGTAGTCTCTGAATGAGGGGCCCCGACGTAATCGAGGCTCCGCTCTGTGCACTTGTACCTTTGGTCTTTGTCGGGGACTCTGCACCCAGGAGGGGGCAGAGGGGCTGGACGTGCCGATCTTGGCTTGGTCACTTACCGAAGCAGCAGACCCATCTGTCCCCGTAGCCCCCGCGTATGGAGAGGAGCCCCGAGTCCTTTTTGTCTTTCTTTTCTTCTTGGGATAGAAGGGCGGGGAATGAGCCCGCTTTTTCCCTCCGCCGGCAAGAGCCCCCGGGCCAGATGGGACGGCTTCAGCAAGGTCCTTCTCCTAGATGGAGAAGGCCCTTGCGGCGGTCGCAAGAGCACCAGCTGGAGGAGGAGATCCCTCCCATCCTTGTACTGTCTTGGAGACCCGAGCCGTTTGAGGATGACCTTGCATAGGGGCAGACTCGGGCTCGGTGCTTGGCTTCGAGCCCGGATTCGCCCCCATGGATGGCCCTACCGTCTGAGGCTTGGTTATTCTATCTCGGGAGGGTGATCTCCATGCCCCCCCCACCCCACCCCAGGACATCACAGGTCCCATTGGTAACGGTGTCATGAGTCGAGTATGAGGAGGCACAGGCCTTGACCCCCGCTAAGGTTAGTATGCGAGCCAGCGGGTTTCTGGAGGGAAGCGGCGGATGGGCCCTGTCTTCCCTCTTCCCCCCCTCGGGGGGTTTGCCCTACCGAGCTGCTTCAATGGGGAGCGTTCGGCTGCCTGATGGCTTTCTTGGCAGTTCCCTTGAAAAGTAAATGGGGGACAGCTGCTGGAAAGAGGGAGGCACCTCCAGACAAGGGGGTGAGGGGCAGTCCCCTACACGCATAGGCAAAGGAGAGGAATAAGCCTCCTCTCCGGTCAAAGAACTTTGGAGGTTCCCCTGTGAAAGCACAAGGGGACTTTGACAGGGGGAGGGAACCTCCATTTTTTTAAGTGTAGCTGCCCGAGTGCGGCTCCGACGGTGGACGAGGGAAAACTGAGGGGAGATTTGTTTTTTTTTTCATTATTGGGCATGGTGGCCCTATTTTTTTACGGGATGCAGAGGCTAATTACCCCTCGCCTTAGCCTGCTCTGCAAGGGATGCGAACGGGGCTGGCAGAGCCAGGTGCCACCATTTAAAGCCACTCCTCCCACCTGGTGACCTTGCAGCCCTTCGGCATGGCGCTCCACCTTGGGCACGGCGTAAAAAGAATATTGTGAAGTGAGAAACAAAGGGGATGTGAGGAAGGTCTGGGTGGAGATGAACCAAATTGTTAAAAACCTACATTCGCAAACCAGAGCTCAGGGATTAGGGAACATTGTCCCCTCCCCCCTCAGCCCCGATCCGGGATAGTTGGTGAGAAGGAGGTCAGCATCTACCCTGTGAAAATAGAGGCCGACCAGAGAAAGTTGTGGGAGAGATTGTAGGGGAAGTGAGGAAGTAGGGGAGAAACACAGGCTATCTGAAGGAAGGACAAGAGGCTAAGCTGGGGCTGGACGGGGCGCTGAGTCCCGTCAGCACGGCAAATCGCCGCGCCCCTTACGGGGGGAGGGGGTGAAGCAAGTTGTTAAAAACCCACCACCGCTAACCGGAGCTCAGGAGTAATGGGGCGTTGTCCCCTCCCCTTCAGCCCTGATCCGGGATGGTTGGGTGAGAGAAAACTGGTCGGTGTCTACCCTGTGAAATTAGACCAGAGAAAGTTGTGGGAGAGGTTGTAGGGAAAGTGAGGAAGCGGGGTAAGGAGACAGGGTGTCAAAAAGAAGGAGAAGAGGCTAAGAAGAGGCCGGACGGGGCGGTTATAAATATGAGTGGAAGAGGTGTGCAATCTGAGGGGGGAGAGGGGGAGTATATGTTGGCAGTATACTGATGACCTGGAGTGAATGAGTTAGAGAGACTTGGAGATGTTGATTGAAGCGATATGGGATGTGTGAGGAGGGGGATAAAATGTGTAGTAGTAGTAGTAGTGGTGGTGGTTGTTTGCCAACCTGCCTTTATCGAGGCGGATCCCGACCGGATAATGAAAGAGACATAAAGGTCAGTATGACAATAACTGGTGAGCATTAAAATGTGTAGTGTGCGCCTTTGAGCAAGTCCGATGTTTAATATAATATGTAGTGGCATGGACGAAGCAGACTGAGATAAGACAGACTAGACTGTTAAGAATGCATCCCGGGGCAATCAAAGCACGAGTAAATGGCACGGGTTTGGGCATGAGAGAATGCCGGCCAATACGTTAGTGTTGAAAGAAGGAAATATACAATTCGAGACGAAATGTGAGAGTGCGAAGTGTATATAGACTAAAGGAAGTTTGAGTAGGAGGTGTGAATGAGGGTGTAAGCAAGAAGAATGTTCTGAGATGATATGAGCAGATGATTAGCAACCAAAGACTCATCTTATCAAATTTAACAGACCTCAAAATAAGCTGGTAAAGATAGGTTAGCCTGAGAGACGTCATTTGTTAAAGTAAATTGAATTATTGTATATAGCAAATAATTTAAAAAGATAAATTACACGTCAACAGGATAGCAGTATTAAAAATTGATTAAAAAAAATATTGAGCAGCAAATGTCCCACAGAAAGTATGAAAAACGTCTTACTTTATTTCTAGCCTAACCTGAGCTTGTAAAGATAAGCAACCCCCCTGAAAAAATAGGCTTGCAAACATAAGCTGCCATCAGGTTCTCTAGAGGTGCTGATGTTTATTCACAACATCCATAAATAGATGTGAAGAGAACATACTCAAGTGGGTGTCATGAAGTTCACCCCCTTGGATGATGGGGTAAAAAAGGCGACTGAATTTTTTTTATTTTCGAGAGTCCTTTGGGGGCGAGTATTCAATAGAAAGGGAACTAATAGGACGAGTAGATGATATTGTTTAGGATAGATTTGCATGGATGCGATTAACGATGGGGCATGTTTGGGGCTTTCTGTCCGGGGCTGAACACATGGGAAAAGATTTTACACCACATAGTATTCCATCGCGCAAGACACGAATGACAGCTTCGTAAGGCATTTAGGGGTTGGCTGGGAAGGGTACATCTATTGGCAGACCACACCTTGTCAGAAAGTGGTTTACACTGACTGATGACCGAGAAATTTGCAAAGAGCAAATCATTGGGGCAACGAGTCCGTCTTCATAAAAATACGACAGTTGGGGCAGTCTGAAAATAGGTTTGACCCCAATTTGGTCATTTTCTCTCCCCAATCCCAGAAGGAAGAACAACGGGTCGACGGAAGGTCGTACAAAACAGATCATAACCGATTAGCAAATTAAGTTTGAATACACCAAATAATCTATGATAGGAGAAGTGGCTACCATAAACTGGACGGTTTATATTGAATAGAAGTATATACCAAACACTATAATAAAACATTCGAAGTCACAAGCCAAATTGTTAGAAACATATTTTTGACCCATAGATTTCTCCCTTCCTTCTTTCGTCTGTCTACCACTCTATATCCGTCTATTTTTCACGTGTCTGTGTATTTCCCTTTCTGTGGAAGAACCTGCAATCAGTTTCGGTAGTTATTCTGTTGTTGAAATGCGATGGTTGGGTGCTTGGCAGAGGGCGGTCAGCGCGCTAACACATTCTTGTTTTCCGCTGACGGGAAAAAGTCTTAATGAGGTTACGCCTTTCACACCTTACTTAGAACCGGTTATGGGTAGGGTATGCGCATATTTTAGATGCGTGGGATCAGGTGGGGTGTTCCCTCGATTATGCCACCCCGCCTGGTATGGTTAGATGGCACCTCTTTAGTCAGTTACAAATTTTCAAAAGGCGGGGCACAAGAGTGGTGTAAAAAACTATGCTAAGAGGGCCCTTGCGTTTTGGGTTGAGATCCCTTTTTCAAGCAGACAGTAAAGGATTCGAGGTATCCATTTCCTCTAGCATCTCATCTCACTTCTTCAAATTAACTTCTCTGTCCTTAAGTAGGATATTTGTAGAGTGTTTATGAATTCATGTATTTAGGCTCGTTACAGGAATAAGGTAAGTGATTAGCGTCATTATTTTGTAGTGGTGTAATCTTGTACTCAAAAATAAAATGCATTGCAGGAAACTTTGGTTCCCTCGATCCTACTGTCAAATCAATCAAATCCCTTTCGGACTTCAACGTGCAGCCTATTTTCAAATTCATTCTTATTATGCATTAAACTTTATTTCCAAATATTAAAATTATCTTTCATTCCTTTTAGAACTAACTAACAGCTAACGAGAGAATGTGGTACTCCTAAAAAAAACATCTCTGGAAAGCAATTAACTTTTCCAAAACTTTTCTCTATTTAGCCAGTAAAGTCAAACTTCCCCCTTACATCGGTAGGCGAGAACCGCGGACACTGAAGTCCTCGTAAACAAGAGGCCTTTGGTTTGATCGTAAAAATACGCGGTAGGTAATTAATTTATTGGTAAAGTATAATTTATTTTTTATTTTATCGCAATCTTCTAGCGGTCACCAACAAGCTCATGGGGGATGAAAAAAGAAAAATAAGAATAATACAGACTTATTTCAAACAATGGCAAACAAAACAGCGACAATATGTATAATAACAATAATACTATGTTTATAAGAAAGCGACGATATCAACTCCACTAAACCAAAGATAATCTAAAGGAATGAAGAAAGGAATTTAAATTTGGCAATCGAAAACCATAAAAAACTAACGGCTATGTCCAAATATTAAAAATAAAGGTTTAGAAAATATTTCCAAAGGGGGAAATTAGGAGGAAGGGATTTTTCTTATTAAAAAAATAAGCGAGAAACAACGGGGACATGGTCGCCAGAAATGTTGGCATAGAAGGTGGGAAAGTGAACTACGTGAAGCTATACGGGGCGCTAGGCACTGAAAGGACGGTTGTCTAAGCTTTTTTTTATAGGTAATTTGGACTTTATGAGGACCATTTATTTAACCATGTTCTTATCATCTTTGTCCCCAGCAAATCAGTGTAAACGTTTTTCCGTTTGCATTCATTTGCTGTGTAGACCCGAAGCAGTGAACTAAATAGGAGCTCAGAGCGACTCGTATGGGACAGTGTTGATTATGTTATTATTGAAAGGAAAGACGCTACTGAAAAGGAATCGAGTGTTGGGACGTTAGATTTGAGGGTATGACTACGCCGCGATGGGACACGGGGACAAAGATGACGGGTCGGCAGAATGGAGATGGCGCGCGACCGACGCTTGTTTTGACAGACTCGAACGGCAACGAGGGACGACCTGCAAATGCTATTCGTCGCCTCGCCAAGAGTGGTGGGTTGGGGGGGGGGGGGATGAAACTAAAAACAACATGAATAAATTCCGCCCAAAAGATTTTGAAAAGCTGTAAAGAAAGGTAAGTGAAAATGTGTAGTGGGGAACTTTCCGGGGGGGGAGGTTCGGGAGCCATTCCCGAAACGGTTATCTCTGAAAATGGTTTACCACCCCCTTAACGGTGATTAATGACTGAGGCCAATCCCCCCCCCCCCCATCGAGTTGCGAAAGCCTTAAAACACCACGAAGTGAAGAAATATTCAAAAAGATTATTAGCTTTCTCGAAATTGCCAGCACTCAGGAGGTGAGGTTAATATATGTACAAACATAGTCACATAAAACACACACGAAAGAGTTGTACAATGACGTGTGCGTACATAATACGTAAGTAACCACTATGTATTTTATACGTAAACTTCCCAACCTCAACCGAGCAATTAGCTTGGAGACACTCCAAGCCAAATAACGTTGGCCGCTTATTGACAACATTAATGAAGTGGGGTTTGGTAAACGACCGCAAAATATCCCATTTAAAAGATTAGAGGAACGTTTGTGGAGGACATCATTAAAACGTGGGAGTTGATAGAGGGCAACAAAAATGGTAACAGTCAACTGAAGAATAAATATCGAGGAGGGAAGAGAAGGGAATATCTAAGAGACAGAAGAAAGCGGAATAGAAGAAAAAAATAATGAGAATAAAAAAAGAGATTTAAGGTAAAGAACTAGTGGGTTGCTGCCCAATCCAAGTGGATTCTATATGGCAGCTAGGATAAAACGAGGCAAATTATATATACAAGGTGGAGGAGACCAATTTGTGATAAAAATTTAAAAAACGAAGGGTTAAAAGATTCCACCGCCAATATGAATCGAAGATGGGTGAGTTGAGGGATAGTTAAAAGGGTCGGGAAACAGGACAACCGGGGAGTGGTGAAATGGGTGCAATCTAATAAAAGGTGGGCAACCGATTGATCTCCACCACAAAGCAGCCCTGCTTATAGCTGGAGCGAAAAGGACAGACTATATTCAGCAGACAGTCCTGCACGCAAGAGCACGACTAACCCCTCTGAATAGAGAACTCCAAAGGCTAGGGAGAAAGACCTGAGACAAAATAGAAGAGGATATACTCCCGAGTACCAACCACAATTTTTTTTTTTTTAATTAAGGGGCTATCTGGCAACTGCCGACTTAGGCATTAGTCGCCGTAAACAAACAGCCTAGTTCTAGGCTACTTTAAAAATTAAACAGGAAACAATAAAAAGAAATAACAATAAAAAAGCAATAACAAAAACAATAACAACAATTAAACTGGGTTAAATGAAAGGGAGAAGGCCAGCCTCCCCCCAAAAGTCAATAAGTCCACTAGTCATGGTGCACGCACTCGTCCCGAGTACAATGGACAGGCGGTAGCGACCCCGCCCATCCCGGTACCGGGACAGGTATCGTGCGCGAAGATCACCCAGACTGGGACATTCGAAGAGAATGTGCCGAACAGTCTGGGGGACGACGCAGTCGTTGCAATAGGGCGCAGGCGAGCGCTCCATCAAGTAGCGATGCGTCACACGAGTGTGTCCGATTCGAAGACGACAGAAAGCAACCTGAAGCCGCCGCGGCATTGGGGGATAGGTCCATGGGAACAGTCGCGGCGCAATGGCACGCAACTTTAAGTTCCCCTCGACCGTCTCCCATCTTCTTTGCCAAGCAGTCCGAAGAGCTGCCCGTATTCCTGCCATGTAGTCAGTGTGAGGAAGAGCGAAACGCTGGTCCGGTCGCAGAGTCCTCGCGGACTCTTTGGCGCCCTCATCGGCGCGCTCATTCCCCGCAATTCCTACATGTCCAGGAACCCAGCAGAAGATAATCTCGACATCTGCCCGGCTCGCCAAAACCGTGGCGTCACGGATTTCGCGAACCAGGGGATGCGGAGATTCCAATGCCCCGAGAGCACTCAGGGCGCTTTGTGAGTCGCTATAGATCACAATCCGGTCTCCGAACCGGGCACGTCGCGTAATCTCCCGTACCGAGTGGTGTATTGCCAACAGCTCGGCCGTGAAGACAGACGCAGCGCCTGGTAGAGCCCCGCTGACTTCAAACAGAGGGGATACGGCGTGGAAGCCGACCCCCTCTTGGGACTTGGAGCCATCCGTATACACTGGCACGGTACCAGCGTGACACGATGTGTGCTCCAAAAAGGTCGAACGCAATACTCCCGGCGCAGTACAAGCTTTGGGAGCAGAGGCGTGGCGACAAATAGCCAAATGTGGTACCCTCCAGGGTGGCGTCCTGGGCAAAACCAGGGGCACCACCGGCCCGAGAGCTATATCTACCTCTCGAAGGAGTTTCCTGGCCCTAAACCCAAAGGGCTTAGGGTATGACTGGCGTCTCTCGACGGCATAGGCCCCATCGAGATCAGCTGCGGATGCAGTGAGAGCTGTTGGCGACTGAGGGAGGCGCCGGGCTCGCGCGTACAGGCGAGTGATGCACTGCACGCGGCGCAGAACGAGTGGCATCTCCCCAGCATCGACCAACAGGCTCTCAATGGGGGAAGTGCGGAAGGCACCGGTCGCAAGGCGAAGGCCGGTGTGGTCGATCGAATCCACCTTCCGCAATAAACGCTCGGCTGCGGATGCATAAAACTCGCATCCGTAGTCGAGCTTCGAGCGAACAAAGGATCGATAAAAAAGTAAGGCGGTAGCCCTATCAGCGCCCCAAGCGCTGAACGTCACGGAACGGAGAATGTCCATGGCGCGGGTACAAGAGACCCTAAGGCTGCGAATATGAGCCTCCCAGGTGAGGCGTCGGTCGAATACAAGACCAAGGAAACGGTGCGACTCAACCACATACAGGCGCACCCCATTAAGAAACAAATCTGGGTCGGGGTGAAGCCGTGGATGGCGGCAGAAGTGCACCACCTTAGTCTTGGCCAAAGAAAACCGAAACCTGTGCGCTTCGGCATAGCGAGAGACGCGGTTCAATGCCTGTTGGAGTCGACGCTCCAGAGTTGGCATCTGGGCCACGTCAAAAGAGATCGAAAGGTCGTCCACGTAGAGCGTAGCGAGAACATCTTCCGGCAGCACCGAGGTGATGCCGTTGATGCTCAGGGCAAAGAGTGTGACACTGAGGACACTTCCCTGCGGGACACCCTCTTCCTGCTCCTTTGGGCCGGAGAGGGCTCCCCCCACCCGTACGCGGAATCGACGATCTCGCAAAAATTCAGATATAAACATTGGGAGGCGTCCCCTCGCCCCCATCGTGTGGAGAGTCTCCATGATACCGTATCGCCATGCGGTATCATAGGCCTTCTCCAGATCAAAAAACACCGTGGCGTAGTGCTGTCTACGAAGGAAAGCCTCGCAGACGGCATTTTCCAGTCGGAGCAGAGCATCCGACGTGGAGTGGAACTTACGGAAGCCGCACTGTGCAGAAGACAGATGGCCTCCGCTGTCCAGAAAATAGGCTAATCTAACATTTACCAATTTCTCCATCAACTTGCACACGCAAGAGGTTAGAGAGATTGGGCGGAAACCGGTCGGAGTAGAAGGATCTCTCCCCGGCTTGCGAAAGGCGAGCACAGTAGCGATTCGCCAGGAGTCTGGGAGAAGACCTTCCACCCAGATCCTGTTGAACAAATCTAACAGAAAGGCCATGCCTCGCTCACCCAGGTGTCGAAGCATGGCGTACGGGACATCGTCCGGACCATGGGCGGTGTCCGCGCACGAAGCGAGAGCGGAACGCAACTCACTCACAGTAAACTTGTCGTTGAAGGGTTCTCCGCCTCTGGAGGTAAAGTCCAGCCGGCGGCCTTCCGCGACATCACGACGTGCATTGAATGCTGGCGGAGCAGCATCACGGCTAGAGAATGCGGAAAAAGCGGTCGCTAAGGATTCCGCCACGGACGCGGGGTCCGAGATTGCGGTCCCATTCTCCTGGAGAACGGGAGGGGGGTCCTGCGAGAACTTGCCCCGAATCCTTTTGACTCGCTTCCACACCTCAGCTAAAGGGGTCTTCCCGTTAAGTGAAGACACGTATGCCCGCCAAGAAGAGCGACGGGCGTGCTTCGAAATATACCGGAACCTAGCCCTAGCCCGACGAAATTCAGCGACAGTGAAATCGTTCGGGCGGCGCTTATAGCGCATGTAGGCATAACGCTTCTGTTTGAGGGCCGTCTCACACTCGGCCGACCACCATGGGAGTGGTCGGCGTGCAAAACGGCCAGACGTCCTAGGAATAGTAGTCAGGCCCACGGCGATGAGGTTGCCGGAGAACCCAACGGCCTCATCTACCGACCTAAACTCCTCGACTGAGATAGAGAATTCAGTCATTTCCTGAAATGCAGCCACCGCGCCCGCGCCAAGCACCACCGAGGTGGTCTCTCAGGCGGCAGTTGCCCTGAAAATATTTGAATGGGAAAGTGATCACTACCATGGAGGTCATCGACCACCCCCCAATCAAAATCAGGCTGTGCATCCGAAGAGCACAAAGATAGGTCAAGGCAAGAAAATGAAGCGGTTCTCGGACAGTGATGCGTAAACTCATCCACGTTTAGGACACCCATCTCAAGCTCTTCGATCAGATCGGCAAGGACTTGTCCCCTGGGATTTATGGTGTAATCTCCCCAGAGAGGATGCCTGCCGTTCAGATCTCCAAGCAAGAGATAGGGCCTCGGCAACCGTGCCACGACGCGGCGAAAGTCCCCCGCGTCGAAGTCAGCTGACGGTGGAATGTACGCAGAAATGATAGTATACCTCCTATCCAGGTGCAGCTGCGCAGCCACTGCCTGAAAGGAGGTATCTAAAGAGAAAGGAAGAACGGAGACATCATGCCGGGTGTAAACCGCGCATCCCCCAGCCCGGCCATCCCGCGGTGGTGGGGTCGCAAGACCCTTATACCCCGGGAGGGAGGGCAGGGGGCACGCGCCTAGCATGGTCTCCTGCAAAAAAATAGCTAACGGGGAACGGGACGAGGCGAGCCTCCGCAGCTCCTCCCAGTTGGCCCGGAGTCCACGGCAATTCCATTGAAGGAATATGCCCTCCAGGCCTAGCTCGGAGGAGACGCGGGGGCCCTCCTCGAATTGAAGACCCTCACGGGAATAGCCGTACGCTTCCCGGGGGCAGAACCCCGGGCGCTGTTGGCCGGACAAAGCGCTGGAGGCGCTGTCGCCTTCGAGGACTTATTGGGGGAGGTTGGGCTCGCCATGCGAGTCTTTTCCTCCCTCCGCCTCGAAACCTTAGGCGGGCGCTGCGGCTTCGGAGGCGGGGGGGCCTCTTTTCGAGGAACCACCGTCTCCGAGCCACTCGCTCCACCTCGGGGCGTGGGCGAAGGAGCCGAAGCTCCTTTGTTGCTGTCCTCCTTTCGGGGGACAGCTTTAGGAACCCCTGAAGATGGCCAAGCGACCATCTTCAGGGGTGTTGCCTCCTGTGAGTCTAACGACTCGGTGGAGGCGCGTGGCCGTTTCGCTTTGCGGGAAACGGTCACGCTGGGGGAAGAGGGGGGAGCCCTGGTTTTAGCCGGGGCTGGGTATGAACCCTTTTTGCCGCCAGCTTTACCAGGGGAGCGCCCGGGTTGGGTAGAGCCCGCAGAAGGGCTCCGAATGGGCGCGGAAACAACCATGCTCGTTGGCCTGGATGGGCCAGGAGCAGAGGGTGCCTTTCGAACTACTGAGGCATATGACGTCCCAGGCAGAGCTGGGCGCGCCAGGACCAAGTCCTTAGCCTCGCGGAATGAGAGTCTATCCTGGGCCTGAATGGCCAGGATTTCTTTCTCCAGGAGATATGCACCACATTGCTTCGAAGAAGCAGGGTGCGGCTCTCCGCAATTGACACACTTGGCCACACACGATTTGGACTTATCGTGTGCGACCTTGGAGCAATTTACACAGACTTCGGGTGACCCCGACTTTGCACGTCTACATGAGCGATTCGTATGGCCGAAGCGGTGACAGTAATAGCACCGCTGCAGGAGTGGCACGAATGCCTTCACGCGGTAGCGGTACCACCCGGCACGCACCGACTCAGGGAGCTTGTCACAGTCGAACGTGACGAAGAGTGTAGGGGTGGGTCTCGAAGCCCCTCCCTGTTTTCTCATCACACGTTCGACCTTGACCGCCCCATGGTCGGCTAGCTCTAGGGTGATGTCCTCAATGGAGTAGTCAACGAGTTCCCTCGCATAAACTACTCCTTTCACAAAGTTCATGGTAGAGTGCGGCGTCACACTCACCGGGGTGCCATGAAGTGTCCGAAGAGCACTTATCTTGGCCGCCTCGGCGGGATTCGCCGCATTCGCCAGAAGGCTGCCGTCCGAGAAACGGGTCACCTTCGGCTCTCTACCAATTGCACTAGCTAATCCTCTCCTCTGATGGATCATGTTGCCCTTGGACAACATGGTGCCATCAGTGGAGCGAATAACGAGGAAGCGTTTGAAGCCAGCGGGCTCGAAAACGCCAGGTAACCTCTGAATCAGGGGCCCCGATGTCATCGAGGCTCCGCCCTGTGCACTCTTGGTGTTAGTCTTGGTCAGGGGCTCCGCACACGAGGGGGTAGAGGGGCCGGATGTGCCGATCTTGGCTTGGTCGCCTACCAAAGTGGTAGCAGACCCATCCGTCCCCGCAGCCCCCGGGGATGGAGAGGAGCCCCGAGTCTTTTTCGTCTTTTTAGTCTTCTTTGTCTTTTTCTTTTTTGGAGAGGAGGGCGGGGAATGAACCCGCTTTTCACCTCCGCCGGCAGAAGCCTCCAGGCCAGATGGACCGGCCTCAGCCAGGTCCCTCTCCGAAATGGAGAAGGTCCTGGTTGTCGTAGGGGCACCTGCCGGACGAGATCCTCCCCTCCTTTTACTGCCTCGGAGCCCTCAGCCATTTGAGGAGGACCTTGCATAGGGGCGGATTCGGGTTCGGTGCTTGGCGCCGAGCCCGAATTCCCCCCCATGGAAGGCCCTACCGTCTGAGGCTGGGTCTCCTCAAGGACCATGTTTATCACAGGAGGGGCCTCCAGTTGGCCATCCCCTCCCAGGACATCGCAGGTCCCCTTGGCAGTGTCGCCAGTCTTGTGTCGGGAGGCACAGGCCTTGACCCCAGCAAGGTTTAAAATTCTTGCCAGCAGGTCTTTTGAGGGAAGCGACCGAAGGGGCCTGGCTTCCCCCTCCCCCCTAAGGGGGTTTGCCCTACCGAGCCGCTTTGATGGGGAGCAGCTGGCTAAGGGCTGCCTGCTGGCTTTCTTGGCAGTCCCCTTGGAAAGAAAAGAGGGGACTGCCGCTGGGAAAAGGGAGGTGCCCGAAAGCACCTCCAGAGAAGGGGGTGAGGGGGAGTCCCCTGTGCAAGCACAGGGGGGGGAACCTCCATTTTTTTGCTGGAGCTGCCCGAGGGCGGCTCCGTCGATGGAACAGGGGAAGTTGAGGGTTGGGTTTGTTTTTTTTTATCATCATTGGGCATGGTGACCCTTTTTTAAACACGGGATGCAATCGCGCACACCTCTCGCAGTAGCCCGTACTGCGAGAGGTGCTTACAAGCCCGGCAGAGCCAGGCGCCGCCATTAGGGACCACCCCTCCCGCCTGGTGGTCTGGCAGTCCATCGGCATGGCGGTTCCACCTTGGACACGGCGTAAAAATTAATAGATTGTGAAGAGGAGAGGAAAAGGGATGTGAGGAAGGTATGGGTGGGGATGAAGCAGGTAGTTAAAAACCAGCCACCCCAGACCGGAGCTCAGGGGTTAGGGAACATTGTCCCCCACCCCCTCAGCCCCGATGCGGGACGGTTGGCTGAAAGGAAGGTCAGCATCTACCCTGTGAAATTAGAGGCTGACCAGAGAAAGTTGTGGGAGAGGTTGTGTGAAAAGAGAGGAAACAAGTGTTTTGAAGGAAGGAAGAGAGGCTAAGCTGGGGCCGGACGGAGCGCTTGATCCCGTCAGCACGGCGGCCAGAGTGGCAAATCGCCGCGCCCCTTACGGGGTACCAACCACAACCTCGACATACCGAGAGCAGTCAGGGGTCGTGTCACCAGGAAATCCCTCTTCCCGAGTGGAAGGAACTGCTCCCGAGAACAACAAGTCGGTATATATACTTAACCACACGATAAAAGAGCAACAAAGTCCAAAGAGTGAAGAGACTACAGCGAAGAATGAAAGAGGCGTAGTAGTGCCCATTATAAAGCCAACCTAGACAACCGCAAATTAAAACCTAAACCCCGGCAAAACATATAGTAACTACAAGATAGAAATATAAAAGAAGAAATATATAGCAATTAAGAAACTTGAAAGGCTTGAAAGCCACGATGGAGGAAATATCAAATATATTTATTTATTTACTTAATGTTAGTTAATATATATATATATATATATATATATATATATATATATATATATATATATATATATATATATATATATATATATATATGAATTGATAAATAGAAATAATAATAACAAATAAAGGGAAGAAAAATAAGAGACAAAAACAAGAAAAACCTGTGAGGAGCCCTCTACACCAGGGCAAAACTAATACTCTTTTTATCTTTATATACCTACTACACATTTTCCTACTTCTTACATCAACTTCAACTTCAACTCCCCACCACAAAAACGACAGCAAGGGCTGATTTGAACATCACCCGAAAGAAGATGGCCGTCTTGAGTGGCTAATGCGAACTCGGCAAAGGGGCCACCTCCAACGACCGCAATCTATGACGGCTCGAGGGCCAAGAGTGAACAGAATTTTTAATTTTGTACAGTTTGGATGATGAACAGTCATCCCATTCATTCTGCCACAGTTGAAAAATATACTTTCTTATTGAAGGAAAGTAGTTCCTAAAAGGCACAGCCATGTTCTCGGAGGAAACAGAATGTGCTGAGCGGGCCAGCCGATCAGCCCCCTCGTTGCCCAGGAGCCAGCAAAAAATAATTCTATATTGGGACGCATTTTGGACCAGCCAGTTGCAAATTTCTGTGACTAAGAGATGGGACGCATTAAAAGATCTAATTGACTGTAACGTTGGCCGGAAAAAATGAAGGTCATTAAAAGGTAAAATTTGGATGAGTCTAAAGGCTAAAAGGATTGCTGAAAGTTTAGCGGTAAAAATGGATGCTGCTGGCGGCACAGATAAAGTTAGGAATTCTCCTCCTGGGTAGATTGCTGCGGCGCCCACGCCACTGTCCGACCTAGAACCATCTGTGTATAGTGGGCAGCATTGTTTGTGTGAGGTCGAATGCTATAAGAACAGGCTCTTAATGATGCGAGGGTCCATGGAAGACTTCTCCAGGCTCCACATGCTGGTACATACTGTGGGGAGAGGAGCACGCCAACTAGGGGTCAGTAAGGATGGAAGGGTAAGGACCCTTGGAGTACCCAGGTTAGAGAAATGATCTCCTATGCGAAGGTTCAAAGGGCGGGGTAAAGATGGCAACTTATCATATATACAGGCATCTGTAGACCTCTGATACAGGTGATTGCTGTACTCGGCAGAGGTATCGCATGCAGATGTGAAGTCTATGGTAGGGCAAAGGGAGTACCCCACTCTCGCAGTAAAGGCTGTTGACAGGAGAAGTACGGAAGGCTCCACTGGAAAGGCGAACTCCGAGGTTTCGAATGGGGTTCAGCATTTTAAGGGCTGAAGGGAAAGCCGATGAGTAAATTTGATAGCCATAATCCAATTTCGATTGGACGAGGGCTGTGTATAATGTCCACAATGTTTGTCGGTCACTGCCCCACGAAGTGTGCGAGAGGGCTTTCAAAATGTCTAGAGCCCGCAGACAGCCTGTTCGAAGTCGGTGTAGGTGTGGTAACCAGGATAACTTTGGATCGAGAGTTACGCCAAGGAACCGAAACTCGGAGACGAACTCGCCTTGTAGGGAGATAGATGGCGGAACAAGAACCCCTCTGCCTCGGTGGAAATTACATTGCTTTGGTTTTGTTAATGGAAAAGCGGAATCCCTTAAGTTGTGCTCTTTTGGATATAGCATCGACCGCCAATTGTAGCCGACGCGCTGCTGATGGAAAGCGAGGTGAGGAACAGTATAGTGCTAAATCATCGACAAAAAGAGTTGTTGATACACCCTCTGGGAGAGACGAAATAATATTATTGATGGCAATTATAAAACATGTGACACTTAGAACACTGCCCTGAGGAACTCCCTCCTCTTGGGGTTGCAGGTCAGAGTATGCGTCTCCAACACGTACCTTGAAGGATCGAGAAGCTAAAAAACTTTGAATAAGTGACGGTAAAAGGCCGTATCTCTATGTTGTGTCGTACGCTTTCTCAATATCGAAAGATATGGCCAGGACTCGGTGCTTTAATGAGAAAGCTTTCCGGACCGATTCCTAGAAACGTATTAGGAGGTCAAGGGTACTATGACCTTTGCGGAAGTCACATTGAAATGGAGAGAGAATGTGACTGGTTTCTAGGAACCAGTTTAGGCGCTCCTACACCATTTTTACCAGCAATTTACTCAAACAGCTGGTAAGAGCTACGAGCGGCGGTCAATAAGTTTTGCAAATCGGTAGGACAAAATAGAGGAAGGGAGATGGCTGTTTGTGGGGGTGTTAGGACAAGTTATGACAAGTCAGGACCTGCCTCGTCTATTTAAGAAGCAGTAGCTGATCGCAGATCGTCAGTCACAAATTTTTCAACAATGGAGAAGGTTGAGCACCGCGCAGTGATCAAATTTTTGACCAAGGAAGGCAAGAATGCAAAAGAGATCCATGAACGCATGGGGTTGCAGTGTACACCGACACCGCCCCTTCCTATGCCACCATTGCTCGCTGGAATAGGGAGAAATGTTATCAACATCATCCACGACAATTTGGCGATGACCAAGGTCTCTGCCCGTTCGGTCCCTAGAAACCTCACGCCCCATGATCGACTTCAACGTCGTCAAAGTCCACAAGGCCAGAGTTGCACAAGCTGCCCTGCGCGAGTGCGGATTCGAGGAGCTCAACCATCTCCCCCTACAGTCCAGATCTGGCCCCTAGCGACTACTTTTTATTCCGCCAGCTCAAGGCTGCACTTGGTGGACGCCGGTTTGGGGACGATGAAGGATGAAGATGTCCAGCTCGCCGTCCAGGAGTGGATTGAACAGCAGTCGGGAGATTTCTGGTTGTCGGAAATTCCAGGCCTCAGGGACAAGTGGCGCAAATGCATTGAAGTCGAGGGAAGTTATATTGAAAAATAATAAAACACTTTTCCTCATATCTCGTTTCCTTATATCCGAATTGCAAAACTTATTGACCACCCCTCGTATAAGGCGGTAGTGATCTGCGTCCAATCCATCCCTGCCGGGTTTGACAAAGGGAAGGATGATCCCAATGCGCCATAATGATGGGTAAAAACCCTTCACCCATATAAGGTTGTACAAATCAAATAAGAAGAGAGTAGAGTGTGGATGTAGTTGCCGAATCATATAGAAATGGATCTCGTCAAGACCAGGAGAAGTAGATCTGCAAAGGGACAAAGTGCTACGAGGCTCATGGATGCTGAATAGAGCATTATATGGAAGGTTAGATTTTGTTGTGAAGTTGAGAGAATGAGACTCTTCCTTTGATTTTTAGGATAGAAAAGGCTTATCATAACGGCTGACGGCGCGGAAATGGTCAGCAAAAGCATTGCTGACCGCCAGGCTGTAATTCTCCAATGAACCGTGTAAGTTGAGTGTGGGGGTATGATGATCAGCATAACGGCACCTGATTTTATTAATCCTCTTCCAGATCTTAGCGGTAGGTGTCATAGAGGAAATTGATGAAAGGTAAAGGCGCCATGAGTTTCGGCGAGCCTGACGAAGGGTTCTTTGGCGAAGCGCACGAACTCGGTTTCGGTCGACCTTGTTGCACAAAGTTGGGTTCTTTCGGAATCGGGCATGGGCTAACTTGTAATTTTTGATAGCTGTTGCACAAGGCGAGGTCCACCAGGGCACGGTTGAGCGACCCGTAGAGGGTCGCCTCGGTGGAATGGTCTGTCTTGCTGCATTGTACATAGTCGATGTAAAGTATTTTACAGCCACGTCCACTCCATTGAAGGTCCCCAAGGATGCACTTTTGAAGGACGCCTCTTGGAAACCTTCCCAATCTGTATGACCTAAGTCCCACTTAAGGGGCATGGTTGTATGAGGGCTAACTTGAAGGGCCGACAAGACAATAGGGAAGTGGTCACTCCCATGGAGATCGTCAAGAATTGACCATCGAAATTCCGTGAAGCAATAAGGGGAACAAACAGACAGGTCAACACAGCTAAAAGAGTCCGTCTGGACATGATAAGAGGTAAAATCGCCAGTATTTAAGACACAAAGAAAGTCAGATAATAAAAGAGACTCTAAAACACTGCCTTTGGCATTCCGAGTGATGTCGCCCCAGTAGGGGTGATGGACGTTAAAATCTCCTAGTAATAAAAATGGGGAGGGCAACTGGTCTATAAGTTCTAAAAGGTCGGGTCTTTAATGATAAATAGAGCAAACGGTAATAAGCTTAGTAAGAAAAACCCTCACGGCAACAGCTTGGAGGGTAGTATGTAGGGGGATGGGAGATATATGGTAGGATGAAGATACCATGATTGACCCCCCCCCCTTCCATGAGAGGAGCTTCCAACAGGAGTAATAGAGTTGAAAGTGAGAAAGTCGGGGACCGAAGGAAAGGGCCGTGTACCCAGTTTATTCTCCTGAAGACAAATAACAGCGGGGTGGAGTCGTCAAAAGAATTTTGAGTTCTTCCCATTTTGGAAGAACGCCTTGACAATTCCATTGTAAAATGGAAGAGATTATGTGGGACGGTTAGATACCACTGTAGATATCTTTTTCTCTTTTGTGGCCGATATTGTGTTTGAGGTTTGTCCCAGAGAGCTTGGGAGACGAAGAGCAGATTTTGAGGAGCATGCTTTTCCAGGGGGAGAGATCCTAGAAGGAGCAGTAACTGGGGCTATTTTCGAGGGTTTTGGAGAAACGACCGAGGCCCTTGATTGTAATTCGGAATCACAACATAGCGGAAAAGGAAGATCGAGAATGGATTTTCGGCCGGTAGATCCGTATTCATGGGTCGAGGGGATTTTCGATGTCTGAGAGGTTGGTCCAACCGCCGCGATTGGTGATGTTGGAACGAACAGGCGATCTGAGCGAGGTGTGTAGAGCTGGGTGTTGTATATCTGCCATCGTTTGGATCAAGATGGGGCCTAAGTCCTGTGAAGAGTGGGAATGTTCAGCAATATGGGAAGAATCCATTGAAGATTCTCGGGGTTCGGCCGAGTCAGATCCAGAGGCTGCCCGCATATTGGTGGTCGGTGACCCAAGTGAGGAATCCTTCCTCTTACCACTGGGCTTTGGGTCTCGGGTCGGGTGGATGAACCTCCACTGGTAGATGTTGAGCATTCTTTCAGATAGCGTCTGATGTCTTCAAGTGTCTCACCCTAAGCGTCTCTCCCAGCTAGAGCTGCTGGAGAGAGTGAGACTACATTGTTTATCTCGGTGTGAGAGCGATGCTTCGAACGTATATCCTGAATGTTTCTGACGCTGCAAGTAGATGTAGGATGAAGTGCTTCAGGCGAGCCGGAACTCGAGCGTGATGGTCGGTTGCATCCAACGTCACGTAAAACGTCAGAGAAGAGACGACCGAGTGGTGAGTTTGTGCTAGAGCACGCTGGTGGGCCTCTCTTATATCTAGACGTAGAGAGTCGCGCAAAGCGAGCACCTCCTTTTCAAATAAAAATATAGAGCAGAGTTTTGACGCAGCACTGTGGGTACCTCCGCAGTTGGCACAGCGGGGTGTTTTGGTGTATTCGGGGCCATGGTAGTCAGAGCTACAATTCACGCAGGAGCGGGAGTGCCGACAGGCACGGCCAACATGTCCAAATTGATTGCAATTGAAGTGACGTCTGGGTAGTTCGACGTAGGGACTTACCGGGTCACGAAGGTACCCAGCTTTAATATACTGCCGCAGTTCTTGTCGTTCGAATGTTAAAATAAGTGTGGCGGTTGGGACTTTAGTAGAGCCTAATGTTAGTCACCCTGTGTACGTGTGTGACACGTTGGGTACTAAGCTTGCTCTGAAGGCGGGTAAGGTCGTAGTCCCTTAGTTCGTTTGAACGGACGACACCTTTGACAAAATTCAGACGCGGATGGGGCGAAAAAGTTACTGGAACTTCAGCTATCGAAGATAGATTTCGCACAAGGTTGTGTTGAGAGTGGGATGACACCTCGACTACGACATCACCACTACCTCCTGACCACATCTGGCGGGGTTCACCACAACGGGACTCAAAAGATTCATTGACATCGAACACATCGACTTTTGCAAGTGGGGTGTTGGATGATGAACTCATGATAAGAGAGCGGGGATAATCTAAATCTGGGTCTACTTCGTTGGAATAGGGGGTCCAACGAGCAGGGAAGGCTGAAAGGAAAGGTAAGGAACGTTTGGCACGAGAACCATTACGAGAAGGGGAGGTTTTTGCTTTATGGCTAGCTATTGCAAAAAGAAAAAACTTCGCATTCTCCCTCGGGAGTCCCCACCATGGAGGCCTACAAGGGCCCGGCACTACTGAAACTATACAATCAGTTACGTCCGGTATGTCCTCTTGGAGAATGGATACGGATCCACCAAACCATCTTTATTACCCTAAGAGGCTGCCCGAGTTCTCCTACGCACGGAGAAAAGGGGCCAACGATGGGTTTCTCCTTGGGCATTCGGTAGACAAAGGCGGTGGAGATGCCCAGCCTCTTCCACCTTCATGAAAGAACAAATCGAGATCAATCCATAAAACGAGTAGAGGTCGGGTATCCATAAGGACCGCTAGATAGGTGAAAGAAGAGGGGAAAATAAAGGACAGTGGGAAAACGTAATAGGGGAGGAAAGAAAGAGGGGGATGTTAAAAGTCTTGTTGGCAGCATCATGGGACCCCTAAGGGGCCCAGGGCTGACCCCCCCTCGCCACGAGAAGGCTAGAGCCTCTCTGGGAACAACCCCTGAAGTAAAGATCCCAGAGAGGGAGGGGGAAATAAAAAAGACAATCTAAGACAGCCACGTTCACAAAAGAGGTGAGAATGATAGTAGCGATGAATGCTGTCCCGAATCAGGTAAGTTAAGCTAAATGGAGTGTGGGTAATGGTCAGATCGAGTTTGGATTTGAGATGACTTTGCAAAGGCTTCCAATCTGATGGAGGAAAGGCAAAAGCCCACTGTCCCCATCGCTTCAACTGCCAACCACTTGCCACTTGCTTGAACGGGTTCAACGTCCGAATGGAGCTAGTAGCTTCAGTTGTAGCAGGGGTACTGCACCTGCTACACCATCCACCCCCCTGCAGGGTCAGTTCTAGGTGCTGGAGCCCACTATGAAAAATGTGATGCCCCAAGACATGAGGCAAAAGTCCTACGTGATGAGGAGAGGGCAGGTCATGTTCAACAAATCAGACTAATAAGAACCATGTAATCCGTCGAGCTATGGCTTCCTAACTTTCCAGATTTGAACCCTTGGACTACTTGTTAGTATCAATCTTCCCCTATGTAAGGGGGGGTTAATGTTTACTGGTAAATAAAGTACTTTAGGGTAGGTAACAGTCTGATTGATAGTTTTGGAAAAGACAAATGCCTTTTTAAAGATATTTTAGATGAGTTGAGTCCAAAAATCTCTCGTTAGTTGGTAGTTAGTGTAGAACGGGATGAAAGATGAAATGAATATTTGAAAATAGTGTTAAACTTTGATAAAGGAATTTGAAAAGAGGGTGCATGATGCAGTGTGAAAGGGAGTTGATTGATTTGACAGCATGTGCATGGGAACCCAAGTTTCCTGCAACGAAAATTATTTGACAGTATAAGGTTATACCACTACAAATAAATGAAGCTAAGCACTTACCTTATTCTCGCAAAGAGCCTACAATAACTTACGGTTAATTCACAAACACTTTACACATACTATCGAGGGAACATATCTCTTGATACCACGCTTCAAAATCTGCTTCCCCAACCCCAAGTAGGGGGCGAAAGGCGTAACACCGTTAAGAATTTCCCAGTGTCAACGAAAACGCGGGGTGGTTGTCCAATTAACTATCGTATTTCAATAAAATTCTCAACAACTATCCCAGATTATCACACGGAAAAGGTATACCCAGACATTTAAAAAATAGACAAACAAAGAGTAGTAGACAGACGAAATAAGACAAGAGGTAAGAGGAAAATCTACCGGTCAAAAATATTTTTCTAACATCTTGATCTGTTAGAGAACAACTAACAGCCCGACAATAACATATACACGTTAAAGACTGTAATCGAGGGATAGCATGGATGATAACCATCTGATTAGAATATGCAGGCGCTTTCAAGACGGCAATGAGGCTGAAGGCAGTTTTATCGAATAATCCTTTACTATACATATGTAAAAACAGGTATGCAAATTCTCATGAAATACAGCTTATTTTTTTAATAGCAGTTTTCTTCATATTTTGTTCTCGAATATCTGGCGCACATCTGAAGGAATGCGTGTGATCCCAGACCCAGCGACCACTGGAGGATCTTTCTCATTCTTTTTACAAACTGTCTGGTGGAATGGCTTCACTGGTTTTCACTTAAAAAATAGGAATGAAATCCTTACCATGAACAAACACTCGTCACAATGAAGTGCCCAAGAGCCATTATGTCCGGAACTGAAATTCAGAACTTGACTAAGAGGTTTCACATCATCGAAATTGCTTCTCTTTAATCGCGCCGAGAAGGACTACCTTCGTAGCTAATGAGAAGAGGCAGGAGAGTTGCATTTTTTCTAGTTTCTAGATCAGGTAGTTCTATAGTATCTTCCATGCATTTTCACCTAGCCCAAATCTACCTGCTTTAAGATTTTCTTTTTTTTAAAGCAGATATCACTGTTGTTTTTAAAGAACTTCAAGTACTCATCATTAGAGACTACCACTCGAAACTCGGCAATTAGGTAACGGTTACAATCAAGGACCAATAGAACCTTCCAAACAAAATGTTCTAACGTGAAGCAAATTTATTGTCTGTCTGTGGCAAAGAAGAACCGGTGACAGGGGTAAAATAACAGGACGTTTCCTTGAGAGAGGCGTATTTGAGGTAAAAGAAGTCACGGTGTTTCCTTGAGAGAGACATGGATGACAGTTCATTGACAGAAATCAGCGTCCTCTTTACGGGTCTTTAACCACCAATGATTTTCAACCATTGGCGACAATAAATAATCAACATCCAAATCGATCTTAAATAAACTCCATTGATAAAAGTACGGCCAACATCAGGGCAAATTTTTTATTCAGGTTTTTTTTAAATCGCTTATTATACATTCTTAAATTATTTCAGTTTTTATTTTCCAATTTGCGTCATACCGGGGGAATATTTAGACTTTTATTTTTAACTTCGTCCTATGTACAGGGGGCTAGTAACCTTAGGAGTAGTTTTATTAGCTACGGGAATGCTCGTGAGAGAGACGGAAGCATTTTGTCCATTTGTTTCTGCTTTCATGAGAGAAATACTATACGAGCCAGTTTCATGAAAACATGGGAAAAAGAGGCAAAAACCAATTAAGGTGTGAAAATATAGTTGAGTGGAGATAGGGGAATGGGGTGGGTGAAAGATGCAGAAATGTGAAGTAGCTTATATTTGAAACTATCAATTCAATAAGTCTGGATAAAAAGAAAATTAACCAAGTTTGAGGGCATTCCTGAACTCCGTGTCTCAAACGGGACAGAGGGTAACAGTAAGGATCATAATGAAATCTGCCCGAACGAGCCTAGGCATCGTAAGCTCGGACGCAACCTTCTCCCGGCTCGTTTTGCCGTCTTAATTGCTTTCCGTGGAGCCTCTCCCGGCCAGCCAGAGACAAGGGGGGATGGGGATTCGAAAGCGACTGTATACAGCGGCGTGAGTGCCAGACAGTGCCACACAATTAGGGGCACGCGAGGGGGGGAGCGAGGGAAAAAGGGAGGGGTCGGAGTTAATGCGAGTGTATATATAAAAGGAGACAACAAAATCTACCATTAGTTGGGCGCGTACTGCTAATCTGCAACCATGGTACGTAGCGGATTAAACACGTTATCTGAAAAAGTGTTGTTGGCCACCATTTCCAAATTATGTCGCAAAAGTGTGTTTGCGTGTTTTAGCAGCTCTTATGATTTAATAATGGACAGTTACTTTCGGTGAAGTAGGAATTAGTGCCACTTCCTTCTCATTAATGGATGTTGTTTACGACAAGTTTGAGTGATTCCCCAAGTGCTCCCTCCCCTCCCATTGAGGCCGCCATAAATTCAGATTAACTAATAGTTATTTACATTAAACTTCCTCTAAGTGATACGACCGATGACGACGAAGACGAGCCTGAAACGCCGAGGCAGTGGGACGGACGGTACGACAACCCCTCTTCCTCAGGAATAACTACCAAGGATCGCGCCTTGCACCCCTCCACCCTTAAATACTATAGAGTCGTTAAGGCGGGAATCAGCCCGAAATGAATTAGGAAGCAGTTAGAAAAGCAAGAGGCTAGACAACAACAAACGCCCACTAAACCCTAGGTGCCTATAAATACGAAATAGGGAAAGTAGAAATTTCCGACACTGATACAATGCCAGAAAAATGAATAACGATTGAATGACACAAAACAAGAATAGGAATCGTAGAGAAGATCAAGATGAAAGTGAACAACGAACATTAGGGTCTGACGCGAAATCTACCCCCGTGCCGACAATTGGGTTTGGTAACCCCATAAACAAGCGCAACCACAAAGGACTAGGGGCGAATTAAGTAGGACACGGAGCTCCGCTTCGATTGGGCGAAGTAGATACTTTACTTCTACTAAACGCTAATTAGTAACGTCGATGATTGCTAGAATAATAAACTAGGTGGAGGGTTACAACTGATCTGCACTCATTTCCCAGTGAGGACTCCATCCGACAACTACCAGCCCCGATTTAGCTTAACTTCGCTCTAATCGGAAGGGGTGATTAAAGTTAAAATATAAATTGGACCAGGCAATGGCTTCGCTACTAAGATTAAAATTTAAAATCTAAAAGAAGGAAGCCATGGTTAATTTTTTATAAATTTTCTGAACTTCGCCAATTATAATAATTTTAAAAAGGAACTCTAAACTAAATTGTCCTCCTTTCAAAATATCACGTTGCTAAAATAGAGTTATAGAAGAAGAAGATATATAAAAATAAATTTTCTGAAGTTCACCATTTGTAATTCTTTGGGTTTAAAAAAATTCACAAAATTTTGATACTATTATTTATTTCTGAACTTCACCATTTTGCTTTTTGATATTAATTATTAGAAATAACTTTGATAAAAAAACATAACTCTTAACCAAACTAAGATGAAATTATTATTCAAATACTCCAAAAAATTCCCTTCTTTAATTATCTTGTGATGATGATGATGATGATGATGATGATGATGATGGCAACAGACAAATGCACACGATTTTTAACTTTGTTCATTAGGAAAAACCCCCAAACCAAAGGAAATATCTGTGCTACAAGGTCTTTGAAACTCGATTAACAAAGTAGTCAAGGGGGGGAGTAAAAATATGGGAAGTATTTGGGTCACTGGTGAAGGGTGGGACTCGCAACACTCGACCCAAGCTTCGCTCCGTAACAAGAACAGATTCCTTTGTGAGGTAAAGAGAAAAGTATCGAGATGAAAATAACCCTGGGTGACAATTGACAAGGCCTGCAGTCGCAATCGTTGTGATCCCTGGTCCTAGTCACATCTAAGAGCGTGCGGCTCTGAACACCGAAATAGAGGATTAAATTCGGGCCTCTTATACACTTCGACCATCTCACACACTTTCACTTCCCCTAACTTACGCTTTCAGGCTACTTTTTCAAAAAGTTTTAAAGATAATCAGCAGGACAATCCCTTTTTACAGTTCATTAATTGCGGCATGTCACTTTTGTCATGGGGTTAGGACAGGCCTATTTACCGACAATTAGGACTGCCATATCTGACGACCCATCCTTCACAGCCTTACGGACACAGTTATCGGGAGTTGGGAGTTTTCGGCCTTTGGTCATGGGTGTATCAGGAGTCACCGAGTTTAATGGTTATCTGGTGGATCTGAACTTTTGGGTTAGAAGTTAATTCACTGCTCCTGGTCGAGTGTAAGCGTCATCGGACCGATCTCATTGGTCGAATTGCAATTGCTAACCAGAGACGGAAGTTGCTCGACTTTTCTCGAATGGTTCCTTCGTTAATTCGAAGACATGCCGCGACCTTTGTCGGACAATTTTTAGTGCTCAGAGGGGCCTTTCTATATTATTATTATTATTATTATTATTATAGGAAAAACTTCGACGCCCGCAAGATTGATTATTACACCTTAAACAAGTGTCTTAGCCACAACAAGAGAATAGACAAAGTCGGTTGCAACAGTCTCCCATCTATTTACCCAGATCCTAATTATTTTAAGTTATTTACTCCAGCGAGTACAGATGGTAGCGGTGACAAACGCCAATTTTATTGTTCCTGATCCCAAACGTGATACTGGGAGCCAAGTCCAATCCGATCTCAACCCAAATCTTCGCAATCAAGGTCTAATCTCAGTGAGCTTTTGGATATTCCCTTGGTACTTTTCCTGGGGGGAACAGGGTCTCAAAAGGCTACCTCCAGAGTTCTGAAGCAGAGTTGACCATAAATACACACACCTCTGAGCCATTCTAATATATGATAAAATGATTACATGGTAAAGATGAAAATACAGTAAAGGAGGATGAAACAATTAAAGTGTGTTGATAAAGGGTAAGTTGTGAAGCTATAAATTCAAATAGCTTAATGGAGATCGAATGGAAAAAAAGATGAAAATACTAATATAAAACATAATGAAGAAAAGTTATCGACTGACGAAATAATTACAGGGAATCTTTACTTGAAGCAATTGCCTATTATTGCACTCTCCGTCTGGGCCAGGCTTCCAAGAATTCCCTACAATTCTTTTTTGCCTCTCTCCCGACGGCTCGAGATCCTCCCAATCCATTTCGTGCCTCCCAGAAGCACAATTAGAAGCAATGGTAGAGAGGGATCCTCCCAATCCATTCCGTGCCGCTTAGAAGCACAATGAGAAACAATGGCAGGGAGGAAATCGTTTATTCGGGAGGTTCTTACCCGAATGCTCGATGGAGGGGCAGCTACTACTGCATGTGATCTTGCATACAATGCCTGACTTCTCGTGGTCCACATTATCCTTTAGATTGGTGAGCTTGCTGCATAATGTGTTTTGTAGGATGATGTGCCACTTCTATACCATGGATCGGGGGAGTAGCGCTGTTATTTCCGACGTCGTCGCTATGTAGGGAAAAGTCACTCACTCTCCTATGTGTATCTGCACTGTTGTTCTGGTGTCAGGTTTCCTAACGGTTTTAAAAAATGTCGAGTGATACCAGTTGGCTGAGAAAGCTGCTTTCAGGTGTTTCTCTTCTTGCTCCTTTAGTAGGGTATTACTAGAGTAAGTCAAAGCCCCTCTTTTACGGATGAGTCGGTGGACACTGTTTAAGTCTAGGATTCAGTCAGTGTTTCCTTCCGCTATACTGTGAGTAGGATATCAGGGATAAACTGGTTTATGCGTAGGAAACTGATGTAATTTGGTGTGTCAGTAATTACGGACATGTACATAACTAACACACATTTTTTGGTACGATAAAAAGCCGGTGAGCGAGAGATCTTCAAATGTCTGCATAAAAGCTCTGCTATGACGACTGAGATAGAAGACACTATCGGGGTTCTTTCCTTCCGATAGTAAATCTTGACATGAAGTGAAACCCAAATACAAATCCAGAAGTATATTTAGTTTCATTGAGAGAGCTGTTGTCAAGGAATTGTCGGCTGCTGTTCATGGCAAGTGGTTAAATGGGACAGGTGGAAATAGGAAGGTGACATCAGGTGATAGGAGTATCTCTTTAACGCGTAGTTTTAGTCCTCTTATCCAATTGATGAAATCAGTGGAGAGAGGAGAGTGTCAAAGTTCCGAATTCTTCCACAAACCACTTGGATGTCTACAAATTCAAATTTCATATCGCCAGCCTGAAAGAATCGACTAATAGCCACGTACAGTTGCCCAAATTAGTCATGTTTAGGAAAAGTAAATTAACTATGATATAATTATCTATGTTTTATAAATACATGAATAATTTTGAATGATTGTCGCTAGCTTTCCTGTGTTGTGTTGCCAAGTAGTAATATTAATATTCATAACAGGTTGTAAAATTAATTATAGGATAAAAAAAAAAGCCAAATGTTAATGCAAATATTTTGGTGATATCGATGATTAAAAGTAAAAATCGGGTGAAATTTGGTAACAGGACTTTAAAATTAAACAATTTCACAATGTTTCGAAAGTGCTGATTGAAATACCGCAACAATGTCAAATATCTCACAAAATAGAAATTTATTTTATTGGTAAATGTACAATCTAATTTTTTATAACTAAATATAGCTCAAACATACCCTCTCTCTTTAAATAATATATTAAATTGTCACTATGAACGAAATTCAGCGTAAAGTGCGACATGACTAAGTGTGGCAACTACATGTAATTGTAGAAAGAAGAAAAGCCGCTGTTGCAATGAGATCGGCGAACAAAGTGAAAATATATTTGGATTGAAGAGGAACAGATATATTACCAATTAATTTAGGTGATTTTCCGTGGTTCTTCCGCTTCCATGTTGTCAGTCATTTCAGTACAATGCGATGCTTCACGAACACATTCATATTCCACTTTCATTTACTATTCTCTTCTACTCCACAATTCAAAATGGTTCTCCTAATCATCCTGGAGGCTTCCAATGCACTCTCCCACCCCCTTTGCCAACATAATCACAAGAACAGGTAACGTAGAGATCCCGAGGGTGGTACAGTAAACCTTACAACCCAATATTTCTACCCGTAGATTATACAACTCAAACCAGGAACGTAAAAAACAACCGCGTACTCTACACACCCGGCCTCCGGTCCAACAAAAGCGACATTTGCAACCTTTCCTGAAGAGGGAAACCGCAAAACAGAGAGAAATTCTGAAAAACAATCAGGTGACGCCAACTAAAAAATAGAACAAGACAAAGGCGAAGCCATCAACTTGAAAGTGAACTAGCTCAACTTCTTTATAGATATACCCTCTCTCACATAGACCCCAAGGCAATAATTATTTAACAGATATTTGGACAAATAAACAGAACCATGAACGTTCTCACAACAGATCCCGATATCCAGCCCTAATTCACTACTCACCATCATTACCCATCTCAAACGAAAAAAAACCTTTCGAACACTAGTTACATGGGTAAACCGTAATGATAAACAAACATACGTAAAGCCTTTGCCACTGTAGCCAGGCTACTACTCATTAACAATATACGACACCATACTGCCCCCCCCCCCTCCTATAAAAAAAGAAACCTTACAATAAACGGCTTGCCAATTCCATGACCGGTTGACATGGACAAGTAACATGACACCACGAACACTCCACATACTCAAGGAAGTCACATAGGAATTCGCGCTCTATCCCAGCCTCTTAAACATCTTCCTTAAAGATGTCATCCCCTTAGCGCGGAACAAACATTGCCCCTATATCTACAACTACTAATACGCAGGCTCAACTCTACAACATTACATCTGTTCGGCAACGAACACAATTTTCATCGCTGCATTACATTATCAAACAGGCCACTACTCCCTTTAAACGAAACAAAGGATGGGGGGGGGGCGGTGCCACTTTACACATGAGGCTAAAATTCTCACAATAAAAATGAAACCCTTCCGAGCATTCACAGGAACTTCATAATGGCAATTTAGGGATTCCATCTCGATGCTTTCATGCACCACATCCGGCCCACACTCACACTGAATGGGGTACCAGGTTTTGCACCAAACACCTAAATACACATGGTAGAGGCGAAATAAAGCAGAAAACCTTGTCAGGGAAAGAGTTCGCAGCGTGGCAATAGATCGCCCCCACACCGTATCGAACTAAGTGCCTATAAAACAACGCTGCATCCACAGTGAGGGGCATATTCTCATGCCACGTACCCATAAACTCCAGTGCCATTACACGCCCGATCCATGCTCTCCACCGCGAAACATGCACAGGAACCCAACCAAAGCAATAGTTAACCGAGGTACTGACAAGGAATCCTATACTCCCAAAACAAAGTCACCATCGCGCTTAAAACAACCCACACATACATAATTCTGCATACCATCCAATCTATCAGTCTAAGCCATCTCCTAGATGTCATTAAATCAGACATCGACTCAGAAGTATTCCTCCAATACATACGGATCATCTTGGCAAGGTTCCGATGCGGTCACCATTCAAAACTAAACACACAAATGCTGAAATGACTTGCTGCCAGTCGCCAGAATAGAGCCACTTAAATTAAGAAAAGAAAAAATAGTTTTCCCCTAGTTTACCGTCGTTGGATTACAGTAGTTTTCGATTAATAGGCAATAATTAAGATTCCCATTATGATTAAACTATCCCCCAACTATCAAATAAGATAAGAAATGCCGAAATTAGACGCTGTGGCAGGTAACCATACAAGTAGGTTCATATTTGTACTTTTGATTGCTAGTGGTATTTGTCCGAACTTGTTAACATAACATAACATAACATAATTTCACGGATGACAAAAGCCACAAGGGCCTATCAAAGGTCATCCGCATCCGTCAAAACCCACCCACAAAAAGCACCATCACCAGGGGAAGACAAAATCAAAGTCCCCCCACAATATAATATAACAGATGACAAAAGCCACAAGGGCTCATCATAGGTCATCCGAGTCAAACGGCCTCTTTTTTAAGGCACCCAAACTCCCAGGAAAACTACATCCAGAGGATTGCATCCAGAAACAAGGGTATCACCAATCAAGGATTGTCAAGAACTAAATCATGCAGCTATAGATATATACAAACAATATTAATATATACAAAACTTAGGAACCATCACAACCTTCCCTCCCCATAAACTCATCCAACCTACTCTTAAATACATTTAAATTTGGACTACCTACTACCCTCCATGGCAATTTGTTCCAGAAATCTACCACTTTATTGGTGAAAAAATATTTTCTTAAATCCAACCTACACCCTTGCGTTTTAATTTCCAAGTGGTGACCTCTAGTCCGATTTCCATCATCTAACTCCCAAAACTTGCTAACATCCAATTTATCTATCACAGAAAAAAATTTAAACAGCTCAATCATATCCCCTCTCACACACCTCCTTTCGAACGAGAACATATTTAATACCCTCAGTCTATCTATATATTCAAGGTGCCTCAGGGAAGGAATAATCTTTGTTGCACTGACTCGAGAAGGTTAATATCGTGTCTAAAATGTGGGGACCATGCCTGTATACAGTACTCTAGATGTGGCCTAACGTTATAGAGTTTAAGAATAACCTCCTTACTTTTGTAACTGACATTTCTCTTAATGAAACCCAGCACTCTATTTGCCCTATTTCTTGCTTGAATACACTGCTTAGAAAACCTTAATAACTTATCTATTACTACTCCTAGATCTTTCTCATCCTCTACTGAGCTCAGCCAATGCTCATCCATTTCATAGTTAAATTCTCTATTATCTTTTGCCATGTTAATAACTTTGCACTTATCAAGGTTGAAAGTCATTTGCCACTTATGTGAGAGAAGTCCCGCAAGCCTTCAGTCTTTCTCCACTTAGAGTAAACGACCTCGTTGGTTAATACTAAAGTCGATTTTTCCACAACTTGAAACTTTAAAAAATACAAATAAAAAGGTTAATCTTATAATAACCCGCTATCACTAAGGAAAGAGGCGAGTTCCCCCAAGCAACTAATCTCATCTTTTCTGCCGGTAAACCAACCTACCCCATCCCATTTCCCTAAAAGGGGAAGATATTTAAATAAAGAATTAAATTATATCCCCACCCCTAGAATGAGGCGAAGCCTCGCAAACTTTATTCGTTATATTTTTTTTTAAAAAAACAACCACAGCGAACGGCCTGTCTGACTTTAATAAGTGACAGAATTATTAAATTTTAAATTAAATCTTTGGCTCGGATGGTTTGCCAATAATGTAGACTGTTTTTACCCACCGAATACTTAACAGAGAAGTTGGGCGTCGCTCTAATGCTGCAACGTGAGTTAAAACTCTCGCATTGCCCACCAAAACCAATTTATCTTGCCCCATTTACGCCAGAAAACCGACTACACAAGTGTAGATTGTTTAGACTACAGCTCATCACCCCTATTTCTCCCTAGACAGGAGAATGTGATAAGAATTTATATTTTTAGTTCGTTATAGAACTAACGAGATTGAGTAACCGCTCATTTAAGCAAGTGAAATAAACCGATAGCTATGAAATTCACGCAAATAATCCAGAATATGACCACACAAAATGTTCCTTTTCATCGATCTTTAGCTGCACGGCCCTTTTAGAGAGGCCATGTTCGGGAATTACGATCGTAAGACGTAAACCGAGTTGGGAAAATGGATATTTTCGCCCAAATATAGCCTATCTTTATTTCAGTGAATCAGATTTCTAGGGAGGGGCAGAGGTGCCAAGAAAAAATAAACACTATATTTTTTACATTTCAACATCTTTTCTCGCGATTCGCACCCCTCAAATTATTAAGCCGAATTTCTCACCTCTTCATTTTCGCCGTTTCTCGGTAACTTGGTGAGTAGAGAGCGAAAAATGCCGAGCGGCTATAAATTGCAGGAGACTCTTTTTAAACGACCTGTTTCGGCGGCCCGAAAATCGGTTGTTTTTACTGAGGATCGGACCGTTACGATGGGGTTTGCCAAGGGGTTGACTACATCTGGGATCGTTTCGTCAGTGCGAATGTGGGTCGTAAAACGACAAACCCCTCTTCTCTGAGGGGAAAGGTGCTCAACAATACGTCTCCACGATATTGTTTTGCCAATAAAAAGGTCAATCATCCTTATTTCCTCGGTCGACTCCACTAGTGCATTTTTTTTTTCTCTCTCTCTCTCTCTCTCTCTTGTACTGTACATACTGTACAGCGGTTTTTTAAAAACACATTCGACCCGTTATTTTAGTAAAGAAATTTCACACACACACATATTATATATATATATATATATATATATATATATATATATATATATATATATATATATATATATATATATATATATATATATATGTGTGTGTGTGTGTGTGTGTGTGTGTGTGTGTGTGTGTGTGTGTGTGTGTGAAAAGGAAAGAGAGCCAAGTCTTATGCCAATGAGTGCCACATTTCGCAGTCCTCACTTGTTGGGGAAGCAAAACGTTTAAAATAAATGCCGACCAGCCTCAAGTAAAGAAGTAAAACGAGAAAAGGTAATTACGGAGGGATGAAATAAACAACCTATGTATGATCAAGGGAATTAATAGCAACTGAAGAGGTTCAGTCTTCATTCGCATTACACATGATTCGTTTTACCAATGTTACCATTTCTCTTTAATTGCTATTCGATTTATTCCTCGAGGATGCCGTCAAGGACAAATGCACCAAAGCCGAGCAATAAAGAAGGTCGAACGTAAATAAATGACTTTATAGGTACTTTCAAGTGGGGAAAAAAGGAACCGAATCCCTCCCACCCCACCGACTATAATTTTCCAACAGACTAAACATTCCCTAACTCGACTGTTCAAGCTGCGACTAAAAATAATTTCCCAGCCAGATAAATACCCAATAAATCCCAAGTTTGTGACGAAAAAGAGAGAAATGGTGAGTTGTCTTCTTCATCTCGAGGGGAGGGGGATCAGCATATAAGAAACGGGTTACAATCTGCTGATCAACATTTGGGTCGAAATATGTTTAATAGAACTCTTTTTTTTTGCAGGCGGACGAAGACATGCCTGAAATTGACCCTGAGCAGATGAATGGTGAGTAGAAAGATCCGACCGACGTTAATGCCATTTAAGACTCAATGTTTCTAACTTGGAAGAGGAAGCTTTCCCGGTACAAAGGTTTCCTCCGAAGTCAATAATACAAAAGAACTAATTAAAATGTCAAACATGAAATTTTGTTTTTCGTTACGAACGCTTTAGCTGCTTTTTAAGTATGAATTGAAGATGAGTTGTAACTTGATAGCCCAACCAGTCTTTATATCGAACTAAATCTGCGTACTTGAGAACCATTCTTTCGGTTTTTAAATTGACAACCTAACGTAGACTACATTTTGAAGAACGCGACCATGCCCATCAGAATACGAGGCATAGCCGCATAATACCGACGAAAAATGGGTTGCCACATACCACTTTTTGAGTTTCTTGATATACCCGAATATGTACCTATATCCGGATTGATATCCAAATGAATCTTCACCCCGCAATCCCAACTGTTTACTAGTCTGACTACGCCTTATTTTTTCGGCTTTACGAAAATTAAAGCGTAACATTTTTCCTTCAAATTAAATTAAAGAAAAAACGCATAATTTCCCATATATAGTGGAATTTTTTTGGGGGGGCCATTTCTACGGAACAAATGACGTCATTAATATGCATATAATGGTGAGCGGGAAAGAAATATAAGAAACGTGAAACCAACGAGAACATGCACAATAACGAAATAAGAGTGACAAAAATGGATAGAACGGAAAAAAAAGTAATAGTGAAATTGTGCAGACTGCAAAAGCAGGCAGGCCTCAGTAATCCCGAATTCTGGCGCTGGAGTGTTGTTTTATAAACCAAAGGTAACAAATTAGTAGGAAGAGCAACTTCACCCCCAAAATACAAAATCGCTTGAGGGGTAAATCGTGTCACTCCGTGGATGTTGGTGTTGTGGCCAGAACTCAAACTCCTCGACCACGTATGTTCAAAGCAGCCAACAAAAACACAAAATTAGGATAGACGAATTTCATAATATAATGATGTACAGAAAAATAAGCGAACTTGTGAGAGGGTGGCGAGTAAACTGGTGTGCTGATAGAAGAGAGCTCTACCAATAAATTTCAGGTATTCAGATTAGATTAATATTAGTATGCAGGGTTTTTCCACGGCTATTTTGAGAGACGGGTTAGTGTCAAACATAAAAAACCATGCTATCTAGTACTATACAATTCATGTCAATCTGTTGCATATCACACGCGGTTCATTACCACCCAGCAATGCAATAAGGTCAGATTCAAATACAAAGTAAAACTTCGCCACAAAATAGTTTTATCATGAAACAAGTGTTAAAATTGAGCTCATCGCGTATATACACAAGTATTATTATTATTATTAGCCCATCGTCCAGATTCCACCTCACTATTAAAGACGCAAAGTCGATCTCAATCCCTAAGAGTAAAATGAAATTAATTAATCATCAACAAATGGCCGTTTTCCACACTTTACAACTTTTTTTAATCATGTAAACTGGTTTTGACGTTAATAACAAGAAGAGAATCTGTGTAAAAAATAGTGAACGCCAAACTTGTCGTAGTTGTTATTGTTGACAAGGTCTATAATGAATCTAAATGTTGTTTTTTCTTACACTGTTCCTTTATTTTTAGTGCTCAAAAGGGCCTTCGACAGTTTCGATCAAGACAAAAAGGGCGCCATTTCCACCGAAATTGTTGGAACGGTACTGAAAATGATGGGGCAGACGGTAAACAGACAGATTCTGCAACAAATTATCGAAGAAGTTGACGTTGATGGTAAGTCGACCGTTTGCATTCGTCTCAAAAGACCACTTTTGTTAAATAAAAATAGACCCCCACCAAGAAAAAACTCCTAAATAAATTTTTTTAATGAGAAGAAAAAAAAGAAAGAGGATAAATAGAAAGAACAGGAACAGTGAAAAATGTTAAAGAAGGCGGAAGGTGCAAGGAGCGTCGACTCGAGTATAAAATGAAAGGTAAGGCACATTACAAACCTCCAGGAACAATGTGATACAAGTACCACAATAAATATAAGTTTAGAACTTACATTGTAGCATTTTCGATGTAATATTGGGCAAACTGTCTAGTAAATAAATTGGTTGTCACCAGGGTCTGGAGAGCTAGAATTCAATGAATTTGTATTACTGGCCACGAAGTTCATGAACGAAGAAGATGAGGAAGAAATGAAGAAAGAACTGAAGGAAGCCTTCAGATTATACGACCGAAATGGTAAGGAAAAGCAGTTAATTTAATGAGATTACCTAATATGTACAGTTGGCTAAAGCAGATAAAAGTGTAAATAATATCACTTAAAGAACATACATATGGGCCCCATAGGACCTTGAGAAACAAAATTAATGCTCACTTTTAAATTTTACTAAAAACAAACAAACTAACAAGGGCATGGCGAGGAGAAAGTTTGTAAGGAGAGCTCTGTAAAGAAAATGGTGGAGAAAAGGTGAAAATGACACTTTTAATTAATTTTCCAACTTGTGTTATGAAAAATATTATTACTTGGCAACACAGCACAGCAAAGCCTCGCGACAATCATCCAAACCTATTCGAGTATTTATAAAACACATAAATAATTATATCATAGTTAACTTACCTTTTTCCGAAACATTTTGAAAATGTGACATGACTAATTTGTGCAACTGTACATTTCTTACTTGCTCATTTGTCGTGACTTCACATTTCGAACTTATTTTAATAGCTTTTGACAGATATGGTTCTGTCTAGTTTCCATTTCTTTAATCAATTAATCCTCACTGTTTATTCTGAACCCAGGTGAAGGATTCATTCCAACTGGTGTGTTGAGAGAAATCCTCAAGGAACTGGACGATAAACTTACGAATGAAGAACTCGATGGAATAATTGATGAAGTTGATGCTGACGGGTCAGGCACGGTCGATTTCGACGGTAAGTTTGGATCAACGATCAAACGCCAAAATGGCTTAAAATCAATACTCGAAATGTAGGAGGTAAAAGCCACATATTTACACATGTCAACTAATTCAGGCTTAATTGATAAAGTGATTATGAATGAAAACGATCAGATGTAATTCAACAAAATCTTGTTAAGTGAGACAAAAAGAAGGAAAAGAACAAAGGCAACGTAAAAGGTAGATGAGCAAATGGGTTCAGAGGGTGCAAAGGTTTGTGTTTATTAAGTGCGTTCATTCGGCAACTGCCCGAGAAAGTACGGGTATGCAGGTTTATGGAGCTATAAAAAAAAAGTATGACGGTGTCGATAGGAAAACGGTATGCTAGATTCTAAGAATGTAAGGAGAAGGTAAAATGTGAGATGGGTGTGAAAATTTTTGATACTGAAACTAAGGAGTGGTTTCGGGTAAAAGATGGCCGGAGTGAGTGGTTTTAAGCTACCGTTCAAAAGTGGGAGATCAACGATGAAAAGTGAATAAGATATGAAAAGCTAGAATTTATTGAGTATTTTTTTCTATTAGAAGTACAGCAATATGAATAAATTAACAGAAATATACAAGAAATAACAGTGAAAAATGACCAAAAAACTAAAACACCATTAATTTCCGATTAGCAAAAATATCCCCCCTTAGTGGAACCTATTTTTCATTAAATAAACCAAATAATCGTCTGAAATATTTTGCCATTTTTCTTGCAAAAACATCCAAAGAGCTTTTCCACGCTTGTTGGTTACCTGAATTTTACCAGCACAAGAGATCTATTGGATTGCAGTCCGGCGACTAAGCTGGTTATTCATTAAAGTCAGTTGATTTTCTTCCATTTTTCTCAATAGATATTCCCTGCACAATTTATAAGTAAGCTTAGGATCATTATTTTGCTACATGATGAAATTTTCCACAATCGAACATCTACCTGACGGAATTTCGTGACGATGTAAAATCAAGCAATATCCAATTTTGGTAGAGATCTCTAACTGTATATCGCGCAAAACCCCCCTAAACTATTACACTAGCACCGTCATGTTTTAATTAGTATGAGTAGCATGAATTCATTCTTTCACCAGTTATTCGCCATACAAAACTCTTCATTGTGAGCCGAATATCTCAAACTTTGACTCATCCGTCCAGAACACGAGTTTCCAATATCAATTGACCAAATTTTAATTTATTTGTTCATAACAGTCACTTTTTCTTATTTATTTGACACGCCAAAGGTTTCTTGCTGTACATATGTCTTTTAAAACCACTTCTATGAACCTCCTCATCACCGAGACAGTCATTCCACTAGTTCCACTAGATTCCAGCTTCGGTCATGAGGCGGTTTCTGAGATTGGTGACTCGAATAAACTTGTCTCGAGATTTGCAAGTCTTCATCAGGTGACGTGATCGAGTTCTGTTCTTATTTTTTCCTGTTTCCTCAAATATCTTGAGAGTGGAGCAGATAGCTGTATAAGAAACTTGTACCTTTTTCACAATTTCCAGGTAAGCTAGACCCCCTCACCTCAAAGTAACGAGGCTCTGCCTCTTCATAGGAGAGACTCAACATTTGAGCCCATTTTAATGAAGATTTTCACAAAATAGTTTGCAAACAGAATTTCAACTTCTAAAACGAGAGAGAAATTGTAATAAAGGCTTGTGTTTGTTACAGGGCACCGTGACAAGTAATATAATATCTGTTGTTTACATTGAGAATGTATGCAGTGATTTTACCAAAATTTTAACTGGATTTACATTTTTAAGTCAGATTGATCTGCCATTCCCTGAGTGTAACAAAGTCAAAGTTTGATAAAATAGATGTATTTCTGTGCTGCACGCAAGCTTATATTGTAATAAATTTGTGAAATAACTAACTTTACCATTCTAAAAGTAAAATAAAATGCTAATTTAAAATAAATTAATGATATGATAGTGAATGATAGTGTTTGATTTAACTGTGGCTGTTAAATATTTTTTAGGAATGGAGTGCTGTGAGAAGTTGAGCGAGAGTGGAGGTTGATGAAAAAATGGTAAGGGATTGTTACTGGCCATGTTGGAGTATGCTGATGACGCGTTGTTAGAACAGAGTAAGAGAAATTTTGAAATGTTGATTTGAAGCAATTTACATGGTATGTGTGAGCCAGAGAATATAAATGCAAAAAGGGTAAAGCGATGGTATGATGGATGGGGTGAGTGAGCATGGTTAAAATCCTTGGTTTGCGGATGGAACAAGCGAAATGTTACAAGTATCTAGGGTGTGTCGTGCACGTTGATGGAACATGCGATAATGAGGTTATGAATACTAAGATTTTAGGGGCAATTGGCATGTTAGGGAATGCAAAGGTTTTGAATTGAGAATTGGCAAAAAAGTTGTATAACAGTGTATGGGAGGAGGAGGAGGAAGAGGACAGATGGACAATTTGGATAGGAGGATAGATTAGAGAGGAACGACTGTGAAGGGTCGTGCATCGGGTAAAATGTGGTTCGACTATGTTGTTGTGGTTTGTGGCTCCCAGTAGGAAACTGGTCCCACCGAGACTGATTCGGAGGTTGAGCGAGAAAGATTTGACTCCGCAACGTTACCACAAATAATGGGGCTGCGGCTTCTGTGAGGCTATCCTGAGGGGACCGAGTTAGAGTGGAGGGAGGCTGTTGCATGCTGTGGGAATTTTATAACCCTTCCCAGCTGTGCTAGTGGTCCCCCATGCAATAGCTAGGAAGTGGAAGTTCTGTTGCAACTAAAACTCACGCCGCTGGATACATCCAGGTGGAGTGGTGGTATCAAATCCACTTGGGAATGATTGACCACTCTTCGACTTGCTGTACAGAGGATGGTGTGAGTTAAAATAAACAAAGTCTTGCCTCCCGCAAACGAGTGATGATTGGGAAATAAAGAAGTGACGCATATGTGTGTGACTAATACATATGGAAGAGGGGGTGTGGAGCCTGTGCGCGGACGGTGGTCTGGGTGCGTGTGCTTTCTTTCCAGGGATGAGCCCTGACAGGACAGTGTGTTACAGCACATAACACCCCATCAGGAATGCCATGTCGTCGTAGACAAGATGATGGGTGGCTTTGATGGGGCATAAAGAGGTGGAAAGGGGAGAGTAGTTCCTTTGGCCTTCCTTTTGGCCTCGCAGGATAATCCCTTGTGTTCACTTAGGAATAATTACAGGAACGCTTTAGCAATAACTAGTAATGAATAGGAAGTAGTATTACAAAATAAAGCGAAAATCAACTTTGGCATCTAGGTCAAAGGCTTTTTGGAAGAAATAAAAAATGTGTGGAAGTTAGATAACCCAAATAGACAGGTAGGGGCTTAAGAGTCCCGCAACTCTCTTGACTCTGCCCCCGTACCGAAGATAGCACACTTCGACCCTAAATGTCAAAGGTCTCGGAGGGAACAATCAAAATCTCCCAAAACTCGTCGGTCATAAGCACCTAAAAGTGCGGAAAATGTCCCCCTGGCCTCCATTTTGTAGGGGTCATTTGTGGAAGCGCGCCTCCTCAAACTGCCCCTGATGACCTAGCATTAGCAAACTTCACTAGGATTAGTTTAATCGACCTAGACAACTAGGTATGAGGCATCTCACCTCATATGTAAAATGAAACGTGAAAAACATAAGCATCAGGAATAAAGCGCCAATGAAAGAATACATATTCATGCCACAAATGACATTTATCTATGCCTTAGCTGCATAGTGGCCCGTACCTGGGTTTATGCTACAGGGTGAAGCGATAGTATACCTAATTATTAACAGTTTATTTAGTAAAATATATTGTTCCCACTATTGTACTCAAACAACCACTCTTTGTACGGAGACTTCACCCTGTAGAATATGATAGATCCAGGATTGCGTCTGTGAAATATGAATATATAATGTAGACGCGCCAGTTCCTTGAGCGCCCAACAAGATGCCTCTTTGTTTTATTGGGCGCGAGTCGCTGCAAACGCTCTCTCTTTCTCTCTCTCTCTCTCTCTCTCTCTCTCTCTTCGGAATAAATCAATCAACACTATCGCAGTGCTTTTATTTATTTACTGACGCGTAGAGTAACCTTTAAAACACAGGAGTAAGGAAAGAAATGACCGGTCGGAGTGGTGCTGTCTTGGATATAATTGACTTTAAAAAAAAAAGGACTCAGTTCACACCGAGCTTATAAGACGCCGGTTTCGCACTCGTTAGGCTACAATTTTTTACTTCCATTCCACCTCACCTGCACTTTTTCTTTTCAGAATTCATGGAAATGATGACCGGTTAAATTGCCTCGTGCCTCGCTACCAACATCACTCATCCCATTCCTTTACGTCCTTTTTAAAAGTTCCTTTTAAAAAAATCCATTAAAAGTTCTTTTTAAAAGATCTTTTTTAATTGTTTTTTAAAAGTTCCTTTTAAAAGTTCTTTTCAAAAGAACCTTTTAAAAGTTCTTTTTAAAAGTTCCTTTCTCGGTCGCTTCAGTTCGGGGCTTTTTTAAAAATATGTTTCGTTCGTAAAGGAAATTTGCGCCATAGATTTAATTAGGGAAATGGAGGAACATATTTGAACAGGTAATATAACAAATATAATTTGTAACCTTTTTTTTGCCTATCGGTTAGTTATCGTTATTACAAATATATTAAAAATTATATTTTAGATAATACACTATTAAAATATTAATCTTTCCATTTCAATCGAATGCTACAAGTTAATGGACACGTTAGTACGTAAAGGAAGACAGGAAGTGCTAAAGGCAAAATTACTTAAAAAACAAAGCAAACAATTTCAACACTAAATCATGTCCCCTCGTGCGCGCACCCACACATACACCGCAATCACACACACACACAACACCATATATATATATATATATATATATATATATATATATATATATATATATATATATATATATATATATATATATATATATATATATATATATATCATTCATAAGCCTAATTTGATCAATGTATGGAATAAGAAAATCTTAACCCGCCGCGATGATCTATACATAGGTAGGCTTTTAAAAGAGAAGCGTACAAAAAAGGGAAGATAAAAACTGTGATTCATATAGTTATGAACGTTTTATAATTTTTATACTCGTTTTAACTTTAAGTTGCTCGTTTGCACAAATTTATCCAAAAAAATAGACATCATTTGAAGAGCGAAGATCAGCACCCTCAATTCGTGGGGGTTTATTAATACACTTCGTGAGTATTGAATACTATTCTGGAGGTATTAATACACGTCGGGAGTATTGAATACTATTCTGGAGGTATTAATACACGTCGGGAGTATTTAATACACGCCGGTAGTATTTAATACACTTTTAGAGTATTTAATACAGATCCTCAGTTCGTATTAATAATACACCGCGAGTATTTAATACAGTTCGGGAGTATTTAATACACTGTCCACTTTGTTTGTGCTTCTTAAGTTGGAATTTTGTTGATTCGTCTACTTCGATGTGATTATCATAATAATTATGATCGTCAATATTATTTATGTTATGTTCTGGATTACCGGTAATATCAGTCGACATGTCTTTTAATAAAATTTTAAAACGATGCTAGTTTTCGATCTGATAAAATGGTCCATGAGTGAATTTAATTCTGGAGAAGGAAGTGGGTGTAAGCCAACGAGGAAATGTTCCCTCTGATCAGGGAAGGGATAAAGATTCAATCAGAAAGGAAGAATGAAAAAGTCCCACGGTATGAATTGGAATATCTGGTTGCGAGTGGTTACACAACCATTTATTTACCTTGAGCAATGATGGTGTATGCTTACTTAATTTATATTTTCATTTTATGATTGAAATGAAAGCCTATATTTTTAGCTCAAATTGTTTACCAAACAGTATTGTATATGGTTTAATTTGTGGGCGAAAAATCTTCTCACTCTTCAAATGAGATATTATTTCTACATGGTGTGTGGCACATTAAACCAACATTTTCAAGAAAAGTTGGGTATAAAAAAAAGTTTGGGAACCACCGTTTTAAAACATGGATGAATAAGTTCTTATCAAGAGTATTACCAATTATAAAAATACGACTTGAAGCCTCTTTCGTGTGGGCGAGGAGACGCCAAAACTACCTTAAAACCGACCAAACAAGGAACCACAGGGACTGACAATCTTTAAAAAAGAAACAACCAATTAAGCCGAGCTAAGATGATTATTTTCGAATTTTGGTGAAAATAGTGCCAAACATGAGGCATAAAAAAGGGGAAAATAATGACAAGAACGACACGACAAACAATGCAAAACAACAACAACAACAAAGGATGAGGAGATTTCCACCTTCGAATTTAAAGCGAAAGAGCAACGAGGCTGAATCAAGGAGGGAAAAAAAATATGGGAAAGGTACTAGTCACCGATCGGGGACCGACGCGGTGGATCGAATCTACCGTCGGCAAAAGATGCTAGAATGCAGATAAATCCTCATTCATAGTAATTCTTAGGCGAGAACAAAGGGGCGTTCAGCACCCACACGTGATGAACGCCAGAGTGGCTTTTAAGTCCATAGCTAAGGTAAAAGATCTTCGAAAATGGGTATCCTAGGTAAGGCCGTAGTCGAATACAAGACAGGAATCAGTGTGAGTGAAACACGTTCAGACGAGCCCAATTTAGGAGCAGGACAAGTTCGGGGTAATGCCCGTGAAGGCGGCAAAAGTACTTTTAGTTTAGTCTTCGTCGAAGAAAATCGAAACCCGAGCGTTTCCGCAAACGAGGGACGCGGCTCCAGAGCCAGTAGGAGCCGCGACAAGAGATCGAACAATCTACGTAGCGATAACATCCGCCAACAGCACCGAGGTGATAACGTTGATAATCACAGAAGAAAGAGTGATGTTGATGACACTTCCTTGTGAGTCACCTTCGTCTTGCTCTAAGGGCCCGAAGAGGGTTCTCCCAAACAGTAGGTGGAATCAACGCTCTCTTAAGGAATCAGAACAATGGAAGGTGTCCCTTTGCCCCCATGATACCGTATTGCCACGCAGTATCAGAGAACTTCAAATCGAAATCACCAGGGGATAATCGTGACTGCGAAAGAAAGCCTCATAAATAACAATCTCAAGCCGGACATGAGCATCCGACCGTGGAATGGAACATAATGAATTCGGACTTTGCAGAAAACAGGTGACCTCCGGTGCCCAGGAAATTAGTCTAACATTTACCGTTTTCTCCATCAACTTGCACACGTAGGAGGTTAGCGATATTTTGATGAAACCAACAAGGATAGAGTGATCTCTCTGGTTCGCGAAAAGAAAGTAAGGAAGCAATTAGCTAGTGGAAATGAGCAAGGTGATGAAGGCGCCAAATAAGCACAGAGACTGGGCGACCGGACTAGCCTTTTTACTTTTCCCCACTCACTTCATGACAGGATCTGGGCAGCACCGGAAGAGATTCAAAGGTCGTCTACGTCGAGCGTAACAAGAACGACTTACGGCAGCAGAAAGATGATACCGTTGATGCACAAGGCAAAGAGAGGGACAGTGAGGACACTTTCATATAGGAGACCCTCTTCCTGCCGTATTGAACCAAAGAGAGGCACCCATGAGTACGTGGGCTCCACGATCTCGGAGGAACTCAGACAAGAAAATTGCGAAGCATCCCCTCGCTCCAAAGTATAGGGGTATCATAAGCTTACTCCAGATCAAAGAACAGCGTGGAGAAGTATTTCCACGAAGGAAGACTTCGCAGAGCATCAGGTATAGAGTTGAACTGGCGAAAGCAGCAAAGTGCAGGAGACAAGTGATTGCTATCCAAAAAATCAGCTAGCCTAACGATAACCAAGTTAGATGAATTAGGGGATACTAGCAGGTGTAAAGTGGTCTATCACCGGCTTGCAAATAAAGACAACAAAGGGAAATGCTTCGCTAACCTAGGTTTCGAAGAAGCATGTCCTGACCAAGGCTAGAATCCGAGTACGAAGCTAGGGGAAAGGCAACAACTCACTAAGTGTAGGCAAGTCTTTGAAGGCTATCCCTCCTATGGAGGTCAAGTCCAGTAAGTGGCCTTCAACTTGCCCACGGTGTGATATAGAGGGTAGTAGAGCAGCACCTGGGCTAGAGAATGCTGAAAATGCGGTCGCGAACGACTCCCCAGAGGACGTGGTGTCAGATATTTCGTGCCCATCCTTCTGGATAAAAAGAGGGGAGGGGGCTTACGAAAACTTGCCTGAATTCCTTTTGACACGCTTCCACACCTTCACGTCAGGTGAAGCCGAAGGACCGACGATCGTGCTTAGAAACATAACGTAACCTAGCCCTCGCTCGAAGAAATTCACACCAGGAGAAATGGTTCGGGAGGCGCTTATAGGAATATCGCTTGTGTCTGAAAGGCAGTCTCACACTCAGCCGACCGCCAAGGAAGCAAAACGACCAAACCTAAGAGGAATGGTAGTCATCCCAGGGGGTAAAGGTGACGGAGAAAAACTCAAGGGCCTCATGTAGGCACAGGCTACATGAGCATAAGTCGCGGTATTCCTTAAAAGCCTACTGTTAGGCTAGATTAAAAGGAAACGCGCAAGAGGCATACGAAATGACAAGGAAAAACAAAAACAGAAAAAAATAAACAAGCAAAAAAAGAAAGGACATGCGACCTACAACAAAGAGAGAGAAATAAAATGGAGGAACATGCCTCCACCAAAAGGTCAGATAGGCTACAAGTCTGTGTACACAAACCCGTCCCGAGTAGAACGGACAAGCGGTAAAGATCCCGCTCGTCCAGATACCGGGATAGGAAACGTGCGCGAAAATCTCCCAGCCTAAGACATTCAAGAAGAATGTGCCGAAACTAGTGATGACAACGCAGTCGGCGGACTAAAGTGCAATTCGGAAACGATACAGAGCTACATGAAGCCGTGGCGGCATTGTGGGATAGGTTCATGGGAACAATCACGGCGTAATGGAACGCAACTTTAAGTTACCCTCGGCCGTCTACCCTCTGGTTTGTCAAGCAACCCCCGAATACCTACCTTGATTCCTGCCATGTAGTCGATGTGAGGGACAAACGCTGATCTGGTCAACCAGTGGTCGCGGACTCTTGACGCCCTCATCCCCAGCAATTCTCACATGTTCAGGAACCCAGCAGAAGATAATGTCGAGATCCGCCGGCTCGCGTGAACCATGGCGTCACGGATAACGCGAACCAGAAGATGTGGAGGTTCCAATGCTCCGAGAACCCTAAGCGCGATTTGTGAGTAGCTATAGATCACTAACCGGTCTCCGAACCGACCACGACGCGTTAACTCCCACACCAAGCGGTAAATTGCAACCAGCTCGGCCACGATGACTTCAAACAGATGGGGTAAGCGTGAAAACAGACCCCCTTGGAGCCATCCGTATGCACTGACAAGGGTCCAACGTGACACGGTGTGTGCAAAGGCAGAACGCAATACTTCCAGCGCTATAGAAGATTTGGTAGGAGAGGCGTGGCAACAAATAGTAAAACGTGGTACCCTCCAGGGTGGCGTTCTGAGCAAAACAAGAAGCGCCACTGGCCCTAGAGCTACACCAAGCTATTGAAAGTTTCCTAGCCTTAAACAAAAAGGGCTTAAGGTATAATTTGCGTCTCTGGCGGCATAGACACTGTCGAGATCAGCGGCGGATGCAGTGAGAGACGTTGGTGACTGAGGAATGCGCCGGGCTCGCACCTACAGGCGAATAGTGCATTGTGCACGGCGCGGCTCTGAATGGGGGACGTTCGGAAGTTAGTATTCGCCAGGCGGAAGCCGGAAGGGTGGGTCGAGTCAACCTTTCACAATACACGCCCGACTGCGGATGCATAAAACTGCATCCGTAGTCGAGCTTCGAACGAGCAAATGATCGATAAAAAGTAAGGCAGTAGCCCTATCAGCGCTCCATGCACTGAACGTCAAGGAACGAAGAAAATCCATGGCGCGGGTACAAGAGACCCTAAAGCTGCGAATATGAGCCTCCCAAGTGAGGCGTCGGTCAAATACAAGATCAAGGAAACGGTCGAGTCCACCACTTCCGGGCGAACACCATTGAGAAACAAGTCTATCAGGGTGCCGTGGATGGCGACAGAAGTGCACTACTTTAGTTTTGGCCAAGGAAAACCGAAGGCTGAGCGCTTCGGCATAGCGAGAGATGCGGTTGAATGCCTGTTGGAGTCAACGCTCCAGAGTTGGCATCTGGGCCGCGCTAAAAGAGATCGAAAGGTCTTCCACGTAGAGCGTAGCGAGAACATCTTCTAGCAGCACAGAGGTGATGCCGTTGATGTTCAGGGCAAAGAGTGTGACAGTGAGGATACTTTCCTGCGGGACCTTCTCTTCCTACTCCATTGAGCAGGAGAAGGCCGCCCCACCCGTACAGGGAATCGATGATCTCGCAAAAATTCGGATATAAGATTGGGACGCGTCCCCTCATCCCCATCCTGTGCAGAGTCTCCATGATACCGTATCGCCATGGGGTATCATAGGCCTTCTCTAGATCGAAAAACACCGTGGCGTAGTGATATCTACGAAGGAAGGCCTCGCCGACGGCATTTTCCAGTGCTAGCAGAGCATCCGACGTGGAGTGGAACTTGCGGAAGCCGCACTGTGCAGAAAACAAGTGTCCTCCGGTGTCCAGAGAAAAAAGGCTAATCTAACATTTACCAATTTCTCCATTAACTTGCACACGCAGGAGGTTAGAGAGATTGGGCGGATACCAGCCGGGGTAGAGTGATCTTTCACCAGTTTACAAAGAGCGAGTACATTAGCTATTCGCTAGGAGTCTGGGAGGATACCTTCTACCCAGATCCTGTTGAACAAATCTAATAGAAAGGCCATGCCTCGCTCCCCCACGTTTCGAAGCATGGCGTACGGGACATCGTCCGGACCAGGGGCGGTGTGCGCGCACGAAGCGAGAGCGGAACGCAACTCACTCACAGTAAACCTGTCGTTGAAGGATTATCTGCCTCTGGAGGTGAAGTTCAGTCGGCGGCCTTCCGCCACATCACGACGCGTATTGAATGCTGGCGGAGCAGCATCCCGGCTAGAGAATGCAGAGAAAGCGGACGCGAATGACTCCGCCATTATCGCGTGGTCCGATTTTGCAACCCCATTCTCCTGGAGAACGGGAGGGGAGCATGGCGAGAACTTGTCCACAATTCTTTTGAATCGTTTCCAGTCCGGACCATGAGCGGTGTGTGCGCATGAAGCGAGAGTGAACCGCAATTCACTCAATGTAAACCTGTCGTTAAAGCGTTCTCCGCCTCTGGATGTAGAGTCCAGTCGGCGGCCTTCAGCGAAATCACCTAGTGCATTGAATGCTAGCAGAGCAGTATCTCGGTTAGAGAATATGGAGAAAGCGATCGCGAAAGACTCCACGCCAAGAACGTGGAATCTCTGAGTGTGTGGGGGATGTCTCTGTTTCATTATCACTCATGCAACATTGATTGCTCCCTGGTAGGCCAGCTCTTTCGTTATGTTTTCTAGGAAATAGTTAACAAGTTCCCTCGCGTAGACTAGTCTTTTCACGAAGTTCATAGTAGAGTGCCGATTCCCGAATTCTCGGGTGGAAAAGAGGAGGGACTGGGACCAAAGCGGTCCGCCGTCCATAGTTTTCAGGCGTGGTTCACGCTACCGCGAGGCACCTGCAAAACCAAAGGTGGGGGGACGAAATCCCAGAAAGAGTCACCAATCTGCGATTCTGGACAAGAGGGTAAATGGGAAGCTCCCTTATCCCGAGAGAAGGGAGAGGGCCAACCCGGCTCTCGGCTAAAAACACGTGAAGGAGCCCTGGGAAAATATAGGAGGTGATGGGGTATCCCCGCCACCAGATAGAGATGTGTTGTCGGTGGCAAGGCTCACCTAACACCAAGTTGGGACGAGGTTCTTTTTTTCTTAGCTTCTATCTTTTCCTCTAGGGAGGCAAAAAAACAAAAGCTTGCGACATTACTAAAAAAGAAAAAGGGCTGGTTGGCTATATCTCGTGTCCAGCCGCTTCGGTCTGGGATCTGCAAACCTTTGGGGAGATACAATTCTGGCCGCATTAAAAGGCGATGTCCGCGCTTGTGAGGCAACTAGGGCTTGCAAACCGGTTAAGCCAGGTTTCATATTCGGTTGTTGAAATCGCAACCGAGTGTCGAAAACCGGTTTTCAATATTTTTAGTTGCCTTCAAATATCGTTTTCTATTGTGGCCCATTTTCTTTAGCTTGCTCATCTGCCCGGAACTTCAGCTATTTTCTGTTCTAAACAAGTTTTTAACAAATACTTGAAAAGGAAATGACTTTATGCGTTTGTCATAAACAATTGAAAAAAGCAATTTTTTTTATCTTTTAAAATTCATATCGGCATTTTGCACAAAAGATTTAAAAAGAAATGCCTACTATTTATGATAATCTGATAATACCTATAGGTATGTGGTATGATGAGATTTGGCAATTTGAAATGTCTTGCTCATTCGTTATTCAAAATTTCAGTGCGTGAAGCCGCATAGACTTATATGGTAGTGTCCATATTTTTAGCGCTTTTTGGGGTAATATCAATTCCCGTTACTACTTATTAATTATAGTCACTACCCTTAATATGTCAAAAGTGAAATCAAATGTATGGAATTATTTTGCTAGAAAAGCAAAGATGAAGCAGTGTTTGAAATGTCAGAGAATAATGAAGTCATCTGGAGGAACTACATCGAGTTTGATGTTGCATTTCAAGAAAATTCCCCCCCAACTCACATGAATCAAGATAATAGCGAACCTCCGGTAAAAATGGTAAGAACATTAGAAAACTTTATGGTTAAAAAGTCTATTGCAAAAGAGATTTCAAAATTAGCTGCTTTAGATGGATTATCTTTTCACTCAGTTGGCAAGAGTGAGTTTATACAATCTAGCCTTCAGCTTCGAAAAAAAATACGATAATACAACCACCAACTTCTGTGAATGGGGTTAGAAATATGGTTATGGATTATTATAAAACTAAGAAAGAAGAACTCATTCTATATTTCAAAGAATTATCAGCTTTGGGTGCCCGGTATTCATTGACTCTAGACGAATATTATTATTATTATTATTATTAAAGTTCCAAGCCACAACCCCAACTGGAAGAGCAAATAGCTATAAGCCCAAGGGCCCCAGCGGGGAAAGAAACCTGGTATGGAAAAAACGAAACAAAGATTAAGAAAAACATAATAAATAAATAGAAAATTAAAAAAAAAAAAAAAAAAAAAATTAAATGCTATAATGTTAAAAATATTATAATATTATATATGTGTGGATAATGAATAAAATATTAAAGTTATAAGTTTCTGTTAATTAAAAATGTATTAGCACCCACTTTAAATTTCTGAAGTTCCAAGGACTCAACAACAACACTAGGAAGTTCATTCCACAGTTTAGTTGTGTTAGGAATGAAACTTCTTGAAAACTGTGTTGTGTTGAATCTCATAGGCGTAAAGGCCCTACTATTGGCATTTAGTACACCTCTGGTAACTCGTTGAGGGGCATATAAATTGGGCAGATCGTGATGCAGTGGATGATCTGCATTGTTAAAAATTTTATATAAGATGCATAAGGAGCTTATTGCTCGCCTATGCCACAGATCAACTTTGAGGTCAGGAATTAAAAATTTTATTGCTCTCAAATTTTTATCTAATAAATTAAGACAAGAGTTGGCTGCCGAACTCCAAACAGGGGCGCAATATTCAAAACACGGAAGAATAAAAGCATTAAAACAATTTTTAAGAACAGTCTGCTCTCCAAATACTTTGTAAGATTTCCTCAAAATGCCAATTTTTTGAGCAATAGAGGAGGAAATAGATCGAATGTGATTCTCAAAAGTAAACCTAGAGTCAAGCATAACTCCAAGCAACTTAAAAGAATCACATATGGAGATGGGAATGTTATTTATTAAAAGATCTGGATGGGGAGGATCTAGTGTTCTGGATCTGCTAACAATGATACTCTGGGTTTTCTTTGCATTTAACTTCATGCCCCATGAAGTGCACCAAACATTTATCTTAGCCAGATCTCTATTTAAAGACTCTGCAACCGATGCTCTCAACTCAGGAGATGGGACTGGGGCTATTAGAGTAGCATCATCAGCATAGGCTATAAGTCTATTTTCCAGTCCAAACCACATATCATGGGTATATAAAATAAACAGTAGAGGACCAAGAACACTGCCTTGTGGTACACCAGATAGCACCTCTCTCTCATCACTAAAATTATTGTCAACATAAACCTTTTGATGTCGATTTGTTAAAAATTGTTCAATAATATTTAAAAATACACCACCTACTCCCAACTGCTTCAACTTAAATATCAGGGCCTTATGATTGACACGGTCAAATGCGGCACTGAAATCCAGGCCAACTAAGCGAACTTCTTGACCAGAGTCTAATGATTTTTGGACAATGGTGGAGACTGTGAGAAGTGCATCACAAGTGCTCAGACCCTTACGAAATCCAAACTGTAAAAAGGGAAACAGACGATTAAGCTCGGCAAATGTACTTAAACGTTTAGCTAGTAAACGTTCAAAAATCTTAGATAGAACAGGAGTTATAGAGATGGGCCTATATTCAGTAGGGTTAAAACTACCACTTGCACTTTTACATAGTGGAGTGATGTTACCAATTCTCCAACATTCGCAAAAACTACCACTCCTCGCCAGCTTCCGAAGAATAACGGAAAGCTTGGGAGCCAAATACTCTGCAGTTTTCTTAAAGAATAAAGGGAATATACCATTTGGGTCAGTACCACCATAAGCATCCAGATCAAGAAGTAACTGTTTTACTTCACTTGAACGGAAAGCAATCTTGTTTAACCTTGGTTCAGGGAAACAAGTGTCAGGTAGAGTTAGATTCTCATTACTTTGTTTATTATCAAAAACATCAGCCAACAGTGTTGCCTTTTCTTCAGGACTAAGGGTAATGGAACCATCAGGTTTAAGAAGGGGTGGCATAGATGAATCATTCCCAAAAAGAGCAGACTTGAGAGTGGTCCAGAATTTGTGGGAATTTTGTATACGTCTATACAAAATAAAAGGTATATAAATATAAATGTGCATTAAAAAAAAACAGTCATTGGTCTTTAGGTCTTATTGAGCTTAATGGCTCACTTGATAGCAGTAAAACTGAGACAATTGTAAATGAGCATTTGGTTTGAACTTGGATAAGAATATTGTTGCTTGCACAACAGATAGTGCAGCAATGATGGTTAAGTTTGGTAAGCAAATTAAGTCTGATCATCAACAATGTATGTATAGCCCATTGTATGCATCTGGCTGTTATAGATGTACTGTATGATAAAATCATCATTCACTATGTCCTAGTCACCGAATCTAGCAAAGACAATGAAGCTAATGATGAAAGTGATAATGATACAGTTGAAGAAAACCAGCAAAGCACGCTTTATCAAATCGACGTAACTGATGAGCTCGTCCATTTCCCCGAGCTAAAGCCTAATATTGCACAAACTAAAAAAAAAAGTCAGGAAAATTTGCAAGCTTTTTCGGAAATCGACAACCAAAAATGACATATTGCAAAACTTTGTTAAAGCAAACTTCAATGGAAAGGAATATAAGCTCACATTGGATTGCAAGAGTAGATGGAATAGCACATTCTATATGATAAGAGAGAATTTTAAAGTTAAAAAAATACATTCCAAATGCTTTATGTGCAGTACTGTCAACTGAAGCAGTAACTGATGATGATTGGAAGACACTAGAATTGCTATGTGAAACTTTGTGACCAGTTGAGATGATTCTGAAGGCAATAGGCTCAGAAGATTCAAATCTGCTTAAAGCAGAATCTTCAATAGAATTTCTGCTTGCTAAGCTTCTTAAAGCAGAAAATGCCTTTAATTCAATACTTCATCAAAGCCTTTTGCGGCGCTATAATGCAAGACCAAATTTGCAAATTGTGGGTTTGCTGACCAATCTCCACAACCACAAAAAATTCAAGAAAGAAAATTCTGGAACAAGAACCTTTGGCTTTCCAAGTAAGCAAGTTTTGAAGAGGTATGCTGAAGAAGCATATCAAAGATTATATACAGAACATTCAGAGAGGCAGACTTGACATTGTCTGAAGAAACTTCAACTAAAAAAATTGCCTCATTAGAAGAAAGTAAGGACTCGTCTATTTTCGGTGGTGAAGATACACTCATGATAGAGTATGCTAATGAAATAAAGGCATTGACTGAAGAGCTATTGGAATCTTCAAGTGAACTATAAATCAGCAAAGAATTTAAAATTTTGGAGGCAACTAACAATAGAAGTGAAGAGCTTGAGAAAATTTATAGGTCATTGCTGACCATTAAACCCACAAGCGTCCAATCTGAGAGGGCATTTTCAATTACTGGATTTTTAAATACAAAAATAAGGTCAAGTCTATCAGGAAAAATGATGAATATACTGTGCTTCCTAAAATAACATTTTCAGAAGAAGGCTAAAGAATAAAAAGCTAACACAATTAAAAAATTGCAGTAATTTCAGGAATATTTTTATTATTTTTTTTCTGTTAGCTATGTGAGGAGTTAGTATTTTTGGTTTATAAACAAGAGAACCATTTTTTTAAAGGATTTTTTTATAATTTGTATAATTTACCCATGATAAAAGAAATACATAGTTGTGTAATAAGGTTTAAATTATTTTTCCATAATTCCGAGAAAATGGGTTTTAGAACCGATTTTGAAAGTAAACTTCAATTAAAACCGGTTTTTAAATTTCTCGATTTTGTGCAAGCCCTAGCGGCAACACACACCGAGCGGAAGTTGCCTAACAGACGGCCGCTCCCCAAAGTCACCATCTTCCAACTGAGCAGACAGAAAAGGAGCGGTCGACTAGACCGCTAGAATCAGAAGATGTCCTGTGACAGACCCAGAGTCGAGACTTATAGTTGGTCTAGCAGCTAAAGCAAACACCGCGCAGGGTACCTCGTGTTGGGCAGAAAGTAATTAGAGATCTGAAAGGAAAGTTGTGAATGTATACAGAGTGAAAATAATGGAAGATATAAAGACCCCAGCCCTACAAACAGTGAGGCAGGGGTGGTGCACGAGAGAACTGAGGTTGGGGGGCTATGCTAGACGGTATTAAACTCGGGACTCTCGGTCCGGGATGGCGTGCCGCTACTCCAAGTACCAAGTATAGCAGACCTTTTGGGGTTTTATCTCCTTCAAGTCTAGCGACTCGGTGGAGGAACGGTGTCGTCTTTTCGTAGTCCTCGAAGTGGTCATGCTGAAGGGGAAAGGGAGAGAGGGGTCACCAGTATTAGTCGGAGCAGGGCTTGAGCACTTCTCGCTGCCGGCCGCGGACGAGGGTTGCACCAAGGGCAAGTAGAGCCTCCATAGGGTTCCCGATGGGCGCACAAATTATAGCGCTAGTAGTCCTGGAGGAGGAGGGGGGCATGAGCGGACGGTGCCTTTTTTCACTTTTAGGGCGAAGAGGCGCTTGATCACGAGAAGACCGAGGCAGGACTATCTGCGTGGCTTTTCTAAAGGAAATTCGGGAAGCGCTCACGAGCCTCGTGGATGCGGCATTCGTTTTCTATCGTGGAAGTACCGCCGGGTTCAATCCCAAGCGAGAACGGACACAAACGTCAGAGCACCTAAGGTCTGGCCACCGATTGGTGGACGCACCTTGCTTACCCCTTTGAGGCTGTGGAGAGCTTACACAGGCCATTACACAAGGCAAGTTATAAAAAAAGCTATCTTTCCTCACTCGTCTCCATAGCAAAACACTAAATTTCTCCTCTGTTCTGAAACCCTGCCAATGGAGTACTAGAATCCCCTAGGGCACCCAGATACAAATACCAAGACGTGAGTACTAGCGTGGTGCTCTATGAGGGTAGTCATATCCAGATAGCCCTGGCGCGAAACCAGGAATGATTATATGATCGCTGGTTAGTGTCCAAAAACAATACTACCCTAATACCTGCCCATCCATCCACGTGGCCGACTCCTGATGACTTCGTGCTCGCCCTTCTGATCTTTATGAGAATTTCATTGACCAGTCGCAAGATGTAGGCCACGATTTGAGGCAGGAGTGGCCCACTTACAAAAGTCGGGCTAGTAAATGCGAATAGCAATACTCAGAGGAAGCAGGGTGCTTCCGCCACAATTAACACACTTGGCCTTGCATGAAACAACTCTGTTGCGCAAGGCCTTAGAGAAGTTTACACATATTAGGGGTTAGCCCGCTTTCGCACGTTGACAGGATTTATCAGTGGTCGAATCGGTGGCAGTAATAACAACTTGGCGAAAACGGTACGAATGACTTCACGGCGGTTGTGACATCAGTCGTCACGCCCGGACTCACTAAACCTATCGAGGTCGAAAGTGACGTAGAATTTAGGGTGAAGACCCCTCATTCCTTCCTGGACACTCGCTCAACCCTGACCAACCTCTGATCATTCAGCTCTTCCGCCATATCCTTAAAGGCATAGTTTAACAGTTCCATACCATATACTACCACCTTAAAAAAGTTCATAGTAGGGGGTAGAGTCACCCGCATACGTGTCTTTGTCTGAAGGACACTGTTTGAAATTGGGCAAGGTGAGCAACATTAACCAAAAAGGTCACGTCCGAGAAACAGGATATCCTTGGTTTCCTACAGTGGAATCCCTGCGCGAACGGAACATGTGTCCTTCTGAGCCTTGTTCCATCAGTCGCGTGAACGACTAGGAACCATTTGAAGCCGACTGGTTCGAAGACAGCTAACAGGAATTCAATGAGTGACCCCGAAGCTTCACTCTCTTTCGTAGTCTTGTTCTTTTATTCTCCCCTGCGGGGGATCCTAAAGCTGGACGGAGCTGTCTCGGCCTGGTTCTATGATAAGAAACCCGAAAGATTAACCCGTCAACGGATCTCCCTCCCCCGAAGGATGAGATGCAGCCACTCGTTTGTCGTGGATCAGGAGAGTCCTCAATGTAGTATCGAGGGGGTTTAGCATTGGTATGGTAATCACATTCCAGTTGTGTAAGTTGGTTTAATTTTAAGAAATGGGGACCCATGTTATAGAGCGGGACGCAAACGCCCGCACAGACAGCCCGGGAAGGAGCGGGCGCATAACTTGCTGGTTGAATAGACTTGGTGCCATTAGGGACCGCCTTTCCTACCCGATGCCGAAGGCTCCGGGTATGGCACGCAACCGGGACTTGGGCATAAAGGATACAGAAGAAGAAAGATGGAGGAAGTAGAAAGGGAGAAGGCAGTGAAGAGTGCAAACATGGTAAAAACCGCCATTCCCAACCGGGGGCAAGGCGAGAAGAAGCTTGTATAGAAAGTAGTAAAAAAGGCAGAGACTAGAAATGTTTAAACGGAACAAATCACAGGTCTTCTCATTCTAATCATAGAGCTGCGAGGGCACTTGAGCCTGAAAGGTACTACTCAAGGTACCAGATGGAAGGAACTAAAAAACAAACAATGTTCTACAAACACAATTTGCCTATTTATCCCTAACCCAAATATATAAACCTCTAAGTTATGATACCCGACAATGAATTTTAGGACCGAAGTTTTTGTACAAACATATTACTGGAGTTTTATACCCCTTCGAATCAATAATTAGGGGTGGTGAGGTTCATTATCGCAGTATTTTTAATTCTACCATTATGCACTATTCCTCTTGTATTCATCCACCTTTACCCTTAATCTGTTTGACCTTCCCCTCATTCTTCAACGAAGCTGACCTCTTTGGCTCCCACGTGTTCTTTTATTTTGGGATGGTGAAAACTGTAAGAGCAAACTCAAATCTGGTAGCAGGAGAAGAACCTTGCAACCACCCACGAAGAAATCCATGTTTAAAATCTCCAAACTCTTCGGACTCAATTCCCTGAGCTGGTTTCTATCCAAACCCAAACTCTTTGGAAACCACAGACAACTCAACTAGGTTGAAAAATGTGTCAATAAGAGAGAACTTACCTGGAAGTAGAGATCAAGGGAAGCCATGAGATCCGCCTTCGTCGGGAAACACTTACTTTCCCTCATATAGTATCCAAGAGCGTAATTGCGATCGGCGTGCTCCCTTTCGGACAGGAAGGTGCCATTGCTAAAACCCACGGATTCGGTTCCCGCCATGCGCTGAAAGGCAAAAAGATGAAAACGATTGGAGGAAAACAAAGATCAAAACTTAAACGATTGGAGGAAAACAAAGATCAAAACTTAAACGATTGGAGGAAAACAAAGATTAAAACTTAAACGATTGGAAGAAAACAAAGAACAAAACTTAAACGATTGAAGGAAAAACAGATCAAAACCTAAACCTTTTGAGGAAAACAAAAATCAAAACTTAAACGATTGGCGGAAAACAAAGATTAAAACTTAAACGATTGGAAGAAAACAAAGAACAAAACTTAAACGATTGAAGGAAAAACAGATCAAAACCTAAACCTTTTGAGGAAAACAAAGATCAAAACTTAAACGATTGGAGGAAAACAAAAATCAAAACTTAAACGATTGGAAGAAAATAAAGATCAAAACTTAAACGATTGGAAGAAAACAAAGATAAAAACTTAAACAATTGGAGGAAAACAAAGATCAAAACTTAAACGATTGGAGGAAAACAAAGATCAAAACTTAAACGATTGGAGGAAAACAAAGATCAAAACTTAAACGATTGGAGGAAAACAAAGATCAAAACTTAAACGATTGGAGGAAAACAAAGATTAAAACTTAAACGATTGAAGGAAAAACAGATCAAAACCTAAACCTTTTGAGGGAAACAAAAAATCAAAACTTAAACGATCGGAAGAAAACAAAGATCAAAACTTAAACGATTGGAAGAAAACAAAGATCAAAACTTCAACGATGGATGAAAACAAAGATCAAAACTTCAACGACGGATGAAAACAAAGGAGGAAATAAACCTTAGCCGATAGACAACACTGGGGCCAATTGTAGTCAGAGAGATAGGCAAATAATAATAACCATTAATGATGCTTTGGTTTCATAAAAATCAGTTTTTGAACAAAGTGGTGAAGTTAAAGTGTAAATGCGTAGTAGACGCATAACACGAAATGGTATAAAACAAAGGTAAACAGTTACGATTGAAGAGTAGGACACATTGGGAGAGGATGCGAGGAATGGAGAAGGAAAAGCCTGAGGAACCCAAATCTTAATAAGGTAAAATTGATGGAATTTTTTTTATTCTAAAATTTAAAGCGCAAGAAAAAGTGAAAATGTGTAGAAGATATTATATAGCCGCAGATCCCCTTGCAGGCATTGGGGCCAGGATGGCACACGAGCCTGCAGATCTCACCTCGCATCTTCCTGCAAGTGCGTTAAAAGGATAGATAAGGAAAATAGAGATAGGGACAGAAGGAGTAAAGGGTTGGAAGAATGCAGACACGTTAAAACCAACCACCCCAACCGTAGTCACGAAGAAGAGGGGTCCACTCGCCACCTCACGGCCATGACCAGGGATGAATGGACGGAATCTGGTTAGTGACTAGCCTACGGTTACTCCATCACCCAAGAAAATAGGTGGAAAGAATCTCGTAAAATGGAAATGTCTATAAAGAATAAAACCCAGATAGTCTCAATCTAGTTCTAGACTGTCGGGGACATTGAATCCGAGAGGGCCTGTCCCTTTTGCAGCAAGAGCTCATCTCTAAATCCATGGGCAGTGAAGAACAACTTCAACCCTCCGAGAGACGAGTTAGGACAAAAAGTACAAATGTTCAAAAGTATGAACTCAAAAACAAGTACAAATGTGTATGGCGATTTTAAAGAACAAGCGAAACTTCAGTGGAGGAAATGATTCAAAAACATAAAAGTGGACTCCGGGAGTAACAAGAAAGCATCACCATTAAATCTACAGGTAAGTACAAAGAACGTAAAGTCTAAAATGTCAGTATCTCTATGTTCACACATTTGGTCCGTCAATCCGAGAGGTTATCAAAGAATCTGCAATGCTTCAACACATTACACCCAGCGTTCTTTCTGGATCTGCCCTTTCCATTTGGGTCGATTTTACAGAGAGCCATATGCTGGTAGCGACCGGTGGTTCCGATTCCAAGTCGCGAGTGACAGCGGCTTGACACGGGGCGAATCAGTGTTAAAAAAGTAGGTACTTACACAAATATCTCTCTCGGTGGCTCGGACTCCACTTTAAACAAAGCATGCACTGTGACAAGCGAGACAGAATGCAAATCGATGATTTTTTTTATTCGTCCATCTGACAACTGGCTTCAAGGGTATAAAACAAAGTAATTGAAATTGTAGCATGGTACGAGGCTATTCAAGAATTCGCAAAAAATATCAAACAAAGAAGCACGTTCCAACGTCGGAGGGGTAGGGAAGCCTTCCCCCGGGGCAGAACATGCGACCTACAAGAGTCAAATACAATGGAGGTCAACCTCCTCCAAAAAATAACATAGTCCACAAGTCTGTGTACACTAACCCTTCCCGATTACAAGGGACAAGCGGTAGCGACTGAGACAGGTAACGTGAACAAAGATCACTGAGCCTGGGATATTCAACAAGAATGTGCCGAACAGTCAGGGGGACAAAGCAGTGGTCGGAATAAAGCGCAGGCGAGCGCTCCCTCAAATGGCGGTGCGTCCCGCGAATAATTCGAAGATGACAGAAATCGTCCTAGAGCCGTCGCTGCATTAGGGGGTAGGTCGATGGGAACAGTCGCGGCGTAATTAGTCGCTTTGGAGAAGAGCCAAACGCTCATTTGGTCGGCAACTTCTGGCGAACTGTTAGACGCCCTCAATCTCCGCAATTACCACATGACCGGATTAATTTTCCTCGTGGTAGCCCATCTGGCGACTGCCAACTTGGGCATCAGCCGACATACACAACAAAGCCTACTACTAGGCTATATTAAAAAAACAAATGATATGTAAATAACAAATAACAACGATAAAAAAGAACAAAGGCTAAACAAAAATAACGAGAAAAAGCAAAAGGGCAAGAATGAAGCGTGCTCCGGCGTCGGGGGTATGCCCACCCCCCAACGACGCAGGAACATGCGACCTACAAAAAAAAAGAAGAAAAAGGTCAAATAAAGTGGAGCCGGCCTCCTCCAAACGATTATAAAGTCCAGGGGTCGGTGTGCACGAATCCGTCGCGAGTACAGGGGACGAGGGGTAAGCGACCCCGCTCATCCCGGTACTGGGACAGGTAACGTGCTCGGAGATCACCCAGACTGAGACATTGAACAAGAATGTGCCGAACAGTCTGGGGGACGACGCAGTCGTTGCAATAGGGCGCAGGCGAGCGCTCCATCAAATAGCGGTGCGTCCCGCGAGTGTGTCCAATTCGGAGACGACAGAAAGCAACCTGAAGCCGTGGCAGCCTTGGTGGATAGGTCCAGGAAAACAGTCGCGGCGCAATGGTACGCAACTTTAGTTTCCCTGACCGTCTCTCATCTTCTTTGCCAAGCAGCCCGGAGAGCTGCCGGTATTCCTGCCATGTAATCGGTGTGAGGAGGAGCGAAAGGCTAGCCTGGTCGACCAGTCCACGCGGACACTTTGGCGCCTTCATCGGCGCGCTCATTCCCCGCAATTCCTACATGTCCAGGAACCCAGCAGAGAATAATCTCGACATCAGCCCGGCTCGCCAAAACCGTGGGGTCACGGATATCGCGAACACGGATGCGGTGGTTTTAATGACCCGAGAGCATTCAGGGCGCTTTGTGAGTCGCTATAAAACACAATCCGGTCTCCGAACCGGGCACGTCGAGTTATCTCCCGTACCGAGCGGTGTATTGCAACCAGCTCGGACGTGAAGACAAACGCAGCGCATGGCAAAGCCACACTGACTTCAAACAGAGGGGATAAGGCGTGGAAACCGACCCCTTCTTGGTACTTGAAGCCATCCGTATACACTGGCACGGTTCCAGCGTGACACGATGTGTGCGATAATGTGTGATAATGACGGAACAGATGTGGTAGTGTACGAGGTATGTGGGCGAGCCCGACGAGAGTCCGCTGCCATGTGTAATGTGTAGGACATTGTAGAACCTGACGCTTTTGATAAATTTCTCCCAGACTATTCGACGGGCCTCCCACTATCCACCTGAACAAAATCACGGCCAGTTAAAACCTCTTTTTCAGCGACACTTTGAGGAAGATGCACTGTGGGACCCTCCACAGTTGGTACAGTGGCGAGGATGTTCGCAGTAATGACAATGGTAGGCCTGCGCACAATCTACGCAATGCAAGGGGGTGGCTGCAGGCAGTGCTCACATTACCAAACGTATAACAATTAAAGCGGCGTCTCGGATTAGACATATAGGGTTTGAGTTGTATTTGTAAGTCACTCGCCTTAATGCGTTGGGAAATCCCGACAATCAAACGTTAAGAACATCGTTGGTGCGTTCACCCGGATCCCCAAAACGGCTCGGTGTGTTCTAAATGTCAATAATTCGCTGGCTATCCAGCTTTGACTGAAACATCTTAGTTCATTACAACGGATAACACCATTCAGTGTTGAAGGTTGGGTGTGATGAGACAGCAATCTCAGAGCGAGGAAGGGTCTCGATGGCTCGTAAGGAATCATGTTAGGGGCGGGAAGTGAACTACACTACCAGGGCTCTATCATTACGGGTCCACATAGGGCGTGGTTCGCCGCACCGTTTATCAAAGTTATTACTGACATCAAAATATTAAGTTTTGATAAGGGAATGTTAGATTTCGTTCTAAGGACAGAGGGGCGAAGGTAGTCCAAGTCAGGGTCTACCTCTGAAGAGAACGGATCTGCTGCGAGAAAGCGAGAAGAACTGGAACGAGATCCAGAAGCACGAGGAGCAGAAGTTGCGAAGTAGTTTTTGTTTTAATTTTCTCCAAATATTACTATATTATTAGGGAGGGGAGTTCTCGCGCAGAGTGAAACCCACCTAGGCAGCCACGTCACCCGATGCGAACCCTTTGAACCCATATGGATAAGGGTTTATCTGAATGCAAATCGATAAGGTTTAATCTGAACTCATGGATAAGAGTCAATCTGAAACTATATGGATAAGAGTTCATCTGAACCCATATGGTTGAGGGTCCATATGAACTCATATTGATAAGTCAATCTGAACAAACATGGTTAAGGGTTCATCTGAACCCATATGGAAAAAAAAGAAGTCAAAATAGGTTCTAAAAATGAATAGTCATCGACTGCTGTAAGAAGATTCAGCGAGTCTTTATGCTTAATACCCTCTTTTAATGGCATAGAATGGTACGTAACCTTTAGGTATTGAGAAAATGGCCATGGGTGTGGTCTTGGTTTTTACTAATTTCGTTCCTCATTCTTTTCCGATTATAATTTACTAAATAGTTTTCCCATGACTTCAAAATTTGGAAATTGTTTAAGAATACCGTGAATGAAGCCGTGATAGATGGGGTTACATTCATTATCAGGAGGTGGATTACTAACGTGATTATCGGAAGTATACGTTGAATGACTGACAAAAGAAATGATGGGTATTGCAACGCTCGGCAAAATCATCATTGCCTAATCGCGTGGGAAATGGCGAAGAAGCAACGTCATTGTTGCTAATGGGATCAACAAGCGACGGCGAAAGGCTGTTAATCGGCACGTTGTTTGTCGCAAGAAGAGATTAAGGCTTTCCACGCAATTCTGAAGACCCTGAAATCTTCTGTAACTGTTGGATTTTGTGACTGAGGGTAGGAAATGGAAAACGTCCTTCATCCCGGTCAAGAAACGATTTTTTCCTCTGAGAAGTTCAGCGCCCAAAGTTTCAGAACGAGATGATCTGGGTATTGGATGTGGAAGAGATCGATTTTTTTTTCATTGCGGTAGCCCATCTGGCGACTGCCTACTTGGGCATAAGTCGCCGTACACAACAAAGCCTACTAATAAGCTATATTAAAAAATAAATAACAATATGTAAATAACAAATAACAACGCTAAAAAAACACAAATGCTAAAAAAATAACGAGAAAAAGCAAAAAGGCAAGAAGGATGCGTGCTCCGCGTCGGGGGTAGGCCCTCCTCCCCCCGGTGCAGGAACATGCAACCTACAAAAGGAAACACACAAAAAAAGGTCCAATAAAGTGGAGGAGGCCGGCCTCCCTCCTTCATGGAAAGAATGAAAGCCATCAAATGATACAGAGAGGTGTGTTAGGTTCCAAGGTGAACCCCTTCTGGCAAATCAAGGAAGAGAGACTTGGACAGAGACCTGATCCCGCGAAAACAGAGGAAAAGGTCATCCTGTCCTTGAGGGATCCTAATCATATGTTGCTTTTTGCCGGCGGGGTTTCTCTACGAGAGCGTCCAGTGTATTCGTACCAACTAGACGCAAAATCTTGTGCAAAGCCTGGAATTCGATTTTGTTTGAACAAAATGGCCTGGAAATTCACATCACCTACCCCACCCAACTTATTGGAGCCTTCCTGGAAGACATGGTAGAGACCAAGATGCACCAAGCAGGCGCCTCTGATCGATATTCGCAGGAGTAACCCATAGAACACCAACAAGATGCGCTAGGGAACATTTAGTTCCGCAATTATATGTTTCAAATTACAGGTAATCCGAGCGATCAACGAAGGCACACTAATTATTGAGTGTGTCAACGATCTTCTATTTCATTAGGGTTGTTTTGATGTATAAATATATTCTGTTTTATGGCTCGTTATGTTTGTAACCCTCTAACAAAAGAAAAGAATGAGGAACACAAAATGAACAAGGGTAGAGTGGTTGTGGCACACTACAACTTACTCCACACGAAGGATTGCTCCGATTACTACGTATCAATTTTAAACGACCATGATTCGCTACATCTTGGATTTGGGGCGCACTATCGGCAATGGTAGCACCCACACATATCCACACAAATATGAAAATGGAACGGTTCCTCCATCACGAGTAAGGATAATAAGGAAATTGTTTGTATTCCTGGGGTCGTCAATTTACGCACTCACCCTAAAATATTCTTGAATGAAGTCGAATTTCTCTGAGCTTGACATTTCCGGCTTGACCAAGGAATAGAGAAGCGCGTTTGTAACAATGGAACCCGCGTTAACGAGCGGATTGTGGGGTTTATCTGGAAAAAGACTTAGTATTACTTCTTGTAGATGGAGCTCAAGAAGAAACTTTACTAAAATTCTTATATTTTAGTATGTAGGAAAACCCCCGCAAAATTTGTAAGATTAACGTAATCTTTGAAAGAATAGAATCAGATTAAAAGAATTTTCCTTATATTCGGGCCAGGAGTTACTTAATAAGCCTCATCTTATTAAACAGTTGACAATCGAGATAGAAGGATAATAGCAAACTTATATAAGGAGCAGAAAGCAGATGTAGAAATAAGGGAAGAGAACCCAGTTTGGGTGCAAATAAGGTGGAAGTGGGATGTCTTTACGCCAGACCCAAATGGGGTATAAAAATATGAGCTAAGAATGTAAACAACTTAAAATATACAGACGATACGGAATATTTGTAGACACAGAAAAACTACAGGGGCTGTACGATGAACTAAAAAAACATGCACAAGAAGAGGGTTGAAAAAAAAATCGCAAAAAGAAAAGAACAACTAAGGGAAAGAATACAATTAGACGAAGAGAGTAAAATGAGTTGAGGGCTTCAATATATAGGAAGTCTGATAATTGAAGATGATACGCCAAAAATAAATAATAAGCAGCATTACGATGGCGAAGACAGCCTTTGGAAAAAAAACCCACCTCATAACAATCCTCAGTATGAACAATAAAGAATATGATAAAGAAATTAGAAGTAAGAAAATGTTTAAAAAATACTCAAGATTCCAATTATTGCTGGGCAACAAATGAAAAAGTAATGAAACGACCTGGAATTGAGAGGGAGCCATTGAGAGTATTAAGGTGTTCGCTTGGGTCGCAGAGAGAGAAAGAGAGGCGCGGAGGGCGATTGTTTGCACCAGCCGCAGGAATAAATGGCCGAAGAGCAAGAGGAAGGCGGCCGATGAAATATTGGGATTTATCTGATAAGAGGGGTTTTTTCTTTTCTTTTGGAGCCCATCTGGCGACTGCCTGCTAGGGCATAAGTTGCTGTAGTCACTACAGCCTACGCCTAGGCTATATTAAAAAACAAAACAAATAAGTAAATAACAAGGATAAAAAAATCATAGACAAGAATAAAAACAAAAACCTAACAAGAAGGAAGCGCGTTCCAGCGTCGGGGGTAGGCCCAGGCGCAGGAGCATGCGACCTAAAACAAAGTCAAATAAAGTGGAGGAGGACATCCTCCTCCAAAAAGTGGTATAATCTACACGTCAGTGTGCACGAACCCATCCCGAGTACAAGGGACAAGCGATAGCGATCCCGCTCGTCTCGGTACTGGGACACGTAACGTGCGCGAAGATCACCCAGAGTGGTACATTCGACAACAAGGTCTGCTGACCAAAAGGTCGCGTGCCCTCACTTATTCTGATTATGTCCTTTCGACTTTGAAAACTTTGAATAATTGCTGGATTAACCTTGGGAGGACCTTGGCAATTGTACAATTCGAAAGAGAATGTAAAACAAGATAAGGGTTTCAAATTTCGTTACAATTGGCTGAGTGTTACAATGTTATTAAAAAAAGAAGCAAAACGTGGACCGACCGACCGACAAGTTGTGACTAAAGAGTCCCAACTTTCTAAAAGTTTATTAAAAAGCAAAACTAAATTATATTAAAATATATATGGAATTGGAAAGGCGAACAAATGGTCACACCTTAATTGCATAGTAAAGAATAGTATAGCATAGCACATTATAGCATAGTATAACAAAGCATATTATTGCATAGTAGTGCTTATCATATTATAGCATAACATAGTATAGTATAGCAAAACATAGTATAGTAAAGTATAATATAGTGTAGTATAGTTTATCCTAGCATAGTATAGCCTAGCATAGCACATCCTAGTATAGCCTAATATTGTCTAGAATAGTATAACATTTTATAGTATAGCCTAGTATAGTCTCGAATAGTAACCTGGCAAAACCTACCTTACCTTAGGATAGCATACCATAGTATTACCTCACCTAGCATAATATAGACTAGCCTAGATTGCCTATCATAGTATAGTATAACAGTAGATTATGTCATAGCCTAGCCTAGCCTAGTTTAGTATAACCAAGTCTAGCCTATGATTCCCTATAATAGTAGAATTTACCATACCATACCATAGCGTAGCTAGTATAGTATATAGCCTAGCCTTACATAGTATAGCTTAGCCTGGCATAGTATGACTTAGCCTAGCCTAGTAGAGAATGTATAGTATGGCCTATCTTAGCCTAGAAACCATAGTAAAGCATGGCCTAACATAGCCTAGCATAGATAGGATAGTAAAGCTTACCATATGAGCTATACTATGCTATAGCATAGTATATCTCAAGGACGACCCTAGGCCCACAGACCGCATTGCGGCCACTGCTTACTCAGATTCTAATTTTTACGGGTTATTTTTTAAGTATATTTTCATTTACTTGGAAAAGCAGATATTGATTTTACTTAATTTTGTGTAAGTCTAATTTTGTTTTTACTGTTAATATACAGGATTTTTATAGCATAGACTAGTATAGTCTCGAATAGTAGCCTGGCAAAACCTAGCTAATCGTAGGATAACCTACCATAGTATTACCTCACTTAACAAAATAAAGCCTGGTATATCTTGGCATAGCACACCCAACCATAGTCTAGCATATCCTATGCTAGCTTATTACGGTACACTAAAATCTAGCTTAGTCTAGCGTAGTATAGTTCAGCATAGCATAGCATAGCATCATACCCTTGTATAGCCCAGCCTAGTATAGCATAGAATGGCCTAGAAAGGCATAGTATACCATAGCCTAGTATATACTTGCATATATAGCCTAGCATAGTATATATTAGAATAACCTAGTTTAGTATAGTATACCTGAGCCTATCAGTGTATCCTGGCCTAGCTTATCAAAGTGTAGCCTAGCTTGCCTAGCAGAGTATAACCTAGCTAGCTTAACAAAGCCTACAATTGTATATTAAAACTTAAGTCATCTTAGCTTACCCTAGTCTAGTATAGCCTAGCTTAGCCTAATTAACAGGAGCCTAGCTTAGTATATTCTATCTTATCATAGCCTAGTATAGTATATCATAGCCTGACTTATCCTACCCTACCCTAGTTAGTAGAGTATAGTATATCATAGTATTGCCTAGCCTAGACTAGACTATTAGATCTTGGACTAGGCTTGTATAGCATGCATAACATAACTTAGCCTACCCTAGCAAAGCCTCGCTTATCCTATTCTGGTATAGCGAAGACTAGCCTAGTGTAGCATAGCTTAGTATATCATAACCTAACTTAGCATACCATAGCGTAGCCTAGCCTAGAATAGCATAACCTAGCCTAGACATGTATACTATACTATTATACCCTAGTCAAGCATAGCTTATTAATGTCTAGCATTAATAAGCTATGCTATCCTAGCATAGCATATTATAGCCTAAATTAGCATAGTATATCTTACCCTTGTACATTATATCTTAGCATAGCATAGACTATTCTAGGCTTGCCTAGCAGAGTATAGTATAGTATAATATAACCTAGTCTAGTCTAGCAGAGTATCGGACAAAAAGTTACGATGTTATTGCCAAAACAAAGTAATTCCGGGGATAACTTTGATAGGACTTTGGCAATTAAATCATTTGAAAGAGAATGTAAAAAAACAATGATTTTAAATTTCGTTAGAATCGACCGAATAGTTACAATGTTATTACAAAAACAAAACAAAACGGGGACCGAACAACCGATATAGTGAGATGTAGTCACTCGCGACCTGACTCGCACGCGACTAAAAAGGTAAAAACAGTCAGGGGAAAAAGGTAGTCGTCACAATAAGGCACAGGCGAGAAAAATTCAGATATAAAGATTGAGAGGCGGCCCCTTGCTCTCATCTCCTGGAGATTCTCCATGATACCCTATCGCCAAGCGGTATCATAGGCCTTCTCCTGATCGAAAAACACCGTGGCGTAGTGCTACCTACGAAGCAAGGCCTCGCACACGTAATTTTCCAGTCGGAGCAGAGCATCCGACGTAGAGTGGAACTTTCAGAAGCCGCACTTTGCTGTCCAGAAAGAAGGCTAATCTAAAATTTACAAATTTCTCCATCAACCTACACATGCAGGAGGTTAGAGAGATTAGGCGGAAACCGGCAGAGTTAGAGTTATCTCTCCCGGGTTTGCGAAAGTGAGCACAGTAGCGGTCGCCGGGAATATGGGAGGATAGCCTCTACGCAGATCCGGTTGAACAAATCGAACAGCAAAGGCCATGCCTCGGCTTACTAAGGTGTCGAAGAATGGCGTACAGGACATCGACTGGACCAGGAAGGGAGTCCGCGCACGAAGTGAGAAGGGAACGGAACTCAATCAAAGTAAACCTGTCGTTGAATGGTTCTCCGCCTCTGAAGGTTTATTCCAATCGGCGGCCTTCAGCGACCTCACGACGCGTATTGAATGCTGGCGGAGTAGCATCCCGGCTAGAGAATGTGGAGAAAGCGGTCGCGAAGGATTCCGCCACGGACGCGAGGTTCGAGATTGCGGTCCCATTTTCCTGGAGAACTTGCCCCGAATCCTTTTGACTCGCTTACACACCTCTGCTAGAGGATTCTTCCCGTTAAGTGAAAACACGTATGCCGCCAAGAAGAGCAGCGGGCGTGCTTCGAAATATACCGGAACCTAGCCCTAGCACGACGAAATGCACCGACAATGAAGTCGTTCGGGCGGCGCTTATAGCGCATGTAGGAATAACGCTACTGTTTGAGGACCATCTCACACTCGGCTGACCACCACGGTAACAGTCGGCGTGCAAAACGGCCAGCCTTCTAGGAATAGTACTTAGGCCCATGGCGATGAGGTAGGTTCCCGGAGAACTAAATTGCCTTATCTACCGACCTAAACTCCGCGACTGACAGAGAAAACAGTCATTTCCTAAAATGAGGACCACCCCGCCTGCGCCAGGCATCACCGGGGAGGGAGGGGGGCTATCGGGCGGCAGCAGCCCAGAAAGGGATATTTGAATTTGAAAGTGATCACTACCACGGAGATCATCGCCCCCCCCCCCACCCCCTCCCAATATCAGGCCGTGCATCCAGAGAGCACAAAGATAAATCGAGACTAGAAAATGAAGCGGAACGCGGGGCTGGGTGTAAACCCTATGTGCCACCAGCGCTACCAGGTTGGGTAGAACTCCCAGAAGTGTCCCGAATGGGCGCGGAAACGACCGTGCTCGTAGGCCTGGAGGGGCTAGGCAGAGGATGTCATTCTTAACGTTGGGGCATAAGACGTCCCATGCAGAGCGGGGCGCGAATAACGAGTAATTGTTTGAAGTCACCGGGCTTGAAAACGCCAGGTAACCTGTGAATGAGGTGCCCCGACGTAATCGAAGCCCCTTTTGGTCTGTAGTTTCCCACCAGAGGACGTGCCGATCTTGGATTGGTCGCATACCGAAATGGCTGCGGCCTCGTCCGTCCCCGCAGCTTCCGCGGAGAGAGAGGAGCCCCGATTCTTTTTGGTCTTTTTTTTTAATCTCTTTTCTTTTTAGGAGAGGAGGGCGGGGAATGAACCCGCTTCTCCCATCCGCCGGTAGGAGCTCCTCTGCCAGATCGGCTGGCCTCGGCAAGATCCTTCTCCGAAATAGAGGAGATCCTTCCTCTCCTTGTGAGGCCTCGGTGACTCGAGCCGTCTGAGGACACGGATTCTGTGCTTGGCACTGACCCCGGGTTCGACCCCAAAGAAGATCCTACCGTCTGGGGCTGGGTCACCTCAGGGACCATGTCTATCTCAAGTATCTCAAGGAGGTCCTTCATGTAGCATCCCTCCACCCAACAAACGGTCAATTATGGGCCGTCTGCGTGCTTTCTTGGCAGTCCCCTAGGAAAACAAATGGGGGACTGCCACTATGAAGAGGAAATCGCCCAAAGGCGACTCCAGAGAAGGGGGGGAGGGGGGGAGTCCTCTGCACCCGTAGGCATACGAGAGGAGTAAACCTTCTCTCCGGTACAAGTAGTTTGGAGGGTCCCCTGCGAAAGCAATGGGGTTGGACTTCTATTTTTTATGTGGAGCTGCCCGAGGGCGGCTCGGTTGCTGGGAAGGGTAAAGGGAGTGGGTTTATTTTATTCTCATGATCGGTCATGATGACCCTATTAGTGATACGGGAAGCAATGCTAATCACCCAACGCAGTAGCCCGCTCTGGAAGGGGTGAATATTGGCTCGGCAAAAGCAGCTGCCGTCATTTGAGGCCACTCCTCCAGCCTATTGGCCTGGCGGCTTCACCTTAGGCTCGGCGTAAAATCGATAGACATTGAAAGAAGAAAGAAAGGCATGTGAGGAAGGTGTGGGTGAAGGACGTTTTTAAAAACCCACCACCCCAGACCGGAGCTCAGGAGTGAGGGGACGTAGCCCCCTCCCCACTCAGCCCCGATCCGGGATAGTTGGGTGAGAGGAAGCTGGTCAGCGTCTACCCTGTGAAATTAGAGGCCGACCAGAGAAAGTTGTGGGGAAAGTGAGGAAGTAGGGGAAAAATACAGGCTGTCAGAAAAGAAAAGAGGCTAATCTGGGGCCGGACGGGGCGCTGAGTCCGGTCAGCACGTCTATTCCGGCTGTTAAGATTGCAGGCTTATTGCACTGTCTTACACACGTGTGTGTGTGTGTGTGTGAGCATGCATGAACGCATGTATGTCAGTGGAGCATAGCTAGGCTGAGTTCTCCCCCCCCCCTCTCTATGGCCCACTTTTACCGATCGAAGACTGACCAACTGTTTTATGGTTATACAATGGGAAAAGGGCAGTTGAGCATCGAGACGAGGCGCCGCTCCCCACCTCGGTGGTTTATTGTGAGCACATGGGAGTTACGCGTTTTGGACCTTCCCTCGACTCCCCCCCCTTATCATCCCCCAACTCCCCCCTTTCTTATTCCTTGAAAACCCACCCTGCAGGAGGGACAAACTGTTAAATACCCAAAACCCAATAGAGGGGGGCGGCACCCCGACTGGAGTCAGTTGATTCTGGCTTCAGTCATCATTAAGTCCGCCATGTTTTTACACCCTCTGAGGAGCCCAACCAGGTCCATACTCATCCATCACCCTTCACCACATCCGAGTCATGTTCACGGGGTCCTCATCGGTGGGGCGGGGGTATACCCCAATCAAGTTCAAAGTAACCGTATCAAGTACAACCATGGCAACCAACACGCACCTAATACTGACACACTTTAGAAAAAAACACCCGCCACAATCGACCACCACACGCTACTAAACCTAGCCGCCACACACGACACCCCGATCACCAACATCATAAAACTACGCACAGGCCACAAGCTCGTCTTCCGTTCACAGGAGGACGCGCTAACCTTCCACGAAAAAAAACCCGTCGAACTCAACATCCACAACCTCACAACAAAACTCGCTGACGGTATCCTAAAGAGATACCAGATTCGGGTGACAAGGACCAATCCTTTGTGGCTGGCCTTCACAAATGATGACCTCCGCACTCACCTCCGTCAGGAGTATGGAGAGGAGGTCATCAAGGACCTGTATTTCAACAGGTCGAAGAACTGGGCAGTGATCACACTGTCCAGCGACAGTACAAAAAACCATGCTGCTAGACCAAGACATCAAGGTCTGCGGCACACTTACACACTCACAAAACATTGAAGAACAACACAACATCAGACCCACACAATGCCACCGGTGCTACAAGACCGGACACAACACCAGCACATGCTCAGCAGACTTAATCTGCTCAAAGTGCAGTGTAGTGGGGCACCACTACACGTCCTGCACCTCAACGACAGCCCTTTGAGTGAACTGTGACGGCGACCACGTCGCCGTCAACCCCAGATGCCCTTACCTGAGTAAGGCCCGCCATGACGCCGTGGAGGCTATTCGGTGCCCACAAGAAACACATACAACCACACACTCCGCCCCCCCTCCCCTCACCAGAGCATTCGCCGCAGCTGCCTGCTCCCCCTCCCCTCACCAGAGCATTCGCCGCAGCTGCCTGCTCCCCCTGCCCTACCCCAGACACACCCAACCACCCCTGCAGCGACCACACCTCACCCACACATCCCATCTCCCCCCCCCAGCACACCACACTCAGAGACCCCCACTACTACCAACACCCACACATCACACAACCACCCCCACCCCACACTACACGCCCACCCCCACCCCACATCACATAAGCAACAACACAAAAACAAAACTACACCTGGCCACCCTGCTCTCAGCAGTGGCAAAAGACATGTCGAGGGGCGACCCTCGCTTATACGCCAAACTACTCAACACACTATTCGCCTCCAATGGCATAGAGCAGATCACCTTTCCTGAGAAAGTGTTCGCTCTAATAGACGAGCACACTAGCAGACCCGCACTCCTCCCCCCCTCCTCCGGGAACCACTGGCCCACACTTTCATTACGCTCCCCCCGCCGCCTGTCCTGTCCTTGCCACCTTCCTTAGCCACTGCTCCCGCCTCTCTCCCAACCACCTCTCCTGCCCGCACCCCTTCCACCTCTCTATCAAACCCCGCCTTCCTTCCACTGCCACCACCCCTCTTCCACTCATCTCCGCCCCCTCTCCCTCAGCTCCCACCGTCACCCCAACCCCCACTCTCACTCAGTCCAACACACCCCGTGCCAATCCAAAAAACCCCACCCCAAAGCCCCACCCGCGCACACAGGCACGGGACAAACAAACCTCCCCCTCTACTGTCGTTTCCACTCCTCCTCCTCCCACTCCTTCTCCTCTACTCCTTTCCCCTCAACCCCCCCTCCTTCCACCCCTCCGCCGACCCAACCTCCTCTCTCCCCCGACACCCCTTCTCATAATCTGTACCTCTCCAACTATCTCTAGCCCCTCATCTCCCAGCTCTACGCCACCCACCTCCGCCACAAACTCCCCCCCCCCCAAGACTCTACCCCCTCCAAAGCTACAACCCCGACGTCTCCGCCCACAGAACACACTCCTCCATCTACTACGGCTCCCCCACCCAACAACACCGCCGTGAACCACACAAAACAACATCCAACACGCGTTAAGGTACTCGCTCCTCATGCCTCCTGAGCAATTGCCAAGGAGAAGGGGACGCTACCAGGCAAGTCAGCCTCCCGCGCCAATAGGTCGACTTAGCCTAATACAACTAAACGTACGCAGCTGGCACGGTATTCGCCATACAGTCGCTAACTGGGTACTCAACACACAAAGACCCGACATAGTACTCCTGAACTCCACCAGCCTACATCATCCCAACAATAGACTTCGCATTGCAGGCTATCACACATACCTATCTCCACAGGCGCGGCACCTAGGATCAACGATCCTAGCCTGCAAGATAGAGACAAGCTCCGGCCCCATAATAGTGGCCACTCACTACAGATCACCACGAATACAGTTAAACTTAGAAGTCCCACTCCGGGCCCTATCAAATTACAACCTGCCTATCTTCTTCGCGGGGGACCTCAACGCTTTCCACCCGACACTCCTTTCCAACAACACAAACGATGCGGGAAGTTACTTGGCCGGTGCCTTGCGGTGCTACCGCTGCGAGCACCTCGGCCCTGCTTTCCCCACGTTCTTCGGTCCACACGGAGGCCCCACATCCCCGGACGTGGTCTTCCGCAACGACCATGCCACACGCTACTACGGTCCCCACGTACTATCTGACCACATACCGATATGCCTTCTCATATCCACATCTCCCATACTCATCCCTACATCACCTCTATACGACTACAAAAACACAAACTGGGTAAAATTCAGGAGTCACATATCCACAAATACACCACATAACCTCGACCTGGAGGACACCAATCCAGGACTAATAGACCACCACTGGTGCTCACTTCTAGACAACCATCACCACCTACACTCACCACAAAAAACTACACCTGCATAAAACACTTCACATTCTCAATACACACAGAGACTCATCACACAGTACAATAACCACTACACCATAGGCCCACGCCAACACAACATAAATCAACTACGTGCCTGCATCCTACAGTGCGTGCAGCTAGACAGGAACCGGCAGTGGCGTGAGGTCGTCCGCATTGCGGACGACACCCGTTGCATGGACCCTTCCTTCTTCTGGCGGCACGTAAAAAGGATGCTGGGCACTGAACCATGCAAACCAATCACACTAAAAATAAACAACCACACACTCACAGACACTAACGACATCCTCGACGCATTCAGGTCCCATTGGGACAAAGTACACACGCACAACCCACCAAAACCACAAGCTCACGAGCTAAGGCCTGCCCCCCTGATACGAATGGAGGTGCTCGATTACACGTCCACACTAACCACTCCAATCACCGTCGAGGAAACAAAACACTACATAAAAACGACACCAAAACGCGCCCCCGGCCCCTCCGGCCTACCAGCCACACTCATACACAACCTCCCCGCAGACATATACCCCACACTCACACACCTATTCAACGCCTCACTAGCCTCAGGCCACTTCCCCCAAATATTCAAAGTCTCTCACAACATACTGCTACATAAACACCACAAAGAGCCAAAACACCCAAATAACTACAGGCCTATTGCTCTATTATAGCACCTAGGCAAAATACTTGAACGTATGGTCAACTGCCGCCTACGGGAGTTCCTGGAAGAGAGGGAGTGATTCTCACCCCATCAATACGGGTTCAGGAGAGGCAGGTTGACTCAGGCGGCCGTGACCATCGTTCACGACAGAATACAGAAGAAACGACAGATACACCAAAAGACTCTCTCCGTCAGTAAGGACGTGGAGAAGGCCTTCGACAAGGTGTGGCACGAGGGACTCCGTTGGAAACTCGCCCACAACACGGAGTTACCTCTCTGCATCAGAAGGCTCCTCTTGCACTACCTCACTGAACGGAGCTGCCACATTAGATACAACAACACCCTATCAAGACCTTTCACACCTCACTCAGGCGTTCCCCAAGGAAGCGTACTGGCACCCACACTCTACATCATGTTCACAAACGACACCCCACGCCCACCAGAAAACTGCGTTCACACCTACATAGTGGCCTACGCCTATGACGAGACCATTCTCGTCAGCAGCCGGGCCCCAGAAGAAATCGCGCTCCACGCACAAAGAATAGTAGACGTGAAGACAGATTACGAGGATAAATGGCTGACTGCCACGAATCCTCAGAAGACACAGATGACACTCTACGGCGCTAGAGACCACTTCATGCACAACCTACAAATCTACTCACACACACCAGACATGATCCACCAAAACCCAACAAGGCTCGAATACACTCAATGCACCAAAATCCTGGGGGTAACTTTTGACAAGACCCTCAGGTTCAACTTACACCAAAACATAATACAAGCAAGAGTCTCACATACAAACACATCGCTGGGTAGGTTCTACCCTGTGAGCAAAAAAACTAAAACTACACTTATATAAACCCCTCGTGCGTCCGATTCTCACGTACGCCCCACTGTCGCATTCAGAACTCTGCTCTGAAGCGTGCTTGCCGTTCGCCGCGGTACTCGAGAATGGACGCACTACATAACAACAATAAACTAGCTCCTCTCAACACTTACGCTCACACCAGACTCACAAAACAACTCGACAAACTCACCACAGACTCACTATACACCTCGCTACACGTGAGAAGGTACGCGATGGCGAGCGTTATCCCGCGGCCCATGAACACCCGCCTCCCGTACCGTTCTTCGCATAAACCAGTAGGCATCATGAATAGCGCGTTTCCGGATGAGCAGTCAGCCTTCCCCTCCTGACCTACCTCCAACCCTCATCCAGTCAATACCACATAACCAACGCCCCCACAACAACACAACGCATCGGTGTATAGCCGCCACCGACCTATCAACTCTCGCTGTCTTTTTCGGAAATGTTTTCCGCAACGCTCCTCTCTGACTACCTGACTGCCAGTATCACATACAACGGTCCCTATCTGTTCTTTCTATACACAACAAGCAAGCAAGGGACAAACGGCCACTATTCATCCCAAGCTGGAGGAAGAAACAACTCGCTGAAACTCCTATCAACCCAAAACTCCTGGACTTGGCAGAACCATCCCGAAGCTTGAAAAAGAAGGAATCGTCTACACTCAAAACTCTCAGCAAACTCTGGGACTCAGCCGGACGGAAAACTTCTGAAGTGTGAGGCACTGTGAACGACTCCTCTTCTCATGTAAAGTTCTCCGGCCAAGGTAAGCTTTATACCCTCTTTCTCGCATTGGTCCTGCGAGTTCCCTCGAATTTCAATCAAACTCTCTCGCATAAATTCATTTAACCTTCGGTCCTTCAAACTCTTAACCTTCTATCCATTTCAGAACCATCAAACTCTCTCGCATAAATTCATTTAACCTTCGGTCCTTCAAACTCTTAACCTTCTATCCATTTCGGAACCATCACTCTCAAACTACCCTTAAACTAAACTCTGACTAACGAGAGCATTCGGAACTAAACATCGTTTCAAATAAGTTCTCTGGAGAGATCACTATACTTTCCAAATCAATTGGAGACTAATGTCTCTCACTTTAACCCTTTAACGCCCAACCCGGCAATACATTATCAAAAACCCTTTATTGCCCCTATACTATACAAAACTGCAACGATGTTCGGTATCATTCTTCTCACAAAACTAAAATTCAGGCAACACAACAAATATCGCAAACTTCACATGAATACACTTCTAGCTCTCTAATGCACCTCGTTCAGACAGTACAAGGAATTCATCATTCATGCCTATAAATAGTACATACATCCGAAACACCCCTACATATATCAGAATGTGTAAGGCACCATATATTGTACACTTAGAAACCATACAAAAGACACAAAATAAAACACTTACCCCCCACCCACCCACCCCACCCCCCACTCCGGATGCATCCCCTACACCCTCAGCAGATCTGACACGAAAGTACTCCAATCCAACGAAGGCATGATTATTTAGAGGGGAATGTAGAAAATAAATAAAGTATCAAGTAAAAGTGAAGACAAAAAACCCACTTCTTCACCCCTGGGCTAAGAAGAGCCTTACAACACGAGCAATTCCAGCGGGAGTGGACTGAAGTGGGAAATCGTACGTTTCCAAACTCACTGTTGTAGTCCAATACGATGGCGTTGAACATCCGGCCACTCGGTTCTTGCCCCACATATTTGTGTACCGTCTCCGACCCGAGTTCATTGAGCGCGATGGCGTACGTGAGCGGCTTGCTGAAAAGGGCAAATACTTCTAACACCATTTTCATTCACTTTATTATTATTTTTTAGAATTGTCCTTTATTATGTTATTTCAATTATTTTGTTACGTTTTCGAATTTTGTTATTCTATTTTTTCGTAATTTTGTTTTAATTTTATTTATTGAAAAATGAAGCGAGAACCAACTGGAAATATCTGTGCAATAAGGTATCCAGGTGAAAGCGGTGAAGTTAGGAAAGGTGAAAATGTGTGAAAGGCCCCCCTCCCCCGACCCAAACCGTGTTATTTTTCCGCGATTTCAGAGCGCAATGAGGTCTTATCCCACAGAAAGTTTGTAAGAGGAGATCTGTAAATAAAGTGGTGAAATGGAGGAAATGAAAGTGTGTGGAAGATATAGCGATCCTCCTGTTGGCATGAGAGCAGGAGGGTGTACAACTGCAGGCACTGGGGCCAGGGCGGAAGAATATCACGAGTAGCTAAAAAAGGTGACTGCATAGGGCCATAGGGAATGGGAAAGCCGCGCAACTCTCCTAAAATTGACCTGTTTTCTTAAAGGGTCAGGGCTCATTGCAGGGCTGACCCGTGGGTTAGGGGGAGAGTTGCGTTTCCTCGTGTTAAAATGGGGGTGGGGGCATCGATGCACTGGTCCCTCCCCTTCTTGGACGGGAGGGCGGGGATACTAAAAATGATGGGAGCTCCCCTATTTCATCCCTCTTCCCTTCATAGGGGTTTAAATTGGTACTTTTGTACAAATTTAACTCAAATTCGAATTGAGCCCCCCCCCCCCCGTCCTTCGGGCCCTCTCATTTAGACTTAAGAGGTCCACTACCCTTCGTGGAGGATTACGGTTAAGCCGAGGGGTGACACCCCTTACGTTTACAAGAAAGTTAAGGGATATCGGATATGGTTAGTCGCCGGATGGAGTCAGGATTCGGGCCCCATGCCAATCAGTAGGTCCCCACCCAGAAATAAAAAGACATCTGTGCGTACTACCTCTCGCTTGGGTATGGCTAGTCATCGGATGGGCACCAGGTTTAAGTCGACGTGGCAGCCGCAGTCGCTGCAGCGAGCTGTGGTTCAGAACCCACGTTAAACAGTAGGACCGCGGCGAGACAAGCGTAGGAGAGTGGGAAACGGTGGTAAAACCCTCCTTTTATATCGCCCCCCCCACTTCCACCCTTCTATATCCATCTCGCGACTCTCCGCCTCTGGAGGTGCCTCCCTCTGACCCGAACTTTCCTTCAGGCAGGAAAAGCTGACTCGACCTTTCCTATCCTGGTACCATCGTCTCCGAATAACAGGGGCAAACCAAATGGTACCACCCACTTGGCACACCTTGATCAAACAAGGACATGACACCCTATTGTAAACTTTTAATCGAACAGAAATTGGGATATCTAACGATGGTGTTTCGAAAGGTGCAAAAGATGGGAGACATAAAAGAGAAGGGGGAAAATAGGATAAGTTAAAATGACGTTCTGGATCTCCTACACGAATCCCCGCCAAAGAAAGACCTTGTCAATCACAATAGCACCCTCTTGGGTTATAAATATTAGTTGATAAAAGAAAGACAAATACTAAGTGAAGGTCCTTGCGGGAGCACCATGGTGTAAGAACTGATTAAGATTAAAAAAATATCACAGGTCACAAATTGTACATCAAAAGACAACACCCACAAATTTTAAGCCCACATTTTGATTACGCACAAAAGAACACAGCATCTCGCATACGCGAATTCGTAACACCCAACCATGTGAAGAAGTCGAAGAAGATAACACCTCTCCGATCTCCTACGTGAACTCCTGCAAAAACCTGGATCTCCTACCCTTCCCCAACCAAATACCTTCTGGATCTCCTACACGAACCCCGACAAAGACCTTCTAAATATACGCAAACATCAGTCAATCACCCTCAGGAATTCCGACGCGAATCCCCATCCCAAATATATTTTGGTTGTCCTACATGAATTTCCACCAGACCTGGATCTCCTACACGAACCAACGCAAAACCTCTATTTAATCACCAAAAAGAACCTTACCTGCATGACTGCATTGTGAAAGGGATGTTGGTGTCACCAATGGTCATCCTCTGGCCATCCGTCGTACACACGGCCACGCCCCAGTAGTCAGGACTGAACCGGGCCAGCTGCGGGATATAGCTAGCCACCTGAAATCAGGGAGCAATTAATCCTAGAATTTAGACAAGAGTCGGCTACTAGTTGAGGGGCAGGGCATGATGGAACTAGACAATGGGTGGATGGGAACTCTTGTACTGCTGGAATGAATGGCATCATCTAGAGCGGACCACGTCTCAACGAAGCAAAGTTTAGAAGATCGCGAGGCTCAAGGGTACAACAAAATTGTTGCAGACAGTTAAAACTAAAAAGGAAAACCTTTGATGGCATTGCCAAAAGAAAACTTACAATGGGAGATCTGTGAAGAAAGGTGAAACTAGAGAAGCGAAAATGTGTGGAAGATATCCGCAATCTTCTTGCTGGTATTGGACAAGGGGTGCAACCTGCGGCATTGGGACTAGAAGGGCACACAATTATCCAGATGTCAGCCGCAAAGCTAGGGTGCTCATGCTGCACCTGGCATCTTGAGGGTGGGTGAAAAGATGGGCAAAGAAAATAAAGATAGAGATAGTAGAAGGAAAAAAGAGTGGAAAGAGAGCAGGCAGGTTAACCCCGCAACCGGAACCAAGAAGGCCGAGTGAGAAAATCTGCTCGGAAACTGGCCTGCGAGATTCCCCACCGCCTACTGAAGCTTAATTCCTACTACGTTCCCATTTGGCGGCCGCCAGCAAGGAGACAGCGCCATGATCCCAAAAGAAAATCTACCGTGAGACTATATTAAAAACTAAACAAAACCAGAGGGGCTCAAATATATAAAAAATAAAGCAAAAAGGCACGCTTAGGTGCCGAAAAGATGCCCACTCACTCCAGGCCTTGAGGGTGCAACCAACAAATTAGATACACGCGTCCAACCGAAATAACCATTCCACAGTCAGGAATACACAAGCCCGTCCCGAGTAGAAAGAACAAGTAGCGAATCCGCTCGCCATGGTACTGAGATAAGTAGCACGCGCAAAGTTGGATGAGAATGGAGAAAACACTTTGGGGGACCAAGCAGTCGTCGGGGAAGCGCTCCATTCGGTAGCGCTGCGTCCCGCGAGTATTTTGTTTTTTTAGGAGCCTATCTGGCGACTGCCCACTTGGGCATAAGTACCCATAGTCACAAAGTCTAGTAGTAGGCTAAATTAATATAACAATATTCTGGAAAAGAATACAAAAAACAAAAGAAAACAACAGTAAAGACAAAAAAGGCAGCATGATTTTTTTTTTTTTTTTTTTTTTTTTAAGAGCTCATCTGGCGACTGCCTACTTGGGCATTAGTCGCCGTATTAAAACTGGCCTAGTTCTAGGCTACTTTAAAATGAAATTAAAGAGAAAAAAAAAAAAAAACCCAAAAAGGGGAAAGGAAGCAAGCTGGTGCGTCGGGGAGAGGTCCCCCCGGCGCAGGAGCGTGCAACTAAAGAAAAAAAAAACAAACAAAAAACAAAACAAATGCAAAAAAAACAAAAAACAACAACAAACAAACCTTGATTAAATAATAGGGAGAAGGCCGGCCTCCCCCAAGAAGTCAACAAGTCCACAAGTCAGTGTGCACGAATCTGTCCCAAGCACAAGGGACAGGCGGTAGCGACCCCGCCCATCCCGGTACTGGGACAGGTATCGTGCGCGAAGATCACCCAGACTGGGACATTCGACAAGAATGTGCCGAACAGTCTGGGGGACGACGCAGTCGTTGCAATAGGGCGCAGGCGAGCGCTCCATCAGATAGCGATGCGTCACACGAGTGTGTCCGATTCGGAGACGACAGAAAGCAACCTGAAGCCGCCGCGGCATTGGGGGATAGGTCCATGGGAACAGTCGCGGCGCAATGGCACGCAACTTTAAGTTCCCTTCGACCGTCTCCCATCTTCTTTGCCAAGCAGTCCGAAGAGCTGCCCGTATTCCTGCCATGTAGTCGGTGTGAGGAAGAGCGAAACGCTGGTCCGGTCGCAGAGTCCTCGCGGACTCTTTGGCGCCCTCATTCCCCGCAATTCCTACATGTCCAGGAACCCAGCAGAAGATAATCTCGACATCTGCCCGGCTCGCCAAAACCGTGGCGTCACGGATATCGCGAACCAGGGGATGCGGAGATTCCAATGCCCCGAGAGCACTCAGGGCGCTTTGTGAGTCGCTATAGATCACAATCCGGTCTCCGAACCGGGCACGTCGCGTAATCTCCCGTACCAAGTGGTGTATTGCCACCAGCTCGGCCGTGAAGACAGACGCAGCGCCTGGTAGAGCCCCGCTGACTTCAAACAGAGGGGATACGGCGTGGAAGCCAACCCACTCTTGGTACTTGGAGCCATCCGTATACACTGGCACGGTACCAGCGTGACACGATGTGTGCTCCAAAAAGGTCGAACGCAATACTCCCGGCGCAGTACAAGCTTTGGGAGCAGAGGCGTGGCGACAAATAGCCAAATGTGGTACCCTCCAGGGTGGCGTCCTGGGCAGAACCAGGGGCGCCACCGGCCCGAGAGCTATATCTACCTCTCGAAGGAGTTTCCTGGCCCTAAACCCAAAGGGCTTAGGGTATGACTGGCGTCTCTCGGCGGCATAGGCACCATCGAGATCAGCTGCGGATGCAGTGAGAGCTGTTGGCGACTGAGGGAGGCGCCGGGCTCGCGCGTACAGGCGAGTGATGCACTGCACGCGGCGCAGAGCGAGTGGCATCTCCCCAGCATCGACCAACAGGCTCTCAATGGGGGAAGTGCGGAAGGCACCGGTCGCAAGGCGAAGGCCGGTGTGGTGGATCGAATCCACCTTCCGCAATAAACGCTCGGCGACGGATGCATAAAACTCGCATCCGTAGTCGAGCTTCGAGCGAACAAAGGATCGATAAAAAAGTAAGGCGGTAGCCCTATCAGCGCCCCAAGCGCTGAACGTCACGGAACGGAGAATGTCCATGGCGCGGGTACAAGAGACCCTAAGGCTGCGAATATGAGCCTCCCAGGTGAGGCGTCGGTCGAATACAAGACCAAGGAAACGGTGCGACTCAACCACATCCAGGCGCACCCCATTAAGAAACAAATCTGGGTCGGGGTGAAGCCGTGGATGGCGGCAGAAGTGCACCACCTTAGTCTTGGCCAAAGAAAACCGAAACCTGTGCGCTTCGGCATAGCGAGAGACGCAGTTCAATGCCTGTTGGAGTCGACGCTCCAGAGTTGGCATCTGGGCCGCGCCAAAAGAGATCGAAAGGTCGTCCACGTAGAGCGTAGCGAGAACATCTTCCGGCAGCACCGAGGTGATGCCGTTGATGCTCAGGGCAAAGAGTGTGACACTGAGGACACTTCCCTGCGGGACACCCTCTTCCTGCTCCTTTGGGCCGGAGAGGGCTCCCCCCACCCGTACGCGGAATCGACGATCTCGCAAAAATTCAGATATAAAAATTGGGAGGCGTCCCCTCGGCCCCATCGTGTGGAGAGTCTCCATGATACCGTATCGCCATGCGGTATCATAGGCCTTCTCCAGATCAAAAAACACCGTGGCGTAGTGCTCTCTACGAAGGTATTGCCTCGCAGACGGCACTTTCCAGTCGGAGCAGAGCATCCGACGTGAAGTGGAACTTACGGAAGCCGCACTGTGCAGAAGACAGATGGCCTCCGCTGTCCAGGAAATAGGCTAATCTAACATTTACCAATTTCTCCATCAACTTGCACACGCAAGAGGTTAGAGAGATTGGGCGGAAACCGGTCGGAGTAGAGTGATCTCTCCCCGGCTTGCGAAAGGCGAGCACAGTAGGGATTCGCCAGGAGTCTGGGAGAAGACCTTCCACCCAGATCCTGTTGAACAAATCTAACAGAAAGGCCATGCCTCGCTCACGCAGGTGTCGAAGCATGGCGTACGGGACATCGTCCGGACCATGGGCGGTGTCCGCGCACGAAACGAGAGCGGAACGCAACTCACTCACAGTAAACTTGTCGTTGAAGGGTTCTCCGCCTCTGGAGGTAAAGTCCAGCCGGCGGCCTTCCGCGACATCACGACGTGCATTGAATGCTGGCGGAGCAGCATCACGGCTAGAGAATGCGGAAAAAGCGGTCGCTAAGGAATCCGCCACGGACGCGGGGTCCGAGATTACGGTCCCATTCTCTTGGAGAACGGGAGGGGGGTCCTGCGAGAACTTGCCCCGAATCCTTTTGACTCGCTTCCACACCTCAGCTAAAGGGGTCTTCCCGTTAAGTGAAGACACGTATGCCCGCCAAGAAGAGCGGCGGGCGTGCTTCGAAATATACCGGAACCTAGCCCTAGCCCGACGAAATTCAGCGACAGTGAAATCGTTCGGGCGGCGCTTATAGCGCATGTAGGCATAACGCTTCTGTTTGAGGGCCGTCTCACACTCGGCCGACCACCATGGGAGTGGTCGGCGTGCAAAACGGCCAGACGTCCTAGGAATAGTAGTCAGGCCTACGGCGATGAGGTTGCCGGAGAAGAACTCAACGGCCTCATCTACCGACCTAAACTCCTCGACTGAGATAGAGAATTCAGTCATTTCCTGAAATGCAGGCCACCGCGCCCGCGCCAAGCACCACCGAGGTGGTCTCTCAGGCGGCAGTTGCCCTGAAAATGATATTTGAATGGGAAAGTGATCACTACCATGGAGGTCATCGACCACCCCCCAATCAAAATCAGGCTGTGCATCCGAAGAGCACAAAGATAGGTCAAGACAAGAAAATGAAGCGGTTCTCGGACAGTGATGCGTAAACTCATCCACGTTTAGGACACCCATCTCAAGCTCTTCGATCAAATCGGCAAGGACTTGTACCCTGGGATTTATGAAGTAATCTCCCCAGAGAGGATGCCTCCCGTTCAGATCTCCAAGCAAAAGAAAGGGCCTTGGCAACCGTGCCACGACGCGGCGGAAGTCCCCCGCGTCGAAGTCAGCTGACGGTGGAATGTACGCAGAAATGATAGTATACCTCCTATCCAGGTGCAGCTGCACAACCACTGCCTGAAAGGAGGTATCTAAAGAGAAAGGAAGAACGGAGACATCATGCCGGGTGTAAACCGCGCATCCCCCAGCCCGGCCATCCCACGGTGGTGGGCGGGCAGGGGGCATGCGCCTAGCATGGTCACCAGCAAAAAGATAGCTAACACGGAACGGGACGAGACGAGCCTCCGCAGCTCCTCCCAGTTGGCCTAAAGTCCACGGCAATTCCATTCAAGGAATATGCCATTCAGGCCTAGCTCGGAGGAGACGCGGGGGCGATCCTCGAACAGAAGACCCTCACGGGAATGGCCGTACGCTTCCCGGGGGCAGAACCCCGGGCGCTGTTGGCCGGACAAAGCGCTGAAGGCGCTGTCGCCTTCGAGGACTTATTGGGGGAGGTTGGGCTAGCCATGCGAGTCTTTTCCTCCCTCCGCCTCGAAACCTTAGGCGGGCGTTGCGGCTTCGCAAGCGAGAATCCCTCTTTTCGAGGAACCACCGTCTCCGAGCCACTCCCTCCACCACTAGGCGTGGGCGAAGGAGCCGAAGCTCCTTTGTTGCTGTCCTCCTTTCAGGGGGACAGCTTTAGTAACCCCAGGAGATAACCTAGCGACCAACTTCAGGGGTGTTGCCTCCTGTGAGTCTAACGACTCGGTGGAGGCGCGTGGCCGTTTCGCCTTACGGGAAACGGTCACGCTGGGGAAAGAGGAGGGAGCCCTGGTTTTAGCCGGAGCTGGGTATGAACCCTTTTTTGCGGCCAGCTTTACCGGGGGAGCGCCCGGGTTGGGTAGAGCCCACAGAAGGGCTCCGAATGGGCGCGGAAACAACCGTGCTCGTTGGTCTGGGTGGGCAGAGGGTGCCTTTCTAACTATTGAGGCATATGACGTCCCACGCAGAGCCGGGCGCGCCAGGACTAAGTCCTTAGCCTCGCGGAATTAGAGTCGATCCTGGGCCTGAACGGCCAGGATTTATTTCTCAAAGAGATATGTACCACATTGCTTCGAAGAAGCAGGGCGCGGCTCTCCGCAATTGACACACTTGGCCACACACGATTTGGACTTAGCCTGTGCGACCTTGGACCAATTTACACAGACTTCGGGTGACCCCGACTTTGCACGTCTACATGAGCGATTCGTATGGCCGAAGCGGTAGCGGTACTAACCGGCATGCACCGACCCCCAGGAGCTTGTCACAGTCGAAAGTGACGAAGAGTGTAGGGGTGGGTCTCGAGGCCCCTTCCTGTTTTCTCATCACACGTTCGACCTTGACCACCCTATGGTCGGCGAGCTCTAGGGTGATGTCCTCAATGGAGTAGTAAACGAGTTCCCTCGCACAAAGTTCATGGTAGAGTGCGGCGTCACACTCACCGGGGTGCCATGAAGTGTCCGAAGAGCACTTATCTTGGCCGCCTCGGCGGGATTCGCCAGAAGGCTCCCATCCGAGAAACGGGTCACCTTCGGCTCTCTACCAATTGCACTAGCCAATCCTCTCCTCTGATGGATCATGTTGCCATCAGTGGAGCGAATAACGAGGAAGCGCTTGAAGCCAGCGGGCTCGAAAACGCCAGGTAACCTCTGAATGAGGGGACCGATGTCATCGAGGCTCCGCCCTGTTCACTCTTGGTCTTAGACTTAATCAGGGGCTCCGCACACGAGGGGGTAGAGGGGCCGGATGTGCCGATCTTGGCTTGGTCGCCAACCAAAGTGGAAGCAGATCCATCTGTCCCCGCAGCCCCCGCGGATGGAGAGGAGCCCCGAGTCTTCTTGGTCTTTTTAGTCTTTTTCTTTTTCTTTTTTGGAGAGGATGGCGGGGAATGAACCCGCTTCTCACCTCCGCCGCCAAAAGTCCCCAGGCCAGATGGACCGGCCTCAGCCAGGTCCTTCTCCAAAATGGAGAACGTCCTGGTAGTCGTAGGGGCCCCTGTCGGAGGAGATCCCTTCCCTCCTTGTACTGCCTCAGAGACCCCAGCATTTGAGGAGGACCTTGCCTAGGGGGCGGATTCGGGTTCGGTGTTTGGCGCCGAGCCAGGATTCCACCCCATGGAAGGCCCTACCGTCTGAGGCTGGGGTTCCTCAAGGACCATGTGTGTCACAGGAGGGGCCTCCAGTTGGCCTTTCCCTCCCAAGACATCGCAGGTCCCGTTGGCTGTATTGTCACTAGTCTTGTGTGGGGAGGCACAGGCCTTGACCCCGGCAAGGTTCAATATTCTTGCCAGCAGGTCTTTTGAAGGAAGTGACCGAAGGGGCCTGGCTTCCCTCTCCCCCCTAAGGGAGTTGTCCCACCCGAGCCGCTTACACGAGGGGCAATCGGCAATGGGCTGCCTGCTGGGTTTCTTGGCAGTCCCCTTAGAAAGAAAAGAGGGGACTGCTTGCTGGAAAAAGGGAGGTGCCCGAAAGCACCTCCAGAGAAGGGGGTGAGGGGGAGTGCCCTGCACGCGTAGTCGAAGGAAAGGAGTAAGCCTCCTCTCCGGTTAGAGAAATATGAAGGATCCCCTGCGCAAGCACAGGGGAAAGGACCTCCATTTTTTCGGTGGAGGTGCCCGAGGGCGGCTCCGTCGTTGTTATAGCGGGAATTAATGGGAGATGTATAATTTTTGCATCACTGGGCATGGTGACCCACTTTGTTTTACGGGACGCAATCTCTCACTACCTCTCGCAGTAGCCCGCACTGCATGCAAGAGGTGCTTACAGGCCCGGCAGAGCCAGGCGCCGCCATTTGGGACCACCCCTCCCGCCTGGTGGCCTGGCAGTCCATCGGCATGGCGGCTACACCTTGAACACGGCGTAAAAAAGATAGATTTTGAAGACGAGAGGAAAAGGGATGTGAGGAAGGTATGGATGGGGATGAAGTAGGTTGTTAAAAACCAACCACCCAAGACCAGAGCTCAGGGGTTAGAGAACATTGTCCCCAACCCCCTCAGCCCCGATCCGGGACGGTTGACCGAGAAGAAGGTCAGCATCTAGCCTATGGAATTAGAGGCTGACCAGATAAAGCTGTGGGAGAAGTTGTTTGAAAAGCAACGAAGTAGGGGAGAAATACAGGCTATCTGAAGGAAGGAAGAGTGGCTAAGCTAGGGCCGGACGGAGCGCAGGATCCCGTCAGCACGGCGGCCAGGATGGCAAATCGCCGCGCCCCTTACGGGGGAGGGTGGGATCGCAAAACTCTTATACCCCGGGAGGGTGGGCAGGGGGCATGCGCCCAGCATGGTCTCTTGCTAAAATATAGCTAACGGGGAACGGGAGGAGACGAGCCTCCGAAAATCATCCCAGTTGGCCCGAAGTTCGCGGCAATTCCATTGAAGTAATATGCCCTCCAGGCCTAGCTCGGAGATGCAGGGGGGATTCTTCGAAGACCCTCACGGGAATGGCTATGAGCTTCCCGGAGGCAGAACTCCGGCGCTGTTGGCCGGACAATGCGCTGAAGGAGCTGTCGCGATTGAGGACTTATTGGGGAAGGTAGGGATTGCCATGCTAGTCTTTTCCTCCCTCCGCCTCGAAACCTTAGGCAGGATGTGGGGGGGGGGGGCTCTTTTCGAGGGTCCACTGTCTCCGAGCACCCCAGCCCACCATTAGACGTGGGCGAAGGAGCCGAAGCTTTTTTAGTCTTGTCCTCCTTTCGGGGGACAGCTTTAGGAACCCCGGAAGATGGACTGGCGACCAAATTCGGGGGTGTTGCTTTACGGGAAACGGTCACGATGGGGCGAGGGGAGGGAGCCCTGGTTTTAGCCGGGGCTGGGTGTGGACCCTTTGTGTCACCAGCTGTACCAGGGGAGCGCCCGGGGTGGTTCGAACCCGCAGATGGGGTTACGAATGTGCGCGGAAACGACCGTACTCATAGGCTTGGTGGGGCCAGGAGCAGAGGGTCTTTTTCAACATTGAGGCATAGGACGTCCCGGGTAGCGCCGGGCGCGCCAGGAGAAAGTCCTTAGCCTCGCGAAATGAGAGACGATCCTGAGCCTGAACGGCTAGGATTTCTTTCTCAAGGAGATACGCACCACATTGCTTCGAAGAAGCGGGGTGCGGCTCTCCGCAATTGACACATTTGGCCACACACGATTTGGACTTAACGTGTGCGCCCTTAGAGCAACTTACACAGGTTTCGGGTAACCCCGAATTTGCACATCGACAGGAGCGATTAGTATGGTCCCAGTGATAGCACCTCAGCGGCAGTGGCACGAATGCCTTCACGTGGTAGCGATACCAACCGGCACGCACCGATTCAGGGAGCTTGTCAAAGTCGAACGTGACGAAGAGTGTAGGGGTGGATCTCAAGGCCCCTCCCCGTCTTCTCATCACACGTTCGCCCTTGACCGCCCCATGGTCAGCCGGCTCTAAAGTGATGTCATCTATGGAGTAGTCAACGAGTTTCCTCGCATAAACTACTCCTTTCACGAAGTTCATGGTAGAGTGCGGCGACACTCCCCGGGATGCTATCAAGTGTCTGAAGGGCACTAATCATGGCCGTTTGGGAGGGATTCGACGCATTCGCCAAAAGGCTCCCCGTCCGAGAAACGGGTCACCTTCGGCTCCCTACCAATCACACTAGCTAAAGCTCTCTTCTCATGGATCCTGTTGCCCTTACCTAACATGCTCCCATCATTGGAGCGAATAACTAGGAATCGTTTGAAGCCAGCGGGCTCGAAAACGCCGGATAGTCTCTGAATGAGGGGTCCCGGCGTAATCGAGGCCCCGCTCTGTGCATCTGTACCTTTGGTCTTTGTCAGGGACTCCGCGCCCGGGGATGGGGGGGGGGGAGGCAGCGGGGCCGGACATGCCGATCTTGGCTTGGTCGCTTACCTAATGGCAGCAGACCCATCCGTCCCCGCAGCCCCCGCGAATGGAGAGGACCCCCGAGTCTTTTTTCTTTGTTTGTTTCTTTTCTTCTTGGGAGAGGAGGACGGGGAATGAACCCGCTTTTCCCCTCCGACGGCAGGAGCCCTCAGGCCAGATGGACCGGCCTCGGCAAGGTCCTTCTTCGAGATGGAGAAGACCCTGGCCGGAGGAGAAGATCCATCCCTTCCTTGCACTGCCTTCGAGACCCGAACCGTTTGAGGAGGACCTTGGATAGGGGCGAATTCTAGTTCGGTGCTTGGCGCCGAGCCCGGATTCGCTTCCATGGATGGCCCTACCGTCTGAGGCTAAGTTGCCTCAAGGATCATGTCTATCTCGGGGGAGCCTCCATGTGGTCATCCCCCCCCCCAAAAAAAAAACATCACAGATCCCATTAGCCGCGGTGTCACGAGTCGAGCATGGGGATGCACAGGCCTTGACCCCCGCTAAGGTTAGTATGCGAGCCAGCAGGTCTCTGAGGGAAGCGGCCGATGGGCCCTGTCTTCCCTCTCCCCCCTAAGGGGGCTTGCCCTACCGAGCCGCTTCAATGGGAAGTGGCGTCTCCTTTGGGCTTCGGAACGGTAGTTGCCCCAAGACAACACCAATTGAAAAGAAACGATAACGAGAAAATAAACTAAGTGAGTAGAAGACAACAAAAATAGAATACGGGTGGAAAATAAGCCCATTGGAACATTGAGAGAAGGCAACCAAAAACGGCGTTCAAATTATGAAGCTTACAACAAAGCTTCAAAAGGCGATCTTGCAATACCAAATCATGATTATGTATATAATTCCAAATCCATTGAACAAATCGCAGTCTTTGGAATACAAATTGAAATCCATTTGCGGATAACATGGCATCAATTCAACATTAAATTGATTAAACAAAATGGCGACCAACGAGTAAAGATTGAAAGGGGCAATATATAAATGGATGAGATAGATAACGAACAAGAATAGTGAAAAAGATCAAGGATAACGAAGACAGTAATAGCAAGGCTCAACTTTAAATACCCAAGCCAAGTGAATTAGAAACCTCCACGATCGAGTTAGTACAAAGAAGACACATTCAAAAGTAATGGGGGATGAAAGCGAAAAAAGTGAGAGTAAGAATGTCAAGATGTTGGGATAGACTTGGGCAAGTAAATATCTTATTCCTCCTTCGAAATACGTTAACACAAAGGAGATGAAAAGAACTTCCAGATTTAAAGCTGATCCTCTCTTATCAAGGTCGCAGCTCACCGACGAAGCGATCGATTTTGAGGTCTAGAAAGAAGTGCCACTGAATTTATTCAGGGAAAATAAAGAATTGGGACGTCGGGTATCCAATGCCGTTATAGGAATCACGCGCGAACTCAAATTGTTGGACAAAGAATCTTGGGTTGCTCATCATATACCTTGAATTTGAGCCTCAAGCATCAAGGATCGAGTAGCAGGAAGCCCCGCCCCCATTAGCAGCGACCTTGTTAGGGGGCGGGAAATGGATTTATCTCGATCAAGCCCTAACTTATAGGAACCCCCAAGAGACTTGGCCCAATGTATGGAATTCATACTTCAATTCAAATGCTTCCCCACAAAACGGCGTAAGTGTGCATCAACGTCACTCATAAATTACATACCCCTAGCACCCATGCATGTCCTATCAACGACAAAGCCACCCATTAATTTGTCCAAGCAATGTTAGCACTTCATTGGGATGGGGTGCTGCGTGCAATAGGACCTCGTCCATTACGAAGTTAAGTGAAGGTACTCGAGCAATAAGGGTCCTTCCACACATTTTCTCCTATTCAAGCTTCACCATTGCCATTGGGAACATCTTTTCGAAAATGTTGACTTCGAGAAGCCCTCGTTGGTTTTGGCTTTTAATGGGAAGACCAATTACACGATTGGTTTCGTATGTTCAGTCAAGAAGACCATTATTACCTAGACTCAAGCGTGCCAAATGAGACACGGGCGGCTTAGAAGCTTGGTCGGTGCCAGTTTTTTTTTAGGCTGTGATGCGGAATGGATTAAGCCTTCTGTCCTTATATCTCAGCAACGCCAACGCAGTGATTCGAATCTCATCACCCACTTCGATACTTCCTTCTCTTCCGATGTGTTATTTACCTCTTTACATCTCTACCCTTTAACTCTTCTAACCACACCAGTATTATTGCAGACACCCAATCTCCAAAGGGGTTTCATGTACATTTAGGGGGAGATCCCTTTATTTACCCCCAAAGGGGGTTGAGACATTGGCCTCCCCTTACTGGGACTTAGCTGTATTTAATATTTACTAAGCAAAGGAAAAAAATAACAAATTCAACTCTGTTATTAAGATTTGCAGAACGAGCCCTCTAGCAAATTATATGTTGTTCGTGACTGTCGAAAATTTGCTTAATTTATTTCCAGTAATAGGCTAAGCCTAACAGTCCTCCTTATTGCCCTAGCTAAAGCTTAGTCTTTCCTTCTTGATATTAGGAAGACATGCATTCGCAGAGATTCTAGATTCAAGATAGCATAAAGTTAGAATATGGAGAGAAGGATAGGATAGATAGAAAACATTGTTTAAAACGTTGCATGGCGAAGTCAGGTACCACGCCCTGGGTTAGTGCGTAAAGAAACTAATTCCATTTTTTATTCAATGGGCCCCATCTGACGGGGGTCACTAAGGGCATCTTTTGCCTATATTTAGGCTATTACAAAAATAAAAACAAAGCAAGAACAAAGTTTAAGGGAAAATAAGGTAGCAGCTGCCCAATCCTAATAGATTCTTGGATTTTTAATGGCAGCACTGTAAAAACGGGGTCGCCCGAAAAAAGGTCAGAAGAGGCATGAGAGACATTCAATAAAAATGGGCAAAAGCAAAGGATTAGAAGAAAACAGTACAACACACAGAGACGCACACTTAAATTACGGGCATACAGCACGCGTTCTAAAAACAAGGGCGGGTGGGGAAATAAACAAATGACATGCAGCAGCCGCAGGGGAGGGCACAGGATAAAAGATAAAACAATAAACCTAAACACAAAAATGGAAAGAATTTATAAAAGGGGTAAAATGCCATTTCGTGATAGAAATGTAAGGAGGGAGGACGAGCGAAGGGAGTCCTGTTAAAATAAAGCGAAGTCGAGGTGGGAAGGCGACGTCAGAAAGGGTAGGGAAGCAAGAATTTCGAAGAGAAGCAAGGCGGGGACAAACTACTAAAATAGGAACCACAGAGCTCGCCACCGCAAAAGGGACAACCAGGGGAAACTCGGCCTCCGAAACTAAATAGCCACGGGTGAGTCGCGTGTGCCCAATTCGCAACCGGCAAAGAGCAACCTCCCAAGATCGGAGTCGCTGAAGGCTAGATTACCAGGAACGGACAGAGCGGTTAATAAGGGACAGCTTAGAAGAGGGGAACGAATCCCATTTTCTCTACCACAAACAAAAGACATACGCCCTGATTACGGGGTAGGAATCCCTAAAGGGCAGAGGGGCTGCATCCGGCACCTCGAGGGCAGCCGAATATGCCAGCCGATCAGCCGCCTTGTTACCCGGGAGCCTAACAGAACGCCACCCTGTAAAGGAAGGCATTTCTGACCAGGCAGGAGCGAATCCGTAAAACCAGGGTGTGCGGACGTAAAAGAACAAACTGCCTCCAAAGCAGGCCGGGAATCGCTAAAAACAATCAAATCTGAAGAATTGAGGGATAAAATCAAATTAAAAGCCAAAAGAATGGCCGTCAACTCTGCGGTAAAAACGGATGCTACAGGAGAGAGGGCGGACCGAAGAAACTCCGTAGAGAACATCGCAGCTGCCCCAGCACCGAGGTCCGACTTCGAGCCGTCAATATAGATGGGACGCTGGTTAGCATGAGAACACGCATGTTCAAGAAACAGTTACTTTAATAGACGAGGGTCAGTAGACCCTTTCTCGAAATGCCAAAAAGCAGTACAGACCTCAGGAGGGTGAACGCTCCAACACGGAGCCGGCGGGAATGGGAGGGCCAACACCCCGGGAACACCCTGGGAGGGAAGATGGTCCCCAACTCGGAGCCCCAGAGGCCGGGGTAGAGATGGCCGGCGATCAAAAGATGCCGAAGAGGAGGGGGCAAAAAGGCACTCATGGAATGGGGATGAAGGGTATTGCTGAACACGAAACAGGAATCGTAGGCACACCTGCACCCGGTGGTATCACAAGGGAAGCAAGCTACCCTCAACAAAGTGGCTAGGGATAGGCGAGGTGCGAAAGGCTCCACTACTAAGATGGGCCCAAAGCGAACTAACAAGAGTCAAGTATCTTCAAGGCTGAAGGGGACGCTGAAGAGTACACCTGGCAACCGTGCCGAATAAAGTGACCACAAGGTGCGCCTATCACTACCCCAAGTGGTGTGGGATAAAACCCTAAGCAAATCCATAGCATTCGAATAGGACGCCCTCAAGCGACGCAAATGGGGTACCCAAATGCTAGCTGTAATCGACGGGCAGCAGAAAGCAAGCGGGAGATGAACAAAGCAACGCCACAAGTAATCTACGAAGAGGAAAGCCAAAAGACCTTCCGGAAGAGTGGACACCAGACTATTAATGGCAACGGTGAAACATGTCACACTTAAAACACACCCTTGGGGAACACCCTTCTGTTGAATCCGCAAGCCTGAGAAAGCATCCCCAATACAGACCTTAAAATTACGGGACGATAAAAATATTTGAATATAAACCGGTAAAAAGCCCCTCATACCCCAATCATATAGCTGACGTAAAACACAAATCTGCACGTGGTATCGTAGGCCTTCTGAATGTCGAAGAACACCACTAACACCTGATGCCTGAAGAAAAAAGCACGTAAAACGGAGTCTTCCAAATGAATGAGGTGGTCAAGAGTACTACGACCGCTGCAAAAACCGCCCTGAAATGGAGAGAGGAGTGAGTTGGACTTCAAAAACCAAGTGAGGCGAACTTGAACCATCTTCTCGAATAACTTACTGAGGCAGCTCGAAAGAACAATTGGGCGATAGTGACTGGGGTCCAAACCATCTCTACTGGGCTTGAGAACGGGTAGAACAACCCCCATACGCCAGGAGAATGGATAGCTTCCTTTGACCCAAGGCAGGTGGTAGAGGTCAACCAAAAATAACTCGAGTGGGGATGGAGACGACGGAGAAAGTCGTAGTGGATGCAATAATCACCGGGAGAGGTGGAGCTACCGTTAGACAAAGCAACCAAAGCATCCCGCAGCTCATAAATGGAAAAGAAAAGAGAGCATTATAAGAGTAGGTAGCGCACGTGGTAAAATCTAAAAGGCGAGATTCTATGGCGAGGCGACTTTATGATCGAGAAACCGTCGAAGATAGCTACCAGCACTACTCACCGAAGCAAATTGATAAGCCAGAGCTTCGATGATCAACTGGACATCGGACAGAAGCGAGCCTCCGATGTCCAGAGTGGGGATGGCATGACCAGCGTAGCCATCGCAGATCTTATGGACCCGCTTTCAAATCCGAGTCAGCGGCGTGCCCGCTGACTGGCATGACGGAGGGTCCTTTGGCGGATAGCAGGAGCCCGGTTCCGATCGACCATATTCGAGACGGTCGGGTTCCGCCTATAACGGGAATGGACCAACTGATAGGCAGAAATAGCCGATGCGCAATCCTTTAACCACCAGTGGACGGTAGAGTGCCCCGCAACAGGGCACCTCCGTGGAACAAAGCGCTCAACAGCTTCTAAAATATGAACAGCTGAATCTACGGTATCGAAGGAAACCCGGGAGGCATCAATAAAGGAAGCCTCCCGAAACCCAACAAAATTTGCTCGCCGTAGATCCCAACGAAGTGGGAGGGAAAGGCACGGGCCAGGAAGGGCGGCGAACAGGACGATCGGGAAGTGATCACTCCCGGAAAGGGCGTCCCGAAACGAGCACCTGAAATCGAGAAACAGTCGGGTGAACATAAGGATAAGAAGTCTACAGGACTAAAAGAATCCGTTTGAAAATTGTAAGAAGTAAAAGAAAAGGGGAATCGGATAATAGGATATTTTTTTGTTTTAAGAGCTCATCTGGCGACTGCCTACATGGGCATTAGTCGCCGTATTAAAACTGGCCTAGTTCTAGGCTACTTTAAAATAAAATTAAAGAAACGAAAAAAACACCCCAAATGGAGGAAAGGAAGCAAGCTACTGACTGCGTCGGGGGGAGGTCCCCCCGGCGAAGCAGCGTGCAACCTAAAGGAAAAAAAACAACAAAAAAACAAACCCTGCTTAAATAATAGGGAGAATGCCGCCCCCCCCCAAGAAGTCAACAAGTCCACAAGTCAATGTGCACGAATCTGTCCCGAGTACAAGGGACAGGCGGTAGCGACCCCGCCCATCCCGGTACCGGGACAGGTGTCGTGCGCGAAGATCACCCAGACTGGGACATTCGACAAGAATGTGCCGAACAGTCTGAGGGGACGACGCAGTCGTTGCAATAAGGCGCAGGCGAGCACTCCATCAAATAGCGATGCGTCACACGAGTGTGCCCGATTCAGAGACGAGATAAAGCAACCTGAAGCCGCCGCGGCATTGGGGGATAGGTCCATGGGAACAGTCGCGGCGCAATGTCACGCAACTTTAAGTTTCCTTCGACCGTCTCCCATCTTATTTGCCAAGCAGTCCGAAGAGCTGCCCGTATTCCTGCCATGTAGTCGGTGTGAGGAAGAGCGAAACGCTGGTCCGGTCGCAGAGTCCTCGCGGACTCTTTGGCGCCCTCATTCCCCGCCATTCCTACATGTCCAGGAACCCAGCAGAAGATAATCTCGACATCTACCCGGCTCGCCAAAACCGTGGCGTCACGGATATCGCGAACCAGGGGATGCGGAGATTCCAATGCCCCGAGACCACTCTGGGTGCTTTGTGAGTCGCTATAGATCACAATCCGGTACCGAGTGGTGTATTGCCCACCAGCTCGGCCGTGAAGACAAACGCAGCGCCTGGTAGAGCCCCGCTGACTTCAAACAGAGGGGATACGGCGTGGAAGCCGACCCCCTCTTGGGACTTGGAGCCATCCGTATACACTGGCACGGTACCAGCGTGACACGATGTGTGCTCCAAAAAGGTCGAACGCAATACTCCCGGCGCAGTACAAGCTTTGGGAGCAGAGGCGTGGCGACAAATAGCCAAATGTGGTACCCTCCAGGGTGGCGTCCTGGGCAGAACCAGGGGCGCCACCGGCCCAAGAGCTATATCTAGCTCTCGGAGGAGTTTCCTGGCCCTAAACCCAAACAGCGTAGGGTATGACTGGCGTCTCTCGGCGGCATAGGCACCATCGAGATCAGCTGCGGATGTGGTGAGAGCTGTTGGCGACTGAGGGAGGCGCCGGGCTCGCACGTACAGGCGAGTGATGCACTGCACGCGGCGCAGAGCAAGTGGCATCTCCCCAGCATCGACCTACAGGCTCTAAATGGGGGAAGTAAGGAAGGCACCGGTCGCAAGGCGAAGGCCGGTGTGGTGGATCGAATCTACCTTCCTCAATAAACGCTCGGCTGCGGATGCATAAAACTCGCATCCGTAGTCCAGCTTCGAGCGAACAAAGGATCGATAAAAGAGTAAGGCAGTAGCCCTATCAGTGACCCAAGCGCTGAACGTTACGGAACGGAGAATGTCCATAGCGCGGGTACAAGAGACCCTAAGGCTGCGAATATGAGCCTTCCAGGTGAGGCGTGGGTCGAATACAAGACCAAGGAAACGGTGCGACTCAACCCCATCCAGGCGCACCCCATTAAGAAAAAAATCTGGGTCGGGGTGAAGCCGTGGGTGGCGGCAGAACTGCACCACATTAGTCTTGGACAAAGAAAACCGAAACCTGTGCGCTTCGGCATAGCGAGAGACGCGGTTCAATGCCTGTTGGAGTCGACGCTCCAGAGTTGGCATCTTGGCCGCGCCAAAAGAGATCGAAAGGTCGTCCACGTAGAGCGCAGCGAGAACATCTTCCGGCAGCACCGAGGTGATGCCGTTAATGCTCAGGGCAGAGTGTGACACTGAGGACACTTTCCTGCTCCTTTGGGCCGGTGAGGGCTCCCCCCACCCGTACATGGAATCGACGATCTCGCAAAAATTCAGATATAAACATTGGGAGGCGTCCCCTCGCCCCCATCGTGTGGAGAGTCTCCATGATACCGTATCGCCATGCGGTATCATAGGCCTTCTCCAGATCGGAAAACACCGTGGCGTAGTGCTGTCTACGAAGGAAAGCCTCGCAGACGGCATTTTCCAGTCGGAGCAGAGCATCCGACGTGGAGTGGAACTTGCGGAAGCCGCACTGTGTGGAAGACAGATGGCCTCCGCTGTCCAGGAAAAAGGCTAATCTAACATTTACCAATTTCTCCATCAACTTGGACACGCAAGAGGTTAGAGAGATTGGGCGGAAACCGGTCGGAGTAGAAGGATCTCTCCCCGGTTTGCGAAAGGCGAGCACAGTAGCGATTCGCCAGGAGTCTGGGAGAAGACCTTCCACCCAGATCCTGTTGAACAAATCTAACAGAAAGGCCATGCCTCACTCACCCAGGTGTCGAAGCATGGCGTACGGGACATCGTCCGGACCATGATCGGGGTCCGCGCAAGAAGCGAGAGCGGAACGCAACTCACTCACAGAAAACCTGTCGTTGAAGGGTTCTCCGCCTCTGGACGTAAAGTCCAGCCGGCAGCCTTCCGCGACATCACGACGTGCATTGAATGCTGGCGGAGCAGCATCACGGCTAGAGAATGCGGAAAAAGCGGTCGCTAAGGATTCCGCCACAAACGCGGGGTCCGAGATTGCGGTCCCATTCTCCTGGAGAACGGGAGGGGGGTCCTGCGAGAACTTGCCCCGAATCCTTTTGACTCGCTTCCACACCTCAGCTAAAGGGGTCTTCCCGTTAAGTGAAGACACGTATGCCCGCCAAGAAGAGCAGCGGGCGTGCTTCGAAATATACCGGAACCTAGCCCTAGCCCGAAGAAATTCACCCACAATGAAATCGTTCGGGCGGCGCTTATAGCGCATGTAGGCATAACGCTTCTGTTTGAGGGCCGTCTCACACTCGGCCGACCACCATGGGAGTGGTCGGCGTGCAAAACGGCCAGACGTCCTAGGAATAGTAGTCAGGCACACGGCGATGAGGTTGCCGGAGAAGAACTCAACGGCCTCATCTACCGACCTAAACTCCTCGACTGAGATAGAGAATTCAGTCATTTCCTGAAATGCAGGCCACCGCGCCCGCGCCAAGCACCACCGAGGTGGTCTCTCAGGCGGCAGTTGCCCTGAAAATGATATTTGAATGGGAAAGTGATCACTACCATGGAGGTCATCGACCACCCCCCAATCCAAATCAGGCTGTGCATCCGAAGAGCACAAAGATAGGTCAAGGCAAGAAAATGAAGCGGTTCTCGGACAGTGATGCGTAAACTCATCCACGTTTAGGACACCCATCTCAAGCTCTTCGATCAGATCGGCAAGAACTTGTCCCCTGGGATTTATGGAGTAATCTCCCCAGAGAGGATGCCTGCCGTTCAGATCTCCCAGCAAGAGATAGAGCCTCGGCAACCGTGCCACGACGCATCGGAAGTTCCCCGAGTCGAAGTCAGCTGACGGTGGAATGTACGCAGAAATGATAGTATACCTCCTATCCAGGTGCAGCTGCACAGCTAACTGCCTGAAAGGAGGTATCTAAAGAGAAAGGAAGAACGGAGACATCATGCCGGGTGTAAACCACGCATCCCCCAGCCCAGCCATCCCGCGGTGGTGGAGTCGCAAGACCCTTGTACCCCGGGAGGGCGGGCAGGGAACACGCGCCTAGCATGGTCTCCTGCAAAAAGATAGCTAACGGGGAGCGGGACGAGACGAGCCTCCGCAGCTCCTCCCAGTTGGCCCGGAGTCCACGGCAATTCCATTGAAGGAATATGCCCTCCAGGCCTAGCTCGGAGGAGACGCGGGGGCGATCCTCGAACTGAAGATCCTCACGGGAATGGCCGTACGCTTCCCGGGGGCAGAACCCCGGGCGCTGTTAGCCGGACAAAGCGCTGGAGGCGCTGTCGCCTTCGAGGACTTATTGGGGAGGTTGGGCTCGCCATGCGAGTCTTTTCCTCCCTCCGCCTCGAAACCTTAGGCGGGCGCTGCGGCTTCGGAGGCGGGGGGGGCCCTCTTTTCGAGGAACCACCGTCTCCGAGCCACTCGCTCCACCTCGGGGAGTGGGTGAAGGAGCCAAAGCTCCTTTGTTGCTGTCCTCCTTTCGGGGGACAGCTTTAGGAACCCCCGAAGATGGCCTAGCGACCATCTTCAGGGGTGTTGCCTCCTGTGAGTCTAACGACTCTGTGGAGGCGCGTGGCCGTTTCGCCTTACGGGAAACGGTCACGCTGGGGGAAGAGGGGGGAGCCCTGGTTTTAGCCGGGGCTGGGTGTGAACCCTTTTTGCCGCCAGCTCTACCAGGGGAGCGCCCGGGTGTAGTAGAGCCCGCAGAAGGGCTCCGAATGGGCGCGGAAACAACCGTGCTCGTTGGCCTGGATGGGCCAGGAGCAGAGGGTGCCTTTCGAACTACTGAGGCATATGACGTCCCAGGCAGAGCTGGGCGCGCCAGGACCAAGTCCTTAGCCTCGCGGAATGAGAGTCTATCCTGGGCCTGAACGGCCAGGATTTCTTTCTCATGGAGATATGCACCACATTGCTTCGAAGAAGCAGGGTGCAGCTCTCCGCAATTGACACACTTGGCCACACACGATTTGGACTTATCGTGTGCGACCTTGGAGCAATTTACACAGACTTCGGGTGACCCCGACTTTGCACGTCTACATGAGCGATTCGTATGGCCGAAGCGGTGACAGTAAAAGCACCGCCGCAGCAGTGGCACGAATGCCTTCACGCGGTAGCGGTACCAACCGGCACGCACCGACTCAGGGAGCTTGTCACAGTCGAACGTGACGAAGAGTGTAGGGGTGGGTCTCGAAGCCCCTCCCTGTTTTCTCATCACACGTTCGACCTTGACCGCCCCATGGTCGGCCAGCTCTAGGGTGATGTCGTCAATGGAGTAGTCAACGAGTTCCCTCGCATAAACTACTCCTTTCACAAAGTTCATGGTAGAGTGCGGCGTCACACTCACCGGGGTGCCATGAAGTGTCCGAAGAGCACTTATCTTGGCCGCCTCGGGGGGATTCGCCGCATTCACCAGAAGGCTGCCGTCCGAGAAACGGGTCACCTTCGGCTCTCTACCAATTGCACTAGCTAATCCTCTCCTCTGATGGATCATGTTGCCCTTGGACAACATGGTGCCATCAGTAGAGCGAATAACGAGGAAGCGTTTGAAGCCAGCGGGCTCGAAAACGCCAGGTAACCTCTGAATGAGGGGAACCGATGTCATCGAGGCTCCGCCCTGTGCATTCTTGGTCTTAGTCTTGGTCAGGGGCTCCGCACACGAGGGGGTAGAGGGGCCGGATTTGCCGATCTTGGCTTGGTCGCCTACCAAAGTGGCAGCAGACCCATCCGTCCCCGCAGCCCCCGCGGATGGTGAGGAGCCCCGAGTCTTTTTCGTCTTTTTAGTCCTTTTCTTTTTTGGAGAGGAGGGCGGGGAACGAACCCGCTTCTCACCTCCGCCGGCAGAAGCCCCCAGGCCAGATGGACCGGCCTCAGCCAGGTCCCTCTCCGAAATGGAGAAGGTCCCGGTTGTCGTAGGGGCACCTGTCGGAGGAGATCCCTCCCCTCCTTTTACTGCCTCGGAGCCCTCAGCCATTTGAGGAGGACCTTGCATAGGGGCGGATTCGGGTTCGGTGCTTGGCGCCGAGCCAGAATTCCCCCCCATGGAAGGCCCTACCGTCTGAGGCTGGGTCTCAAGGACCATGTCTATCACAGGAGGGGCCTCCAGTTGGCCATCCCCTCCCAGGACATCGCAGGTCCCCTTGGCAGTGTCGCCAGTCTTGTGTGGGGAGGCACAGGCCTTGACCCCGGCAAGGTTTAAAATTCTTGCCAGTAGGTCTTTTGAGGGAAGCGACCGAAGGGGCCTGGCTTCCCTCTCCCCCCTAAGGGGGTTTGCCCTACCGAGCCGCTTCGATGGGGAGCGGCTGGCTAAGGGCTGCCTGCTGGCTTTCTTGGCAGTCCCCTTGGAAAGGAAAGAGGGGACTGCCGCTGGAAAAAGGGAGGTGCCCGAAAGCACCTCCAGAGAAGGGGGTAAGGGGGAGTCCCCTGCACCCGTAGGTCAAGGAGAGGAGTAAGCCTCCTCTCCGGTTAGAGAAATATGGAGGGTCCCCTGTGCAAGCACAGGGGTGGGGGACCTCCATTTTTTTTGCTGGAGCTGCCCGAGGGCGGCTCCGTCGATGACAAGGGGGAGTTAAAGGGGTTTGAGGTTTTTTTGATTCATCCATGGGCATGGCGACCCTATTTTTGCAACGGGACTCAATAGCTCATCACCTCTTGCAGTTGCCCGCACTGCAAGAGGTGCTTACAGGCCTGGCAGAGCCAGGCGCCGCCATTTGGGACCACCCCTCCCGCCTCGTGGCCTGGCAGTCCATCGGCATGGCGGCTCCACCTTAGACACGGCGTAAAAAATATAGGTTGTGAAGAAGAGAGGAAAAGGGATGTGTGGAAGGTATGGGTGGGGATGAAGCAGGTTGTTAAAAACCAGCCACCCCAGACCGGAGCTCAGGGGTTAGGGAACATTGTCCCCCACCCCCTCAGCCCCGATGCGGGACAGGTGGCTGAAAGGAAGGTCAGCATCTACCCTGTGAAATTAGAGGCTGACCAGAGAAAGTTGTGGGAGAAGTTGTATGAAAAGCGACGAGATAGGGGAGAAATCGGGTTATCTGAAGGAAGGAAGAGAGGCTAAGCTGGGGCCGGACGGAGCGCTGGATCCCGTCAGCACGGCGGCCAGGATGGCAAATCGCCGCGCCCCTTACGGGGCACAACACTTCAAAGCGAGAGATAAGTAGTCTTCCAGTGACATCCGGCAATATCTAATACCTCCTGTCATGTAAGTTAGAAAGAACATTTATATTCATATTGCGATAGTAGAAGTTTAGTACGTCTCACGTTTTAAAGGGGAGTAGAAACCATTGTTCGTGAACCTAGGCGTATTTGCTTGTAGACGAGATTACGTTAATTTAATGTTTAACGCTAATCAAATAGTCGCGATAAAAATACTAATCGGGAATTGGTATGTTTACGGGTAGCCTATTTGTTTAATTTGTCATCGTATCCGTGCGAAAGGTCTAGATGCCAAAGATAGAATTGTGTTAACTGTTGGTTTGTTATAGTTAAGTGTTTCATTTAAAATACATGTTTATTTTGGTATATATCTGGTGTTTCCTCTTATCCTTATGTGTTTAAATAGCTCTTCCTTAAGAACAAAATTACTGAATTAGCACTCTTAGAACAAAGCCTACTTCATCATAGAAGTAACTCACGCACCACAAAGCATACCGCTACAAAAAGGGTGTCAAAGAGTATAGTGATCAAAAACAGAAGGCCATTCTACGACATATTATAAAAGTGGTGTCAGGTCTGTAGGTTTTATATTAGAAAGAACCCAGCAGTGTCTATTTAAGGAAGAGCTAACACGTAACAGGAATACCAGGAATAATAGAATATTTGACGAGAGGAAAATTGGTAAAGTTAGAGGTGGAAACAATCTAAAGGTAATTGTTAGGCGAAGTGGTAAGTTTCGGTGGTGGAGTACGTCAAGCTTGATTAAAAACAAGGTAGATGACTGACATAAGCACGATGGCATCGTTTGACCTTTATCGGAAGCAAGTTCAAAGCCTCGGACTGGAAGGAACCGATCTGAGCTCGTTTATTCAGGAGAAAGAGAAAAACGAAAGAGAAAAAAGAAGAGAAAAGACGAAAATGGAAGCTGATGAAAGAGAGAAGATAAGGGCCCACGAAAGAGCTCTTAGTAAAGACCAGTTAGAAGTGCAGTCAGTGTCATCCAGAACAGGAGTGTCACCAGCGGCCAGCATGAAACTCCCGGAGTACAGGGACGAAGAAGACTTATGCTCGTATCTCTCCCATTTTGAGAAAATATTTGAAGTCAATAATTGGGACCTAGAAGAAGATGAGGTCTCCAGACTGTTACCGCTACTCAATCGTAGGATGAGAGAGATATTCGTATCTTTACCCTCAGAAGCGACTGTGGACTATTCCACTCTCAAAGCCGAACTTCTCTCAGCAACAAACCTTAACCCGGAAGAATATAGGATGAAGTTCAGGCAGGCTCGTATAAGACCTGGACAAACATACAAACATTTTGGCTTTGAGCATCGTCGAAGCCTACAGTTTTGGATGGAGTCAGAAGGGGTAGAGAAGGAAGTAACTTCGGTCGTCGACTTCATGCTTAGAGATCAGTTACTAAGCACACTACCCCAGGAAATCCGTGCATTCGTTAAGGACCGAAAAGCTTCTACCTTCAACGAGTGTCTGGACGAGGCTGACCTCCACGCGGTAAATCATCGTTTATATCCGAGGGAGTACAAGAGAAGGCTCCCTCCCCAAAGAAAAATGGGCCGCCACCCAGGCATTTGCAGAAGAAGCCCTTTAAGTTCTCAGTAGCAAAAGGAACTTATAAGCCAAATTTTGGAGGAGAAAAAAATCTAAAATATGTTAGGAAACCACAAGAATCATACCCTAATGCCGGCACGTATCCCAGGAAGCCCGTCACTTGTTATACCTGCGGGATAATAGGTCACCTGAGTTTCCAGTGCCCACAGAACTCCCGACTGAGGGAGACCTCGAGACAACAGGTGCAAAACCTGACTGCCGCGATCCCAGCAGGACAAGCTGATTCGTCCTACGTCCCCGCGCCAACATCCGAAGGGCCTCAGCAACAGGTAAACTTTCTATTCAACAAAAGTTCGCCAGGCGGCCTACAATTTGAAGACGGCACTGTTAATGGGTGCCGAGTATCCACTTTAGTCAGAGACACCGGATGTACGTGCATAGTGGTATCCGACAAGTTGCTGCCCCCAGTAAACCCTAACCATAAGAATTTCGCAATCGTCCACGACTTTTTAGGACGCGACAATCGATTCCCCGTCGTGAGATGTCATATACAATGCAGATATTTCACCGGTTGGACGGAGGTGGTAGTAGCCCCGATTAAGTTCTGCGCAGTACTAATCGGACAAAACCCCCTAATTCCCCAGCAAGAAGTGGCCCAACAAGTAGTCACCCGGGCACAAGAAGCCCAGAGGAAAGAGCAACCTGCTAAGATGACCCCGAGGTTTACCCTCGAAGACAATGGGTTCAAATTGACTTCCTTCGCTATTGCTCAGAAGGAATGGCCCACTCTTAAACCTCTATGGGAGAAAGCTATTAAAGGTGAAACTCTCCAAGTGAAAGGAAAGAAGCCTATCCAATATATCGTAGAAGACTCACTTCTCTACCGTACTATCAGCGAGGAGGACAAGGAGAGCAACAAAGCACTGTGTGTACCTCAAGAATACACTCAAAGAATTTTGAATACCGCGCATGATGGAATATTAGCCGGACACTTTGGGCACAACAAAACGGCGCAGCAGATATTCCGACACTTTTATTGGCCCCAGGCCGCCAGGAAAATTGTGGCCTAGTGCTGATCATGCGACGTGTGTCAGAAGGATCCATCCAGAGGCCGAGTACCTCCCGCGCCCTTACAAAAAGTGCCCGTTATAACCGAACCATTCTTTCGAGTGGCTATTGATTTGGTGGGACCAATTCACCCCCCTTCAAGTGGAGGACACTCCTACATCCTTACCCTAGTGGATTGTGCCAACCGGTTGCCAGATGCCGTGGCACTACGGAAGATTGACACTTTTTTCTGCGCAGAAGCATTAATTTCAATATTTGCACGAGTAGGCCTGTCTAAAGAAATTCTATCGGATAGAAGGCGCCAATTCACCTCGGAATTGATAGAGTATTTTTTTAATAAACTACTGCTAGTCAAGCCAATTTTTACGAGTCCATTTCATCCATCCACTAACGGAATCTGCGAGAAATTAAACGGGACTCTCAAAAATATATTGAAGAAGTTGTGTCAAAACAACCCTACACAGTGGCACAGATACCTACCTGCCTGCAGCCCTTTTCGCATGCCGAGAAATACCGCATCGGACGTTGGGATTCTCGCCCTTTGAGCTATTATACGGGAGAAATGTGCGAGGTCATATGAGTATTCTTAAAGAATTATTTTCCAACGCGAATCTCGACCAAGAAATCAAATCGTCTTACGCCTACGTGATGGATATGCGCGAGCGCCTAGAATACTGCTCTGGCTTAGCTCGAGAGAACGCCGAGAAAAATTTAGCCAAATACCGGGACTATTTCGATATGAAAGCAAAGGCGCGAAAATTAGAGGCAGAAGATGAAGTCATATTATTACTCCCGACCGAAAATAATAAGTTATGGGCCCAGTGGAAGGGACCGTTTGAAGTAATCGAGGCACGGGGTCCAGTCGATTACTTGATAGATACCCCAACAGGGCAAAGAACCTATCATATAAACATGCTAAAAAAATATCCCCGCCGCGCGTGCATAAAGAATATTACCCTTCTAGACAAAGAAGAACCGATGGATGCCGTTTACCCGGGTACGCCCCTGCAAGTCATACACACCGTGTGTGTGGAACAAGACGAGGAATACGAACTTCCATCGCTCTCACCTACCCCGTAAGACCCTCGGGTGGATTTAAAGATAAATCCCCACTTAGAGATTCAACAGAAAGCGGAAATGTTGAACTTGCTCATGGAATTCCCAGAAGTCATTTCTGAAACCCCCGGATGTGCCAAGGATTTCATCCATGAAATAAAACTAAAAACTAATTCAGTGGTGCGAAGCAAACCATATCCTTTACCGATCCACCTACGAGAAGCCTTCAATAAGGAAGTCCGGAATTTTAGAGCCATCTGAGTCCGATTATTGCTCCCCCATAGTAATGGTTAAGAAACCTGATCAATCATTTCGGATCCATTGACTACCTGGGATTCAAAATATGATCACCGTTTTCGACGCCGAGCCCATCCCGCTAATAGATCAAAATCTCCATTTATTTGAAGACGCTAAATTCATCACCGAATTGGATTTGTGTAAAGCGTACTATCAAATACCTCTCGCTAAGGAGTCCAAAAAACTGACGGCTTTTGCGACTGAGAGAGGTCTATTAGAGTTTACCAGGCTACCCTTCGGACTACTTACAGCCGGTAGCAATTACAATAGGATGATGAGGCAAAATATAGCTGGCCTAAGTGACGTGTCGTTTTACTTCGACAACGTGTACATAGCTACCCGTACATGGGAGTCACACTTACACGCCTTACGCTCATTGCTGGAGAAATTGAAGGAGCAAGGTCTAACCGCCGGGCCGACCAAGTGTTATTTTGCCTACGAATCCATTGACTACCTGGGATTCAAAATAGGACAAAAACACTTGACTACCCAGCAAGAAAAAGTGGACGCCATAGTCAAGATGCCCCGGCCGAAAACAAAGAAACAACTCCGATCTTTTATGGGAGCCGCATCGTTTTATAGGCGTTTTGTGCTACACTTCGCTTCCATTGCGGCCCCACTGAATGATTTGTTAAAAAAGACAGCGTCAGACCCTGTCACGTGGAACCCCCATGCAATAACTCAGTTGGAGGTTCTAAAAGGAAAACTCGTAACTGCGCCCATTCTTCGCTTACCAAATCCCAACAAGATCTTCGGCATTCGCACGGACGCTAGTCAAAACGGGTTAGGCGGAGTATTGCTTCAATACGATGACGAAACAGCCTATCCCATAGCTTATGTCAGTAGGAAACTTTTGAGTAGAGAAAAAGCCTACGCTACAATCGAAATCGAAGCTTTGGCCATAATATGGTCCATAGGTAAATTCAAATATTATCTAATAGGGCGCGAGTTTAAGTTGGAATGCGACCATAAACCGTTGCCATACTTAAGTAAAAATAAGAGTAAGAACGGAAGACTCCTGAGATGGAGTTTACTCTTGATGGAGTACCAGTACTCCATTCACTATATAAAAGGGTTCAACAATTGTATGGCCGACTCGTTAAGTCGGAACCCTGTCGAAGATTAAGGATCAGCCCAACTATTGTATCATAGCAAAGTTAAGTATAAATCAGTAGAATTGTAAGTAAGTAGGGGCGAGTAACCCCCTAGTGGTAGGTAAGAAAATCCTAAGTTGGCTCAGTAATATAGGAATTAATGTAAGGTCAGGGGAAATGTTATCGAGGCATTCCCGAGTGAACTAGAATTTATTGTACAATATAATGTTCCGTAAGTTACCAGTATATTATTGTAAGCGTCGGATTGGAATAACCCCCCTCCCCCGTTAATTTATATAGGAGGGAGGTAAATGTAGAGAAATGACTACATTAAGCATCCTGGAGGAGTATAGGTACATTAAAGCCGCCCCCCCCTCATGAGGAGAAGCGTGGGAAAGGTAGCCGGCGAATAACCATAACTGCTTACCCTGTTTGATTTTCCCGCCGCTTTGGGCAGTTGGAGCTAACATCTGTTTTAAGGCGACCACCTAAGGTCTTTAAACGACGCTCTAACGATTCAATTAACTACGAGACCCATAAACCCGTGGTTATGAAGAAAAAAGCGGTGCTAGTCAAAAGGCACGCCAAGTAGCGGTGCGGTTGCGAGCCGACTTAGGCACCCGAGTGCCATCCTCGGCAATTCTCGCTCTCTCCAGATGCGAACTCACCCTTCACGTCCCCCCCCCCCCTGCCTCTATGGCCTGGTCACTTTCCCCTTTAGATGGGGCGGTATTCCGCCTATAAATAAGTCCCGCAAAGAAAGAGAGAGGATTAGAAGTCGATACGCCAGAAGAAGGATTAGTTCGTGAAGATCGATCCTTCAGCCATACAAGACTATTTCCGTGAGAAACGATAGGATCAGATTGAGAAAATCGATCCCCCCCTTTCCGGGCCGTATTAACCTAAATAGTCAAGCTTTATATCAGTGCCATACCGAAGAATCCTTTATAGACTGTGAAGAAGTCTGACTGAAGAAAAGCAAAGCCGCTCGCACTCGAGTGACTCTCACATCTCAAGCTCCGTAAGAGTGAGAGAAGAACCCAGCCCCAACGAGCTCCCGTTCTTTAATTACGTTGAAGAATCAGCCCCCTCCTCGACGAAATTTCAACCATCGGCCACAACACTCCCAAGCGAGAGATAAGCCCTCCAGCGACATCCGGCCATCCCTTATCCCTCCTAATGTAAGTTAGAAAGAACATTTATATTCATATTGCGATAGTAGAAGTTTAGTACGTCTCACGTTTTAAGGGGAGTAGAAACCATTGTTCGTGAACCTAGGCATATTTGCTTGTAGACGAGAGTACGTTAATTTAATGTTTAACGCAAATCAAATAGAGTCGCGATAAAAATACTAATCGGCAATTGGTATGTTTACGGGTAGCCTATTTGTTTAGTTTGTCATCGTATCCGTGCGAAAGGTCTAGATGCCAAAGATAGAATTGTGTTAACTGTTGGTTTGTTATAGTTAAGTGTTTCATTTAAAATACATGTTTATTTTGGTATATATCTGGTGTTTCCTCTTATCCTTATGTGTTTAAATAGCTCTTCCTTAAGAACAAAACTACTGAATTAGTACTCTTAGAACAAAGCCTACCTTATCATAGAAGTAACTCACGCACCACAAAGCATACCGCTACAAAAAGGGTGTCAAAGAGTATAGTGATCAAAAACAGAAGGCCATTCTACGACACCCATATAAAGTAGAGTATAAAAGGGGGTGCAAATCGCGCAGCGCAGTGACTGTATACCGTCGAGACACCTACTCGGAGCGCCGGCCCAACCCCCCAAGAGCGCTACTCCGGCTCAGGCACCCACCAACCAACACAGGCAGGACCAGCTATGGGGTCGCGCCCCCAGAAGGACAGCTCTGATACACTGAGATCGACAAACAAACAAACGTAGATGGAAGGACGATGCAAGGTGAAAGAGAATTATTACAGAAGACGAAGTAGGGGTTAGCAGAAGGAGAAAAAGAATGCCAAGCTGGGGCCGGACGGGGCGCTGAGTCCCGTCAGCACGGCGTCCAGGATAGCAAATCGCCGTGCCCCTTACGGGGAAACAAGAAAGAACAAAAAACAAACCAAGAACAAAAAGGCCAAAACTACAACCGAGGGAATGGGGGACCAGCCAACCTCAGGCGCCTAAACACGAAACCAACAACTCAAACTACTAAATACTCTTCAGGCCCGCCTCTTCCTAAAACTCTACAATTAGGGGTGCACGAAGACGCTCCGAGTGCATTGGACAAGCAGTAGCGACCCCGCTCGTCACAGTATTGGCGGGGGGGGGGGGGGGGGGGGGGGTGAGGCAACCCTCATAATCAAATACCTCTCCTTCCTCGAATTCTTTGCAGTAGTCGTAGAAATCCTTGATCTGGTGACAGAAGTCGTCCCACTCGGGAATCACAAACTTGTGCCTCAACGCTCGAGAAATCAACACAATATTGTCGCGGATCACTCTGATGAAATGAAAAACGAAGGATCAATCAATAACGACCTGATCTGATGACCAACTGACATCTTCCTCCAAACTGAGCCGATTTGGGGCAACTGATCTATTTAAGATTTTTAATACTTCATTAAATCATCCATCTTCTGTTATGGAGACCAAATGAGAAGCGAAGCGTAAGCGGTAAACCGCTATTTAATCTCAGAACCACAGTTAAAGAAGGGGTTGTAATATAGGAATTAAAATATCTTAAAAATTAGCAGACGCAACAATAATCATTAAAATGGAATAAAGGCCTTTAGCGTACATTAAAATATCTAGAAACTGCTAAAAAGCGAAAACAAAAACCGAGGGACAAAGCCTATACAAATATAATTATTGAACTTCATGCGCATGCAGACATGTTGTGAGTGCTCTCTATGAGGGGGACAGAATAGTAGTAGCCATGGGTCCGAATAAATGGAAGTAGCTCTAATGACATCCCCAAAGTTTTACCATCTTGCAATCAAAAGGGACTTGTTTACAATCTTGGCGACATCCATTGTTAAAAGGTACTTTACAATGAAGCCACGTTTGAGCACAAAGTTTATTGGACCGGAACTGATCAATTCTAATTCCTATATACATTTATTTTTTATGTCAGAGAGCTCTTAAAAATGAATTTGTGACCCATGTTTCTTACAAGATGAGACCACCTTTAGTACCTGCTTGCTCATTGAATTAAAATACTCCCTCTACCATATAGATGAAAGCCTATCTAAAGGTAGGTAGGTAGGGGCTAGGGCAATATTCTACCGTGCTCAAAAGAAAAATCCTTTATGTAAAAAGAATTGCTTAGCTCTTCCGTATCCCCCCTTGCTCAAAGGATTAAACCCCATAGTACCTCCCAACTTAACCACCTCCAAATATCCCTCAACTATTAAAAAATCATTTCGGTCCACTAAACCTGAATCGCCTAATATAGATAGAGGCATTTACCTGATCCCATGTATAACTTCAAATTGCCCCTCCTTCTATCAACATAAGGAGGATATGCGTAGAGCAAGCGATGCTTCGAGTATTTTCACCCATGGGAAAAACACCAACCACATAATTGATTTACCTAGTGCCGAAATAATTTACCAATGTAACGATTTTAATAAAAGAAAATTATCGAATCTATATTAATCAAATAAATCTCAACCTTTAATCTGCCATAAGGTCAACACAAATGTAGCCGCTGTGTTGACCTCATTTAAAAAAATATTGTTAATCACCTAAACCTAACGCCTCCTGATTAATGTCAGTTGCCGGTTTCTGTATATTTTAATATTTCTGTTTTCTTTCTCAATTTCTTTCAGTTAACGGCTGAAGATGGTATGGAAAAACTCCATACCGAAACTAGTTCAGGTTCAATAAACTTTGTGCTCAACAAGTGGTTTCATTGTACAATAATTTACTCGCTATTGGGAAAACAGTGTCTTCCCAGGGTACATTATACGGGGTCTCTCTCACACGTGATACGGATCGAAAAAAGGGTTTAAATGTCATCAGCTGAGATATTCGAAGTGTGAGGACTATTTAGCCACCAAATTATTTTATACATTTTTGAAGTGTGTATTAAGTAAATGTCAAATAGTATTCTTACAATTATATACAGTATATAGTAAATAATACACATTAATACAACTTTAGGAAAACAAATACAGAATGACGAGGGTATAATTACAATAAGAAAATTTACAGCTTCGATGAAGTCGGTATCTCAGGTCCATTTTGCGAATAACATTTCATGAATAACCATGCACCCTGTACTGCACTATCGCGTGTATGTCACGAGTGCACCTTAAAATATATAAAACGTCCACGAATACGAGTCGTATATCAGAACCAATCGTGCTAAAAGCGATTTGATTTTCAATTTACGCGCTGTCGATCCCAGATTTTTACGGACGATTAGTGAAAAACAGATTTTTAAGAAACCTATGGATGATGTTACATGGCTGGGAGAATAAAGACAGTCTTTTAGTAGAACTAGTGTTGATGATCATCATGGTAGCAGTATCATGAACAAGTTATATACGTCACTGGAGTCCAATAGTGTCCCAAACTAGCATGCACAAGTAGGGTGGTTAAAACAGGACACACTTCTCTATATCAATCACTGACCTGTAAGTGTACATTGCAAATTTAAAAAAACAAAAACAAATTAACAATCCTTCATATTTATACAACCATTGTGCTAGAGAAATTTTGAACTCAATTACAAACATATTTGACAATTGGAGTCTCATATACAGTATATACTTATAGCATCTAAGAAATGATTAATTCAATAAAAAAATAAAAACAAGGGTTCATCCAAACACTTTTATTTTATTTGCAAGTCTGGTGCATCCCAAAATTGAACTGCAAATTCAAATCTTGAAAAAATGAATGAACTTTAGTTAATTTTTTAAAAAATAAAATGTTACAATAGCGATTATCATAAATGATAATTATTAATCGACGCTATATCTTTTTTTGGATTACAAAATTACATGAATTTCTTAAGAAAATGATAATAAACATGTAAGAAAAGGGACCAATGAATTTTAATCATTTCTAAGGATTAAAATTACTAAAATGAAAATAAAATTAAATAATTCACTACGAGGTTGAAAGTGGAAAAATTGTGTTGACCGTCAGAGGAAAATTGGCTAAAATGAATTGAAGCCACAATGACGCGGAGTGAAATTGAAGGAAGAGATAGAAAGAGATTGCTGGGATCCATATTGTATTTATCAATTTCTCTTCCTAAGCAAGTTTTTTTTAAGGGGGGGGGGGGTTACAACAAATGCCTTAATTTTAAAGCATAAACAGTCTTTTCGAACAAATAAGGATTATTGCTATACCTGCAACATTGTATTATGATTATAAAGTTATACCCAAATGTTTTAATCATTTATATTAGGTAATCCAATTGTTTGTTTTAAAAAGAAAATATAATAATTGATGTTTGATTGAACTCGGTATTCTCCATCTGAATTAATAATGTTCTTTTCAAATTGAGGAACCTTTTCAATGTCATCGCTATAGAATTCTGCTAATTTGAGGGCAAAGTCGCGGAGGGTCGATTTTACTTTGACGCTCTAGAAGAGCACTCGCGCCACGCTTCAAGTCTCCAAGCGGCTATTTTTCAAAACTTAGTCTAGTCTCGACTTGAACTGTTCAAGAGAGTTGCTGTTAACAACTTCCACTGGAAGTGCGTTCCAAGTACGGCAGATGCTATATGTGAAAGATTTCCAACACAGATCACGCTGGTAATGGTTCAGTTCAAGTTTGTAACCGTGGTTTCTTGTTCTGCTCTGGCTAAGCTGGAAAATATCCATGTAGTATACAATTTCGAAGCTTCAAACTATTTTGAACACTAAAATAAACTGACCACGCAGTCTCCGGGTCGCCAGCGAGAACTAGTCTAATTCCCGTAATCTATCTTCGTAACTCTTGTCTGATAGATGGAATCAGTTTAGTTGCTCTGGCTTGCACACGTTCTAATCTTGCGATATCCTTTCGAAGCGAAGGACTCCAAAATTGTACGGCATACTCCAGGTGCGGTCGGACAAGTGAGTTGTACAAATACAGTACAATCTCCTTGTTCCGATATCCAAACTGGCGCTTTATGTAGCCTAGCATCCTTTGGTCCTTTTTCTCCGCCTCAATGGACTGCCTTGAGAACTTGAGATCACTAGTGATAGTTACACCCAAGTCCTTCTGAGTGTCGGTGGATTCAAGAGCAGTGCCATTAAGGATATACTGAGATTAGGGGTTTCGGTGCCGATATGCATCACTTTGCATTTGTTCACGTTAAAAGGCATTTGTCACATGTCCGACCACTCCCCGTCTTCCGAAGATCATCTTGAAGGCGGGCAGTATTTCCTTCTTTTGCGACGTTCATACCAAGCTTGGTATCATCGTCAAATTTTGAAATCTTCGCAACCATGTCGTTGACGTAGATGATGAACAGTAGTGGTCCCAGGTCAGAACCTTGAGGAACACCGCTAGTAACGGGCACCAACTATGAAGCCTGTCCATTCAACACCACCCGTTGCCGTCTGCCACTTAGCCAGTTCTCTATCCAACTTGTTACATTTCCGTCTATGCCAAGCGCACGCACTTTCCAAAGGAGGCGGAGGCGATGTAGTACCTTATCGAAGGCTTTTTGAAAGTCTAAGTAGATAGCATCCACCGCCTTATCCCGGTCGTGCTAACTGAAAACGAAGTGGCAGAATTCCACAAGATTTGTTAGGCATGACCGTTGCTTTCGGAAACTGTGCTGGGAACTCCTCAATCGCAAGTTGGACTCTAAATATGATGTCATTTTGTCCACCATGATGCTCTCCATGAGTTTACCGACTATTGAGGTTAAGCTAATAGGTCGGTACTTAGACGGTTGGCTACGGTCTCCTTTCTTGAAGATAGGAGTCACCTCCGCTTCATGCCAGTCTCTAGGAACGCATCCGGTCCGGATTGACATATTGAAGATTGTGCACGGATGTCGTGTCTCTTCATCGCGCACTTTTTTCAACACTTTAGGTAGAAACCCGTCCGGGCCAGGAGACATATTCGTCTTTAGATCTGTGATCTTTTTTTCTATTTCTCCTTGGGTGAAGTACATTTCCTCCAGTTTTGCCCCTAAGTAAGAATTCGTGGGCTGGCGCGTGGGACAACACTCTTGAGTAAACACTGACGAGGAGAAGTCGATCATGAGGTTAGCATTTTCTGAATCTGAGGGCTTTAATGCCCCCTCCTCATTCCCTAAAGGGTCAATCGTGCGATGAATTGGTTTGCGGCTGTTTACATAACCAAAGAACTCCTTGGGATTCTCCTTGTAAAGTCTCGCCACTCAGAGCTCCTCGGCACGCTTTGCCGCCCTTATATTGGACTTCACTCTCCTAGTTAGCCTACAGTACTCTTCAAAGTCTCCAGAAATCTTTGACTGCCGGTACACCGTTCTCTTCTTCCTCAGCAGTTGACCGATTTCTCGATTAAACCACTTTGGTTGAACGGAAGACCGACGAAGGCTTTTCGAAAGGATGAAACTTGATTGAAGACTCATGCACGTAGTTTTGAATCTATTCCACGAATCTTCAACATCCTCGCACACTTCTAGCCTCGCATCAGTAAAGCCAGCACGAAGACTTGCAAAGTCTGCTCTTCTCAAATCAAGTTCCTTCGATTTACTAGTTGCAGACTCTACCTTGGAGACCTTGACTATAAATCTGACTAGTCGGTGATCACTACCACCGAGCTCTTCGTCTATCGAGAGATCCTTAACGATGTCATCCTCGGAGGTGGAAACCAAGTCGAGGGTATTATTGCCTCTTGTCGGCTCTCTTACCAATTGTCAGGAACTCGTTGTTCCTGTGAATGGCCAATAGACCTCTCAGGTACCGCCGGGCGGACCACGACCATGTCCTTAGGCTCAGGAAACGACGATCTGCAGCCTGAACGGCTAGGATTACCTTTTTCGGGATATACGCACCACATTGCCTCGAAGCGATTCGTAAGGCCGAAGCGGTGGCAGTAGTAGCACCTCCGTAGCAGTGGCACGAATGCCTTCACGCGGTAGCGATACTAACCGTCACTCACCGACTCAGGGAGCTTGTCACAGTCGAACGTGACGAAGAGTGTAGGGGTGGATCTCCAGGCCTCTCCCTGTTTTCTTATCACACGTTCGACATTGATCGCCCCACGGTCGGCCAGCTCTAAGGTGAAGTCTTCTAAGAAGTAGTCTAAGAGTTCTCTCGCATAAACCACTCCTTTCACTAAGTTCATGGTAGAGTGCCGCGTCACACTCACCGGCGAGCCATATTGTGTCCGAAGGGCACTAATCATGGCCGCCTCGGAAAGGTCCCACGCCTTCATCAGAAGGCTTCCGTCCGAGAAACGGGTCATCTTCGCTTCTCTACCAATCAAACGAGCTAAAGCTCTCCTCTGATGGATCATGGTGCCTTTGGCCAACATGCTGCCATCTGTGGACTGAATAACCACAAAGTGTTTTAAGCAAGCAGGCTAAAAATGGCCAGGTAATCTCTGAATGAGAGGTCCCAACGTAATCGAGACTCCGCTCAACGCAATTGCGAATTTCGTCTATCCACGGGGTGAAGTTCTCCCTTGTTTTACCTCAGCGATACCTAGGGAGGACGAGGTCGCGCTTGAAGGAGGATCTCCATGCGCCTGCGGCGGCCCGATATTTCTGTCACTTGTAGCCATAGTAGCATTTGAAAAAGAAACAATGCAAGGAAAGTAGAAACTATGACCCACCATTGCCTGGGAGGTTAAGAGAAAAGCCTCCATAGGATCAGAAATTTCTAGAATGTGATAATTTACACACACGGCCCACGGGTTCGAGCTGGTCCGGGGACACATTTTGGGACCATTTCAACGTCAGTGAGAGCCTCCAAATGGCCATCTTCCCCAAGGTTTTGTGGATTCTGACTAGGGAATCTCTAGGCCTATGACCTGGAGTCAACGTTATTAGAGCCAGCGAGCCAACCCCCCTTGTGAAAGAAAGGGGGTCCGGTACGCTAGCCACCAGCAAGCTTAATACACACATCCGCAACCAGTAGGGAGGCACAGCTAGTTGGTTCCCATCAACCCTAGCCCCTCTAAGGAAGTTCGTCTTATCGAACCGCTCACACCGGTGGGAGCGGTCGATTCTAGGCCTTATTGGCGGTCCCATATTAAAGAGAAAAGGAGGCCGCCGCTGCTACTTAAAGGTAGCCATGGAAGGGTGACGCCCAGGAATGGGGTGAGGGGAGAGCCGCCTCGACGGTAGTCATACGAGGGAAAACTCCTCTCTGATAAAAGGTTGGAAGAGCCTCTGAGGAGGCACAGCGAGAGTGATTTCGAAGATGGCAAAGGAAAACCCTTTGCCAGGAGGGGAGCCACTCCACTGGTCAGTGGTACTGTCGAGTTCCTCACCGAACCCAACACCAAGTATGGCGAGGCTTTGGTGATAGGAACGTAGTCAGAAATTAGGAAAAAAATTCCCGAAACAAAGACTCGGGACACTTGTGAGCACTGAAAAAACAAAAAAGGAGGATTGGTGAGCTATATCCAGCGTACAACCCCTCCCCCTATTCCATCTAGAGTTTTCGGACTTTTCAGTTCTCAAACCTGGGTGGGTCAAAGAGTGATGGTTCGCACCTGTTCAACGACGCACACCGATGAGAAGTCTCCCAGGAGACGGTCGATCTCCAAAGATCGCAGCTCAAACCTGAGGAGCCAGAGCAACAGGATAGATTTCCTTACTGGGTCTTACGACAGGACGGCCAGGATCTGAATATCTGTTGTGGCACCAGAAACGACGGGACCTGAGACTTATATTTTGCCTGGCAGCCAAGAAGGCTTTAAAGTTGGCCCGCCATAAGTAGTACAGTCTTATACAACCGAGAACGGCTAGGAGAGTTGATCAGCGTATTACACGCAGTGGACGACTTATTGGGACAAAATCGATATTCTCATTAATCGCGCCCTAACTCCCAGGACCCCTCAAGTCCTGGTCTCTTGCGGTAACTGGTCAGGTCCTGAAGCCTAGAGAGACGAGGAGTAAGCGCACCGATTCCACAGTCCCAGGGTTGGCAAATAAAAAAATGCAGCCCTAAAAAACTGGGTTTTATTACCGCGTTTTGGAGGGAGGCTTTTCAAGTGAAATCTGAAAAAACCCCGAGTTTGAGGGGTTTTTTTTCAAAATTACAGGGTTTTTTTTCAAGAAATGAATGCTACTTATTATTTTATTCAAAATTCATATTTATGTTTATAATTTCAACAAATATGTATCAAATTAAGATTATTTCTCTGATACTGGGCTTTTTCAAAATTGGGGGTTTTATGCCAACCCTGAACTGCGACAGTCGTCTGAGAGTTAAATACAACCCAGTGAGCGGGGTCTTCAATATTTTCACTCGGGCCGTGAAGACATGCAGATCATCTGGATACCGGTTGTAAGTGTAACTAGGGTACCTTTCCTACAGCCACTCGGACCGGGAGGTCGTGCTCGTCCTCCATTTGTCAGATGTAGCAGAGGTGGTAGCCACACCTTCATTACCCACCTCCCCGCGGGTAGAGATGGGTTGAGACGATTGTCGTAGAAAAAAAAGAGGTGATCAGAGGGACAGTAGGAAGCGGCCCAACTTCTATAGGACCCAGCAAATGGTTCAAGTCACACCAATGAGTGGGGCCTTTCCTACTTGCACTCGAACCGGGAGTAGGTGCTGCTCATTCAGGGCCTGTGCGATGGATCGAGTCCACCTTCCACAATTCACGCTCTGCTGTGGATGCGTAGAACTTTCATCTGTAGTCTAGTGTAGAGCGAACAAAGGAGATGAACCTCTGAAGCTCCCAATTTGCACAGAGTTCATAGCAACTCCATTCAAGGATAAAGTCGTTTAGGTCTAGTTAGAAAGGGATGCAAGGGCCTTACTTGGATAAAAGACCCTCAAGGGAATGGACTAGCCTTTCTAGTGACAAACCTAGCTCGACTACGAGCCTTCATTTCATCCTGTCTTTAAACCTATAGGTTTGAGGTCGGGGGTCCCTCGTCCTTTGGAAGGGCCCAGACTTTCCAAGGCATCCCATCCAGCCTCGGACAAGATTGAATAAGCCGAAGCCTCTATTTTGCTGCCCTCTTTTCGGGAAGCGGACTTTGAAACCCCAAGGATTAACTTCAACAGTACCTTCCGGGAATATGGCGGATGTGGATGCACCGGCTCTCAAAAACGCCATTATCGGAGGATCAAAAAGTGAGGTCAGATCCCTCTCGTGTTGGCCGTTCATGTTCGCAAAAAAAAAAATCATTTATACCAGTAATGAATGGCTAAAACGACATGTTGTGGAAGCCACATTAATCGATTACATTCCAAGCTTTATCTCTAAAAATGCAACTTTAAGTTCAACCAGGTTGTAATGTGGCTTATCACATCTCAGATCACTTGATCACATTTTGTAAATATTCCTTCCATACGACTCCCATTCCCTTGATCATTAATATTTTCTTAATACTTTTGTTTTTAGAATGTGTTATTGTTACTTTTTTTTCTTTTTTTGCATATAAATAGTTGCTTAGGGCAACACGCTGTCAGGCTTTGTAGGCCTGAAAGCTCCGAAACTTGTTCTGTTTCATACCATTAAGATTCGTTCAAAGCTTCTATTTACATCCTATTTTTAAATTGTGGTTCTTGAGAGAATTAAAAACGTGAACACTCTGTAATGTCAAAGTCGATAGTGTTATAAATATATTTATGAGAATGATAAAACGAATCAAATATTTGTAAAACTGTTGCGGATGACATAAAGTGTCGTCTGCTGAACAATTTTTAATTATCAGACGTTTTGAACATTTTTTTTTCTGCGTGAAAATCAATAAAATAATTGGGGTAATATTTGCTTAACATACAGCAAACGTAATTCCACCTAAGAATTTTTCAACCCCTCACACCCCGAAGAAAGAAAAAATCACACGGGGTAAAATTGGATTTCAAAGTTAAGGTTGAAATTTCTTTCTTTTTTTTAGTATGTATTGAATATTTGTAAACAAAATCAGATCTGCAACACCATGCAATCCGATACAAATAATTATCCGTCAAAATGATCCACTTTATCTGTTTATACAGCCGGTTTGGTGCAGACATTTTTTTTTCCACCCCTTTTTAACTTTAGTGGAGCTGTTTTATTCTACTGATAACCCCGTGCAATTTTAACTTAAATCTTATTTCGCAGTGGTCGCTATCTCCGAAATTTCCCCAAATCTCGGTATCGCTAATACCCTCCTCCTTATTCGTTAGAACTAAATTTAATATATTATTACCCATAGTAGGTTATTTTATAACCGGGTTAAGAAAACGATCCTGCAACTTATTAAAAATTCCTCAACCTCCTGATCACTTACAAGAGCTTCCGACTCTCTATTTTTGTAATTAAATTACCAATTATACACATGATTACTTATACCAGCACGTTCTATCTCCTGCCACAATGGACACGAAACTACCATACTAAGATTGGGCGGTCTATATAATAATCTTATAAAAAGTTTATTCTTCCCCTCTTTAACGTCTCGCCCTAATGACTGTGTTAGTATGTTTTAATTGTAGTGTTTTCACAACACTAGAGAGCATCCCTAATATAAATTATCATCCCTCCTCCTTTCTTCCTGTTCCTATCTCTATGAAACATAGCATAACCACCAATCTGGATCTCCGGTCTATAGTTCTCCGACAAATCAGGTCATGGCTGCTATCGCATTAACATCAAAATTACCTTAAAAAATTCATCTTATTTCCTATGCTAGTATATTTTTCGGCGATTAGGTCCTAACCAATAAGGAGTAGGGTATTAGCGATACCGAGATTTGGGGAAATTTGGGAGATAGCGACCACTGCGAAATTAGATTTAAGTTAAAATTGCACGTGGTTATCAGTAGAATAAATAAGGTTAAAATCCCAGAGTTTAGAAAAACGGATTATAGTGGTCTGAGGGGTCACCTTGAAACTTGTTTGGGGACTAACAAGTGATATCAGGTCATGAAATGTGAAGTCAATAGAAGTCATTGAGGGGTAAGATAACCTTCAGGTAGAGAGGAATTGTGGAGATCAACAATATGAATCACTTTTTAAGCAGTAAATTACCGGAAAGGATATGAATATTCCGTTCAAGGTAATTAAAACCAAGGCTATCGACCCTAAAAGGATGTCGAATAAAATTAAACATTACCTCGACATTTATAGAAATATAAAAAAAAGTGAGGGTGAATTAAAGCAGAGATAAAATGACCTAACTCATAATATAACAAAATTTAATTAGGGTAGCAAAATGAAATTAAAGTGGCAATTAAGAGAAAGGTAGATCCCAAAGGTTTCTTTCAATTATAAAGGCCTAAAAGTAGATATAAAATAGGCCCACTTAAAACTACAGAGGGAGAGTTAGTGAGTGATAGTGACACACTGGCTAGAATGTTAAATAAGTATTTTCTGTCAGTATTTACACTCGAAAATAATCAAATAGTATATGAGGGAGCTAGATATTCAAGGGTAATGCAGAGAAATTAGAGAATATTTTAACTACTAAGGTGATAGTCTCAAAAGAAAATTAAATCTAGTAAAGTACTGGGACTCGAGATTTGTCCTAGGGTTTTGAAGGAATGTAACGATGTGTTAAACTAGCCTCTAGCATGTATATTCAGAAAATAGTTGGAGACTGGCATTGTATCAACGGTGACAGAAAACTAATGTGATACCTATCTTTAAAAAAGGGGATAAAACGATTATATCTAATTACCGGTCAGTGATTTTGGCATCAGTGGTGGGGAAAATGATGGAATCTGCCATAGCGAAATGTATTAGGGATCGCTTCGATCAAAATAAGTTGATTAAGTAATCTCAACACGGTTTTATTAGTCAAATCGTGTTTGATTAATTTACTGTCTTTTTATAGGAGGGTGTACAAAGGTGCAGATAGAGACGTGATTACGATATTGTTTATGTGGATTTTAATAAGACTTTCGACAAGGTGTCACACCGACGACTTTTGAATAATTAATGCGCAGGGAATTGATGGAAGGATTTTTAGGTGGATTCAGTCATGTCCTAGTGACCGAGAGCAAAGAATTAGTATAGATGGGATTAAATTTGAGTCGTGGAATATTACCAGTGTGGTTACTCAGGAGGCGGTGGTTGTTTTTATATTAATGATCCCAACATGGATATAAGTAGCCACCTGAGCAAGTTTGCTGATTACATTAAGTTGGGTAGGATTATATGGTCCGACTCCGATGCTGAAGTTATTGCAAGACGAATTGACTAAACTATTCCAATATTTGGAGAAATTGCAAATTAAATTTATTTAACATAAGCAAGTGTAATGTACTTAGTATAGGTAGCAGCAATCCGCTGAATAATTATAAATTGAATGGGAGAGTTTTAGGAAAATCAGAATGGGAAAGACATGTGTCCTGGTAAGTTCCGATCTCCGGCCTAGAAAGCAGTGCTTAAGTGCTAGCAATAGAGCTAAGAAGGTGTAATGGGAGGAGCATGAGAAATACGTTGGCCGATGCCATTGTGAAATTGTGCCCGACATTAGTTAGGCCTCATCTTGACTATGGGCAGCAATTTTGGTCACCATATTATAGAATGGATATTGGTTTGCTTTAGTCAATACAAAGAAGGATGGCTAAGATTATTCATGGGTTGAGGAGTTTACTTTATGGTGAAAGGCTTAGGAGACTAAATCTACTTGCATTAGAAAGGAGAAGAGTTCGCGAGGACTTGATTGGTCTTCAATCGTTACGCTAAAAGGAGAAAAGTTCGAGGGGACTTGATTAAAGTCTTCAAGTGGGTAAAAGGCCTGGTATCGGTGTTGTTTCATTTACATTTGGTCGATTGAAAGCCTAGAGATTATGTGGAGCCAAGAAAAGGACTGCGGCAAAGGCTGCGGGCGACGTCTGGCGAAACAAAATCGGCGCGCTTCAGAGCGCTAAAAGTAGAGAAGGAAACTGAAATAAAACTATTTAATTAAAAGGGTGAAGACCAACGCGGGCGTCTCGCTATAAAATTTCTTCAAAGAGGCTGGTAAATAGAGAGGTGAAGTAAAGAAAAGTGCAGATATGTGAGGGTACCAAGACAGTAGGGAATGCGCGGAAGCGCAATTCTCCTGAATTTGCCCCCACTCCGAAATAAAGGCAAGTCCCCTTACCAAATGAAAAGATTAAATCCTCAACGATAACCTTTTGAGAAAAAACTTTAAATGGAGGGAAAAGACAAATGACCACGAGATTGGATGAGATTGGAAAACAAATTAAACATTTTGCATACATGCAAGTAAAGTGACATATGCGACTTTACTAAATGTATTAACACGTTCATTTATTTAGGTAAAATTGCATTGAATTCCCATGTTAATCAAGGTAATCATTTATAAACATGATGATACGGGAGTTTATTTGCAGTGCACCTCGCATTCTAAATCATATCAACATGTATAAAGTGCAGGGTTCTCGGTCATTCAGAGATTTAATGCTAAGTGTATATATTTAGGTGCATACGACACGAGCGTATAAATACGTACGGGTGCAAAACATAAATGCACGGATGCAATATCGAGGTGAAACATTAAATCGGGAGATGAGCAAAGATAGAAATTAAAACGTACTGCTTAAATTGTTGCCTCGTCAGCCTTAGAGAAAAGAGAGGCATAAGAACCACATCGGACATGCTTCTTTGGTCGGCCACAAGTGAGTAGTGTCTCTTGGGGGTACGCACATGAGAGGCTCTCTTCGGAGAGGGGCTACAGGACACGCTTCCCTTGCGACCAACTTCTCTACGAATAACGGGAACAACATGGTACACAAGAGGCTTGAAACGTTGCCATTCAATAAACGAAACTAAATTACTTCTAAAAAAAGTGAAAGTAAAGTACATGTCAAGTAGTTACCTATTTTTAATGCTAAACATTAAAAATGAGTAGAGAGCAAATGCAAGGAGATGGTCACAGAGGTACAAAAGCTTAAAAAATTTAGTCATGTCATTCTGGATTCGAAACCTTCAATCAAATCGATGGAAATATGGGTATTCGAGGGGTAAAGGGGATCAGATCTGCATTGTAAGTTTATCATTGTCTTTTTATCTTCAGGATTTACAGCCTCATCGCCATCGCGCATCGATCCCTCCCGACCCCACCGCTCCAAGAGAAAGTGGTGCTCTCTCTAGGGCCAACTTTTGCACCTCTTCAAATCTCGCACTATCTTTTTCGCGCCAGTTTAGACTCATAAAAGGGTGGAAGAGGGTGTTAAACGTTTAAAAAAAATAGCACATCAATGGTTATTGAGGAGCTAGGGAAATTGGAGTAATACAATGGATGCATCTTTGTCAATCGGAGAAAAAGAAGAGACACACGAGACTAATGAATATAAAAGACCGTAAGAGAGTGTATCTAAAGCCGGTAGAAAAAATCATAAATGACTAAAAAGTCAGATTTTGAAAACACTTTTCAGGGTTCGAAAAATCAACAATATAAATATTTTAGGCAGGGTTTGACACCGATTCTTAACACCATCCGGCGCCTCTCATTGGGAATCTAAATATTAACGGATAACAACAGCATAAGGGAACCGTCGTAAAATCAAACTGGATAGAAACTACCATCCCACGACTAAGCAAACCAAATGTGGTTCAATTTCGCTCATGCTGAGTATTGATTCCACCCGACCCCCAATGACAAATCTAATTTTGTGTGATGATCATTTATAGGAATAAAAATAGCGACCTTCCGCAACGCAAAATCCCTCGAATTTTCCTTCCTCCGCTAGAAGCAAATTTGACGCGTCAATGACAAGTACGATTAGCCCTAGATGATTTTTTTCTGTGGCAGGGATGAGTCATCGATTCACTATCATCATTTATTATTATTTACTTGAAACTAACGTGCAAAATCCAACGAGGGTAGATCTGGTAGAAAGTTTGTGAGTAGAGGTTCGTAAAGGAATTGAAGCTCAAACTCTCGAATGAGTTTTCATGCGTTCCCTTCCCGCCTCCCCATAGACATTTGTACTGCAAATGCCTATCGGCCACGGATACAATGTGTAGGGTACAGAGTAAATGGAATCTATCTCCACGGCAACGATAGCAGGCTCTCAATAAGGGACACGCGGAAGACACCGGTCACCAAACGGAGACCGGTGTGGTGGATCGAGTCCACCTTCTGCAATTCACGCTCAGAGCTTCTAACGAACAGAGGAACGGTAGAAAAAGAAAGTCAGTAACTCAATCAGAACCACTTCCATGCGAACTCTCTTTAAGTACAAGTCCGGGTCGAGAGCATTAGATGACAGCCAAGGAGCACCCCCTTTATTAATGGTCAGGAAAAACCGAAAGCGGGTGGCTTCGGAATGGCGAGAGACGGGATTCAGTCTATGGAAATCGACGCTCCAGAGTTGGCATTTCGGCCGAACCAAAAGAGATCGAAAGGTCATCTACGTACGGAGACCGTAGCGATAACATCTTCCGGCCAGCACCGAGGTGATACACCGTAGATGCTCAAAGAAAAACTGGGAGGCGTCCCGTCGGCCACATCGTGCCCCATAAGGGGCACGGCGATTTGCTTTCCTGGCCGCCGGGCTGACGGGACTCTTCTCCTTTCTGACAGCCCGAGTTTTTACCCTACTTCCTCACTTTCCCTACAACCTCTCCCACAACTTTCTCTAGTTGGCCTCTAATTTCGGAGGGTAGACACCGACCAGCTTCCTCTCACCCAACTCTCCGGATCGGGGCTGAGGGGGAGGGGACAACGCCCCCCATCCCTGAGCTCCTCACTCACACCCCCTTTCTTTCTACTTTCAATCTCTATCGATTTTACGCCGAGCCTAAGGTGGAGCCGCCATGACGATGGGCTGCCAGGTCACTAGGCGGGAGGAGTGTCCTCAAATGGCGGCAGCTGCTTATACGACCCCGTATTCACCCTTCGCAGAGCGAGCTACTGCGTGGGGTAATTAGCGTATGCACCTCGTGTCACAAATAGGTTCACCATGTCCAATGATGGAAATCTGAAACAAAAAGTCTCTCCACTTCCCCTTAACCATCGTTGGAGCCGCCCCCGGGTAGCTCAACAGTAGAAAAGGAGGTTTCCCCAACCCTATACTTTCTCAGGGGACCCTCCAAACTTCTTTTACCGGAGAGGAGACTTACTCCTCTCCCATGCCTACGGGTGCAAGGGACTCCCTCTCACCCCCTTCTTTGAGGTCACCCTACGGTGACTCACTCTTACTAGCGGCAGTCCCCCATTTACTTTCCAAGGGGGGTGCAAAGGAAGGACGCCAGCGGCACAAAATTGACCACTTCAGGTAGGAGCGGCTCGATAGGACCCTCTAAAGTCCTGGTAGTCCTTCCCGAAGGATGCCGGTTGGACGACCCAAGATGACAAGACAAAAGGCAACTGGAATGGCATCCATTGACTTGAGGGGGGGAGGGCACATGAAGGCCCGCCCTGAGATGGACATGGTCCCTGAGGTGACCCAGTGCCAGGTGTTATGATCTTGCATAGGTTCGAACCTAAGCTCGGTGCCAAGCACTGAATCCGAGTCCGCCCCTATGAAAGGTCCTCCTCAGACGGCTCGGGCCCCCGAGTCCTAACAAGGAGAGGAGGGATCTCATCCCACGGCTGGTGCCCATGTGACAGCAAAGACCTTCTACATTTCAGAGAAGGATCTTGCTGGGGCGGGTCCATCTGGCCTAGGGGTTCCTGTCGGCTGAGGGGAGAAGCGAGTTCATTCCCCATCCTCCTCTCCTAAAAAGAAAAGAAAGAGAAAAAAACTCGGGGCTCCTCGTACTGCGCGAGAGCCACGGGCACGGACGGGGCAGAGGCCGTTTCGGTATGCGACCAAGCACGTCCGGCTCCGGTTCGCCCGCGGGTGGGGAGGCCCAGACTAAGACCAAAGGTGAGCAAAGCGGAGTATCGATTAGGTCGGGGCCCAGCATTCATCTGTTACCTGGCATTTTCGAGCCCGCTGGCTTCAAACGGTTCTTCGTTATTCGCTCCACTGACGGTAGGATGTTGGCTAAGGTTAACATGATCCATCAAAGGAGAGCTTTAGTTATCGTGATTGCTAGAGAGGCGAATGTGCCCCGTTTCTCGGACGGTGGCATTCTGGCAAATGCGTCGAATCCCTCCGAGGAGGACGTCGCACTCTACCATAAAGTTGGTGAAAGGAGTGGTTTATGCGAGGGAACTCGTGGACTAATCCATACATGACATCACGTTAGAGCTGGCCAAACATGGGGCGGTCAAGGTCGAACGTGTGATTAGAAAACAGGGAGGGGCCTCGAGACCAACCCCTATGTTCTTCGTCAAGTTCGACTGTGACAAGCTCTCTGAGTCGGTTCGTGCCAGTTGGTATCGCTACCGCGTAAATGCATTCATGCCGCTGCCGCAGATGTGCTACTACCACCACCGCTTCGGCCCTACAAATCGTATGTGGCCAAGTGTGTCAATTGAGGAAAGTCGCACCCCGCTTCTTCGAAGCAATGTTGTGCGTTTCTCCTCTAGAAAGAAATCCTGGCCGTTCAGGCCCAGGTTCGTCTCTCACTTCGCAAGGCCAAGGATATGGTCCTGGTACGCCAGGAGGTGTTTGTGGCGTCTTATACCTCAATGTTAAAAAAAGCCACCCTCTGCTCCTAGCCCATTCAAGCCTATGAGCAAGGTCGTTTACGCGCCCATTCGGAACCCTTCTGCAAGTTCTACCCACCCCGGGCGCTCTCCTGGTAGAGCTGGCCGCAGAACTGGATTCACACCAAGGCCCGGCTAAATACAGGGTTCCGCTTCAATCCCTCCAGCGAATCGCTAGATTCACAGGAGACACACCCCCTGAAGTTTGGCGTGAGGCTATCTACGGGGGTTTTTAAAGCTGCCTCTCGAAAGGATGACATCCTAGGGCTACACCGCGTGTCAGACTGGGTAACCCGAAGGCGGTGGATCCTCCAAAGGAGGGATCCACGGCTCCAAAGCTACCCCACCTGCCTAAGGTTTCGAGGCAGAGAGAGGAAAAGACTCGCATGGCGAGCACAACCTGCCTCGATAAGTCAACGAAGGTGACAGCGCCTTCTCCGGCCAACAGCGCCCGGAGTTCCGCCTCCAGGAAGGGTACGGCCATTCACGTGAATGTCTTCTCTTCGAAGAGGGCCCCTGCATCTCCTGCGAGCTAGGACTGGAGGCTATATTCCTTCAATAGAATTGCCGGGGACTCCGGGCCAACTGGGAGGTGCGGAGGCTCGTCTCCTCGTTTTCCCTTGACTATCTTTTTTAGGAGACCATGCTCGTCGCGTACCCCCTGCCCACCCTCCAGGGGTATACGGGTTTTGCGACCACAACACCACGTGATGGAGGCAGGCCAGGGGGATGCGCTATTTACACCCAGTATGATGTCTCCGTTCTTCTCCGTTTTAGACACCTCCTTTCACGTAGTAGATGTGCAGTTGCACCTTGATAAGAGGAATACTGTTATTTATGTGTATATTCCACCGTCAGCCGACTTCCGCCGCGTCGTAGCACGGTTGCCGAGGCCCTTTTTCGACATCAGGGATCTGAACGGTACACATTCCCTTTGGGGAGATTACTCGATCAATCCAAGCGGTCAGGTCCAGGCTGACCTGATTGACGAGCTGGAGATAGATGTCCTAAATGTGGAGCAGTTTACGCATCACTGCCCGAGAACAGATTGATTTTCCTGTCTCGATCTCTCTTTATGCTCTCTGGATGCACAGCCTGATTTAGGGTGTGGGTAATCGATGACCTCCATGGCAGTGATCACTTTCCCATTCAAATCTCATTTTCTGGCCGCTGCAGCCTAAGAGCCCACGGTGGTGCACATTTCATGAAGTTTAGGTCGGTAGATGAAGTAGAGGAATTCTTCGCCGAAAACCTCATCGCCGTGGGCCTAACTCCTATTCTTGGAACGTCAGGCGGTTTTGCACGCACACCGCTCCAGAGGGGGTCAGCCCAGTGAGGCGGCCCTCAAACAAAAGCGTTATGCCTGCATGCGCTATAAGCGCCGCACGAACGGAATCACTGTCAGTGAATTTCGTCGAGCTAGGTCTAAGTTCCGATGTTTCGAAGCCCGCCCACCGCTCTTTTTGCTGGGCATACGTGTCTTCATTTAACGGGAAAGGCCCCTCTAGCAGAGGTGTGGAAGCGAGTCAAAAGGATTCGGGGCAAGTTCTAGCAGCACCCCCTTCCCATTCTCCAGGAGAATGGGACCGCTATCTTGGACCAGGCGTCCGTGGCAGAATACTTCGTGACCGCTTTCTCTGCATTTTCTAACCCGGATGCTGCTCAGCCAGCATTCAATGCGCGTCGTGATGTCGCCGAAAGAAGCCGACTGGACTTTACCTCCAGAGGCGGAGAACCTTTCAACGACAGGTTTACATTGAGTGAGTTGCGTTCGGCTCTTGCTTCGTGCGCTGACACCACCCATACTCGGATGATGTATCGCATGCCATGCTTCGATACATGGGTGTACGAGGTATGGCCTTTCTTTTAGATTTTTTCACCGAGATCTGGGTAGAGTGTATCATCCCACTCCTGGCGAATCGCTACTGTGATCGATTTTTGCAAACCGGGGAGAGATCACTCTACTCCGACCGGTTTCCGCCCAATCTCTCTAACCTCCTGCGTGTGCAAGTTGATGGAGAAATTGACAAAAGTTAGATTAGCTTATTTATGGACAGCAGAGGCCATCTGTCATCTGCACAGTGCAGCTTCCGTAAGTTCCAATCCACGTCGGATGCTCAGCTTCGTAGACAGCATTACGCCGTGTTTTTCTATCTGGAGAAAGCCTCTGACACTGCATGGCGATACGGTATCATGGAGACTCTCCACACGATAGGGGTGATGGAACGCCTCCCAATATTTATATCTGAAGAATTTTTGCGCGATCGTCGATTCCTTGTATGGGTGGGGGATGCCTCTCAGGCACAATGGAGCAGGGAGTGTGTTTCCCGCAGGTAAGTCTCCTGTGTTACACTCTTTGCCCTGAGCATCAACGCCATCACCTGGTTCAGCCGGAAGATGTTCTCGCTACGCTCTACTTGGACGACCTTTCGATCTCTTTTGGCGCGGCACAAATTCCAATTCTGGAGTGTCGATTCCAACATGAAGTGAACCGCGTCTCCTTTGTTCGTTCTAAACTCGACTACGGATGATAGTTTTATGCTTCTGCAGTCGAGCGTGAATTACGGAAGGTGGACTAGATCCACCATACCGGCCTTCGCTTGGTCACCAGTGCCTTCCACACGTCCCACATTGGGAGCCTATTTGTCGATCCTGGGGAGATGCCACTCGCTCTGCGACATTCAGTGCACAGTGCATTCTTCACTTTTAAGTGTGAGCTAGGCGCCTCCCTCAGTCGCCAACGGATTTCAATGCATCCGCAGTTGATCTCAACGGTACCAATGCCGCCGAGAGACGCCAGTCATACCTTAACCCATTTGGATTTAGGGCTAGGAAACTCCTTAGACAGCTTGGTATAGCTCTCGGGCCGGTTGGGGCCCGAGTTCGGCCCAGGACGCCATCCTGGAGTGTACCAGTTTTGACTATTTGCTGCCACGCCTCTGTTTCCAAAGCTTGTACAGCGCCGGGAGTACTGCATTCGGCCTTTTTGGAGCACACTTCGTGTCACGTTGGAACCGTGCCAGTGTATAAGGAAGGCTCCAAGTCCCAATAGGTGGTCGGTTTCCACGCCGTATCCACTCTGTTTGAAGTCAGTGGGGCTCTGCCAGGCGCCTCGTGTCTTCAGGGTCGAGCTGGGTGCAATACACCGCTCGGTACGGGAGATCTCGCGACGTGCCCGGTTCAGAGACTGGATTGTGATAAAGCGACTCTCAAAGCAACCCTGAGTGCTTTGGGGCATTGGAATCTTCGCATCCCCTGGTTGGCGATATCCGTGACGCCACGGTTTTGGCGAGCTAGGCAGATGTCGAATTATCTTCTGCTGGTGTTCCTGGACATGTAGGAATTGCGGGGAATGAACGCGCCGATACGTGCGCTTAAGAGTCTGCGAGAACTGGGAGACCAGAACAGCGTTTCGCTCTTCCTTATATCGATTACATGGCAGGAATACAGGCCGCCCTCCGGGTAGCTTGGCAAAGTAAATGAAAGACTGTCGAGGGGAACTTAAAGTTACGTGCCAATGCACCGCGACTGTTCCCATGGACCAACTATCAAATGCCACGACGGCTTCAGGTTGCTTTCTGTCGTCTCCGAATTGGACACAATCGCGGGACGCACCGCTATTAAATTGATGAAGCGCTCGCCTGCACCATAATGTGAAGACTGCGTTATCTCCCAGACTGTTCGGCACATTCTTGTTCAATGTCTCAGTCTGGGTGATCTCCCAGCACGTTACCTGTCCCGGTACCGGGACGAGCGGGGTCGCTGCCGCTTGTCCTTTCTACTCGAGACTGGTTCGTGCACACGGACTTGCAGACTATACGACTTTTTGGATGAGGTTGGTTTACTCCAATTTATTTGACTGTTTGTTGTGGATCGCATGCTCCTGCGCCAAGGGGAGGCGTGCTTACCCCCGACGCTGAGTGCGCTTCTCTCTCCTTACCTTTTTGCTTTTTCTTTTTTGTTTTGTTTTTTTAGATAAGAACTTTGTATCCTTGTTATTTGTTTTTTTAATATAGCCTAGTCGTAGGCTTTAGTGAGTACGTCGACTTATGCCCAAGTAGGCGGTCGCCAGATGGGCTCGTAAAATTAAATAAAATAAATAAATCAATAAAACGGCTCCATCGTGTATAGCAGGGGTGGGGAAACCCTCGCCTGCGAGCCCAATTTAAATCGCCGCCTGAGTGATACATTTATTTGTATGCACAAATTTTCAATACTGAAATTTAAATAATATTTGTATTTCAATTTCCGTAGTCGCAGTAAATAAAAATGTTGCGTATTTTTTTTTACATATTAATGCATGAGTATATCGCACCACGTAATAAATTTAAACAACATTTACAAAGATACAAGATTAAAATTTTATTTATCGCCCGCCAACTTCTTTCATTAGAAATTTTCGGCCACAGGTCAAAAAGGTTTCTCCCCCCCCTGGTGTATAGTCTCCGTGATCCCGTATCGTTATGCGGTATAATAAGCCCTTTCCAAATCGAAAAAAATCGTGGCGTAGTGCTCTCTACCAAAGAAGCCCTCTCTGATGGAATTTTCCAGAAGACCATCCGATGTAGAGTGGAATGCGAGAGAAGACCTACGCAAAAAAACAGTTGGACTCTTGCTACCCAGAAAAAAAGGCTATTCAGACTTTTACCAATTTCTCAATCAACTTGCAAACGCAGGAGGTTAGAGAAATGGGGTGGAAACCAGCCGGGCTAGAGTGATCTCTCCCCGGTTTGCGTAAAGCGAGCACATTTGTCAGAAGTCTGGGGAGATACCCTCAGTCCAAATCCTGTTGAGCAAATCTAGAAGAAAAACCATTTCTCGATCACCTAGTTGTCAAAACATGATATACGCGACATCGTCGAGACCCTCCTCGAGGTGGAGAACCAACGCTTCAACGTTTCGAATACCGGACATCGTCCGGACCATGCCCCGTATGCGGAACGCAACTCATTCAATATAAACCTGTCGTTGAAGGGTTGGTTCTCCGCCTCGAGGTAAAGTCCAGTCGATGGCCTTCAGCGAGCTCGCGACGTCCAATAAATTCTGGCGGAGCAGAATCCCGACTAAAGAATGTAGAGAAAGCGTTCATGAAAGACTCCACCAGGGACATGGGTTCCGAAATTGCTTCTGGAGGACGGGAAGGATATCCCACGAAACTTGCTGCGAATCCTTTTAACTCTCATCAACACTGCAAGAGAGGTCTTCCTGTTAGGTTTAGAAACGTATGCCCACCAAAAAGAGGGGCGGGCCTGCTTCAAAACATAGTGGAACCTACCCGTAGCTCAACGAAATTTACCGACAATAAAATCGTTCGGGCGGCGGTTATAGCGCATGTAGGCATTACGTCTCTATCTGAAGGCCGTCTCACACTAGCGGAAGCAGTCTGAGCGCAAATCTGACAGGTCTTGGAATATTAATTAGGTCCAAGGCGATGGGGTTGGTGGAGAACTCAAAAGTCTCATACACCGACCTTAAACTAATCAAAACGGAGAACGAAATAAGTCATTTCCTGAAATGTGTACCACAGCTCCCGCTCCAAACACCATCGGGATGGTATTGCAGGCAGCAGCGGACCAGAAAATGATATTTGAATTGGAAAGTGATCAATACCATGGAGGTCATCGACCACCCCCTACCTAAAAAACAGGCTGTGCATTCGTAGAATAGTGATAGATCAAGGCAGGAAAATTATACGGTTATCGGACAGTGATGCGTAAGCTCATCCACATTTAGGACACCTATTTCTAGTTCTGCAACGACCTGACGACTGGGATTGCTCGTGTAGTCCTCCAACATGTGTGTCTACCGTTCAAATCCCCGAGCAGGAGAAAGGGCCTCGGCAACCGTGCCACGACGCGGCGGAAGGCCCCCACATCGAAGTCAGCTAACGGTGGAATGTACGCAGAAATCAAATATACCTACTATCCAGGTGTAGCAGCACTGCCACTGCCTGAAAGGAAATATTTATAGCAAATTGAACAACAAAGACACCATGCCAGGGGTAAATCGCACACCCTCCATCCAGCCCGGTCTCCATCCCGTGATGATAGTGTCGCATAGTCCTTATACTCCGGGATGGTGGGCAAGGTGTACGCTAAAGTCGAAAGGGATGAGATCTCTGACTCCGTAGCAACTACCAGTTGGCCTAGAGCCCACGATAATTCCATTGAAGGAATATGACACCTAAGCCTAGCTCAGAGAAGATGCGGAAGCCCTCTTTGAAGAAAAGACCATCAAGGAAATAACACTACGCTTCCCGGAGGCAGAACTCGGAGTTTTGTTGGCAGTGCAAAGCGCTGTCGCCTTCGAAGACTTTTCGGGAAAGGTTGAGCGCGCTACGAGTCTTTTCCCCTCTCCGCCTCGATATCTTTGGGGATTCAGAGATGAGGGTCTCTTTTTGGAGGGTTCCGCGTTTCAGTCTTGGGTAGGAGCGTAGGAGCCGAAACATTTGGTTCTATCCTTCTTTCGGAGAACAGCTTCAGTAGTTCCAGAAGATGGCCTTACGACCACCTTCGGGGGGTTTGCCCCCTGTGAGTCTAACGACTCTGTGAAGCGAAACGGTTACAAGGTGGGGGAAGTCCTGGTTTTAACCGAGATGTGAACGCCTTGTGCAGCCAGCTCTACTAAGAGAACGACTGGGGTGAGTATAACCCACATAAGAGTTCCGAATGGGCGCGAAAGCGAACGTACTCGTAGGTAAGGAGGAGCCCTGAACAAGGGTGCCTTTTATAAAATTGAGGCATAAGAAGTCCCAGGTAGCTCTGGGCGCACCAGACCGAAGTCCGTAGCCTCGCGAAATGAGAGGCAATCCGCAGCCTGAACAGCCATGATTTCCATCTCTAGGATACGCCCATCATTGTTTCAATGAAGTATGGTCCGGTTCTCCACAATTGACACACTTGGCCATACACGATAAGTACTTATCGTGTACCGCATTGGAGCAACTTACAAAACACTGGGTAAACCAGACTGCACGTCTACACGAGCGATATGGCTGAAGCGATGTCAGTAGTTGCACCTCCGCTGCAGTGGCAGTGTCAGGAATGCTTTCACGCAGTAGCGATACCAACGGCACGCACCAACTCAGGGAGCCGGTCACGATCGAAGGTAACGAAGAGTGTACCGGTGAGTTTCGAGCGCCCCACCCCCCAAACCTTGTTTTCTCATCACACGCTCGACCTCGACTATCCCTCTCAAACCATTGCGGGGAATTATTGCCGGTCAGTCTAAACTTAAATGTCTCCAAAGCGACGACGAGTGAGTAGATGGGGATTGAACATTATTTTTATTGTGGTTTGGGGCATGAACTGCACATTGTAATATGGATACTATTATATACAGGGTGTGCTAAAACAATGTCTATAAAATGCTAATAATATTCCCTGCCAGGATCATTCTTTATGGGACACCCTGTATTATAGTTGCATGATTAAATGTTTTTATAAGCCTTGATTAGTAGCTCTGTGGCGGTATTGTGAACACAATTCTGTGGATGCAGTTTACAGGTGGATGTTGGGGGGACGAGTACAATGGCTGGCTGGTTGACCTAGATGACCTTTGTGATCCGTGAAATTATATGTTAAATGCGGCTCCCGAGAAGCTCGTGGAAGTGTATTCAGAATCTTCCCTGGGACGATGCACTTGGGACGTGTTTTGATTCATGGTTTCTTGCTGAATCACAGGAATAGATTAGCCATAAGAATGATCCCTAATGAAGCATCATTCGTTTCCTAACGGCCAATAATTCAGAAAACAAAGTCAGAAGGACGGATGATATGAATAAATGGATTTCAAATTCCAGTGTGATGGGCAAAGAACTTTTCCTCCCTCGCTTACGCGCTGAACAAGGTAGCCCACTGATCGACATGCACATAAATAACGCAATAATGCTATTTTCCAAACCAAGACATGATGAACTTTCAATGCATTGATAACCTTTATATTTACTAGTCGGATATTTTCAAACCAGATAAAATTCTTTATATTCCATGCGTATATCTCGTCTCGTATATTCATAGCATCTTGGCTGAAGCAAAATGGCAGAATTGGATGAAGGTAAATATAATCACTACTGCTTCTGGGCTAAGAAATACAACCAACAAAAAAACAAACAATAAAAACCGTCCAGCTTCATGGAAAAAAAATAATGGCAAGATTGAATCGAACGTTGTAAAGATAGGGCATCTATCTCTGAGTACATTCGAAGCAGAACATGTCTAGGTCTGGTCTGAGTACCTAGTTAATTCAAGTATCAAAGCTACTTTTGTCATAACAGAAACCATATAGCCGCTAATATTTTCCCTGGACAGCTTTTCTTTACCTGATCCATTAAACATTACGTAGTATTTTTAAATCAATTCTCGAAATAATGGTTATTTGCAATGAATGGTGAGCTGTGGGGAATTTAGCTGAGGAGCATCGGGGATTTTTAGTCATTAAAAAGGGGGGCAAATTAACGAGAACATAGTGAGAACCAGGGCTGCCAATGAGATTTTTCTGTTTTCTCTAGAACATGAATAAAAAATCCTCCATATTATAATAAAAATAACATTTAGTGAAATTAATTAAATTATAAACGAATTTACTTACCAATGGTTAATCCAAATGAAATTTCTTTTCTTCTGCCTCTAAAGTCATTGTTATATTACTTTCTTTCATACATTTCATGTACATAGATACCACTTGTTTGATTTTCTACATCCCTAATTAATTCCTTGCTCGGCTCCCAATAAGTATTCTGATTTGTTTTTTTGTGATTGATTGTTTTGCCTAAATTCTACCGGCTACTCATTACTAGTTTTGTTGTTATTCACTTGCCAAAATATGCGTTCAACAGATGCTGAAGAATGTGGTAAACACGATCAATTTATCATTAAATCAGAAATAATTATCAAAAATTTGGAATTGCTTAACCATCTTTAATGGAACCTCAATCATACCAGTACTGTGGTATGTTCCCGCTTGAGAAAGGTAGCTTTTTAGCTTCTCCCCTGATCGTCAACTTCCTTCACTTGAGTTGGCGGTACCAAATTAGGTAAATTGCTTGAAATACTAATCAATGATGATGGCAAAAGATTTAGGTTTGAGGCAATGGTTGGACCAAGAGCATTTAGCTTGGCAATCACATTATCTTCATTCAATAGAAATCACGCAGATTTCGACAAAAAAATTCAGGCACTCATTCTTGAATATGTTCAAAATATCAGTGGGTAATGAATGGTTCATTAATCAGTTGTGTCATTGTTAGTCCTCCCATGTAAATGCTATCATGACTTTTGTGATTACATACATTAATTACTTGGATCAATATCTGAAAGTTTGACGCGTTAGATTACTGTTTCATCGACAAAACAACTTAGAATATTTTTAGATTCAGATTAAACGCGTTCGATACTCGTTCCGACTGCGTCCATTTCCTGCACGTGTTGATCGATAAGTACGTATTGGCCGTTCTGCATTAGAAATTTTATATTCAAATGAGTTTACATCCATTTTCAAATTATATCTTCTCAGAAAATAATCAAATTTATAATAAATAATAAATAATCAAATTTTTATTCTGGGAACAACCAACAAGTTGAGTAACCAAATGCTATAAATAGAGACGAAAGAGCTTGGAATTCATTTTTATTTTACCCAAGCCCCACAATTTTGTCTCTCTTTATTCAAGCAAAATGTAGGAAATGAATACAGCCTTATTACATTGGGCCTTATGGACAGGGAAGGTACACAACTCCTGAAACTCCCCCCTCCCCCGGTAAGGCAGTAAACAAGGCAGGTCACCACCAGAGGAAATGGATAACAGAGAAAGGGTCAGTTTTTGTCGAACCAAAGAAGTCATTCTAGCAAAGATACCAACACCGAGATCTGGTTAGGGCGGCGACCAACAAGGGAGTCGCCAGCCAACACAAACCACACACGAGTCAAAGAAATCAACACTTACTTCTTAAATGTGGAGAAGTCGAGTCGAACGCTTGAGACGGAGGTGGACTGGTGGTTCTCGAGCTCGGCATGGACCTCCATCAGGTTTGAGTTCATCTCGTGGAGGCGGGGGTCATTCTTTCTCAGTCCAGTTTCCATAAGTGCCTGCAAAAGGGGAAGTAAAGAAACTGTAATCCAACGGGTAGGCTGATTCAGCGGAGGCACATTGCGAGAAAAGGACCGGCAGATAATGGTATAAAGTGGAATAATAGGATGGGTTTGTTTTGGGTTTTTTAAAAATAAAAAGCGATAACCAGTGGAGACGCAGGAAATAGGTGAAAAAAGGGCTCATTATTAAAATAATATTTTATCCGTTTTTACAGTCTCTACAGAGTTTAAGACAGCTGCTCTTAACTAAGACGGTCGTCAGTGGGTTTATTTACAATGTCAGGTAAACAGGCGGAACGCAATGCTGCAAATCTTGTACAAGCCATGAAAAGAGACTTACATAATAAAATGGACGAGTCGCTGTGGTGGCATCGTGGGGTATCATATGGGCCACCACCGGCCACTAAATATCCGTGGGTAAGCCGAGAGTTTTCAATTGTAAGTCGAGAAGGGGCGTTCTCATGGTAGGGTTGTTTTTAGAGCCGAGATCGCCAGGGATTTACAGTTTGTTTAATTTGGAAAAATTTGTATTCAAGTTTCGGCTCCATTCAGTCTGCCACACATTCCAAACATACTTACTCATACACAGACCTAAATCATTGACTCGGACCGAGAAATCATCATTTACTGAAATGCGGACCACCGCGCCCACGCCCAGCATCAAGGGCAGCGGTCCAGAAAATATTTGAATGGGAAAGTGATCACTATCATGGAGGTCATCCATGTGCATCGGGAGAGCACATGGATAGTTAAGACATCAAAATGAAGCGGTTCTCGAGCAGGATGCATAAACTCATCCACATTTAGAATACCTATCTCCAGTTTATCGATCACGTTCAGAAGGACCTGACCCCTGAGAGGGTGTCTATCGTTCAAATCCGCGGGCAGTAGAAAGGGTAAAAAGGTAAAGTAGTGAGAGAAAAGCGCACCAACACCTTTCCAAGGCCCCCATCATCGAGTTCAAATCGATGCAGCGGAAGTCCCCCGCGTCGAAATCAGCTGACTGTGTAATGTAGAAAGAACACACATAACATTATACCTCATATCCAAGAGCAGCTGCACTGGTACTGTACCTCCTGAAAGGAGTCATTTAAACCAAAGAAGAGACATCATGCTGGATATAAATCGCATTTCTTCCTGCTTGGCCCCTATCCCGTAATGGTGGGTTCGCAAAACCCTTATACCCCAGGTGGGTGGGACGGGGGAACGGGCCGGGCACGGTCTCCAGAAAAAAATATAGCTAAAGAGTAAAGGAAGGAGACGAGCATCCGCAGCTTCACCCAGTTGGCCCGGAGTCTGCGGCAATTCCATTAAAGGAATATGTCTTCCAAGCCTAGATCGGAGGAGAGTCGGGGGCACTGTTAGAAAAGAAGAGCCTCAGGAGCATGGCCATACGCTTCCCGTAGGCAGAAGTCCGGGCGTTGTTGGCCGAACAAGGTGCTGGAGGTGCGACGCGCATTCGAAGACTTATCGGAGAGGTTTTGTTCGCTATGTAAGTCTTTACCTCCTTCCGCCTTGAAAGCGTCTCCCAGCTCATATAGTGATGTCCTCTTTTATGGGGGTAGATTTAGGAACCCCAGAAGACGGGCTCACGGCCACCTTCAGAGCTGTTGCCTACTGAGTATTCGGGTTACGTGGGGCGGGCGACCGTTTCGCCTTACATGAAACGGTAAAGTTGGGGGGAAAGGGCAGCCTCAGTTTTAGCCAAGGCTGGATGTGAACCCTTTGTGCAAAAAGCTCTACCCGGGAAGCGCCAGAGGTGAGTAGAACCGGCAGAAGGGTTCCAAATGAGCGCGTAAAATACCGTGCTCGTAGGCCTGGAGGCATAAGATGTTCCAGGCAGCGCCACCGCGTGCGCCACGACAAAGAAATTAGTCTCGCGGAATGAGAGACGATCCGAAGCCTAAAAGGCCAATATTTCGTTCTCCAGGAGATACAAACCACATTGCTTCGAAGAAGCGGGGT